>OY982924.1:7500-12500 GCA_963891755.1 Pyrrhia umbra | reverse complement strand
CTTTCTTATTACTATCTACTTTATTACAATTCTTGATTCTAGTTCTATTTCTATTGTAAACATAACTGTTTTCTTCTTAATATCTACTGTATTACAATTTTTATGTCTGGTTTTATGTTATCGTGTCTTACTTAGACATAAGTGCTATCTTCTTATTATCTATTTTATTACAGTTTAATTTTCTTATATCTATTACATTTTCTTAATATCTATTTAGTTGCTTATTTCTATTTTTACTGTTACATTTGCATCATTTTAAGATTCAGTTGTCTATTTATTCTATTGTTTTCCTATTTTACATAGTCCATCCTCTATTAATTGTTGCTCATTTTTACTTAGTAGGTGATACCTCACGTTTTAAATTGTCCTTGAATTTATTTTTATAAACTGTATATTACCGACAATATTATATATATACTTATTTATATATATTTAATTGTCTTTCTTGAGCTCTTTTATTTATTTCCATATTATATATTCTTTGACCTTTTTTGGTGTTGGGTACTTGTGTTGATGTGCGTGTGTTTGTATTGTTTTATTTGTGTGTTGTGCTTGTGATATGTTGTTGTATATACTTACTATATAAATATCATATCCGTGTTCCGTGATATTTGTGTTTCGTTATACCGATTCCGATGCCTTTCCGAAATTTGTTTAGAATTTCTTCTGGGATGCACTTCCGGTTTGCGTGTATTGCTTGTGTTGTGTAGTAACGTGTGTGTGTGACTGTTTTGTGTGTGTATTTTGTGTACTTTTTACCTATTTCCGTGAGAGTATCATGTGTATGCTGTCGTAGAGCGAGCAAGATAGTCCCACTTCTGACGGGTTGGGCATTCTGCACTAAAGGCATTGTGGTCGGTGTTAGGCAACTTCGAGTGTGCACAGTTACAGCACCGCGGCCCCCTCCCTGCGTTGTGATCATCACAGTCAGCTCGCAGGTGGGGTCCTCCGCAGTGGCTGCACTTGTCCACACTCTCCGTGCAAAATTTTCTTCCATGCCCAAACGCTAGGCACCTTGTGCACTGTATGAGCGGAGACTGGTCCTCCACCCTCACCCTCTGGAGGTCAAGGTGGAGTGCTCCAGCCTCCGTCATCCTTTGCCAGATAATGGGACTTACTTGTAGTACTACATGTGCTGTCTTCGGATTTTTTGTTCTCTTTTTGAATTTTATTTTTACTTCCCTTTCTTCAGGTTTTACATCGCAGAATATGCTGTCGTTCTGAAGGTGCAGCGCTTGGACAATCCCCTCGTCTTCATTCTCCAGCACCACATCCTTCAGGACGACAAGTGGGTTTTTATTTTTCATGTGTGTTACCGAGAGGCCGCTCTTTCCTGTCAATATCCTGTCCTTGACTTTTGCCATTTCTTGCTCTGTTTCACACCCTATTATTACTGTCTGGTTCTTCGCCTTTCGAACCTTGTCTATCTTGAGGCCCGAGCCTTTTGCGTCGACCGCCACCTTCACTCTGGTGAGCACCTCATCGCCCGTCTCTTGCGGGTCCTGTGATGTCACCGCTATAGAGTGGAGGGCTGGCCGACGCTTGGGCTTTGGTCCTCCCGCCGCCACGCTGGCGTATGTGTGTTGGACAATGTTTTGTTCGGTTTCCCGACCTGCCGCGACCTCGCTTAACTTTTCTGTTACGGCGGCAACATCACCGACAACCTTGTCGAGTTTATCTTTGAGGGAGGTCTGTGTGTTTCCAATGATTTTGACGTCATAGGTCACATGGTCAATGGCCTCCTTTGCCCCATCGATTTTATCGACTATCTTGTCGATGATGTCAGCGCCGCGTTCGTTTTGTTCCAGTTTTACTTCCTCGATGACCTTTGTCTCTAGGCTGTCGAGTCGTGTTTGTAAGGTCGTTTCCAGGTCGGTTAGCTTGTCCAGAATGTGTTTGCTGTTTTCGTGTGGTGTAGGTGTGGTGTTTGTTGTGCTGGGCGGCTGTATCTTTGCGGCCTCCTCCAGACCTTTCATCCGCTTGCTCAGCTCGAAAAGAATGCGGATGCTCTTATCTGACTGCGACTCCAGGAAGGTCTTGATGTCCTTCCTCATCTGAGGGTACTCCTGGACTTTCAAGGGGATGTTCTCGAAAGTTTTCATCACTTCCTGGAGGAGGTGGTCATTTGAGTGCTTCGCATAATCCTCTTGCTGCCTCCTGTAGGTGTCCATGTTGTCAATGGACCTTCTTTTGCGGTCCGGTCTTCGGATGAAGGTCTTGGCAGCATCTAGGGTTGGAGCAGATGGAGCCGCGGGGCTGGGTGTGGTGTTTTTGGCAGCAGCGCCTGAGGTGGTTGGTGTGCGGTACATGTTGAGTGAGTGTGGGTGTGAGTGTGGATGTGGATGTGAATGTGGATGTGGGTGTGTGTGTGTGTGAATGTGGTTGTAGTGTAATGTATTATATGTTTTGTTTTTGTTTCAGGTGCAGTGGCGATGTGTGGCAAGGTGTGGCAGCAAGTATCGGCGTGTGGCGGTTTGCGCAGGGAACGTTGTCAATCGTTGTAAACAACAGTTCTACTGGTGTATATGTTATGTCAAAAATCCGGCCCTGTATAGGGGGGTCTAGGTCAGTATTGTGTTGTCGTGTCAATAGGGCACGGCAACGAAAAATGTAGTAAATATAATAAACATGCAGTAAATTAAAATATAAAGAACAGCTTTATAAGCTGAGTAAATACAAATTTTTTATAAAAAGAATTTGGTAGAGGTCGACTCTACCTAGTCTGTTTGTGGGAGCGCAGCCAGCTGACGTCGAGAAGCTTTCAGGGGCACTTTTATAATGGACTCGATAAATTAGGCTATAAAAAGTGTGAAAAATTTTTCGAAAAATTTTTGACTCTACGATAGAGTCGTTCTCTATCGTTGGCTGGATAGCTCTCTCCAAGCCCTTTCAAATGAACCCAAACACGGCGACCCTACTCCAACGGGTTCAGGAGAAACCTCGTTTGAAAAATGTGGTTGCCGGTCCTGGTTGGCCGTATAAATTGGTTAAATCGGGTTTTCTCCCGAACCGTTCGGCCGATTCCCACCGTGCTTGGGCTTTCCCTACTGGGCTCGATGAGCTCTATCTATTAAAATAACTTTTCAGCCTGAAAAATCTTGCCTCCTGAAAACTCCTGAAACCCTAACCTACAGGTAGAGAAGAACTAGCCGATGTTCCCTAAGAAAACCCGGGATTTCCACGACCCCCGGTTCGGGAGCTATCCGAGTTTGAAAATTTGTTTGACAGCTCAAAAGCTGTCAAAGTCTGTTTTCAACCTAGTACAACTTCCCTTCCAGTCGTCGCAGAATGCCCGTGTTTGGGTTTTTCTGGCTTGGCTCGTCCTCCCCCGTCGATCACTGCTAATTTCAGGATCCTGAAAATTTTCAGCCCGAAAAGGCCTGAAATTCTGCGGGCCGGACGAAGGTTATTCCCCCAGTCACAACCGTGAAAACGGCAGCTCTCTACGACCACCGGATGCGGAGTTATTTGGGAGCAAAGTTTGCCAAGATGGCCGCCCAGCTGTCAAATGCCAACTTTAAGTTGCTGTAACTCCGCAACTGTTTGTCGGAGAGAGACGCGGTTTCGAGTGTCGTACTCGGCTTGACCTCCCCTATTCGCGAAGCCAAATTTCAGGGCTGAAAATTTCTTTGGCCTGAAAAGTCCTGAAAACACTAACACTATATTCCCACTGAAATCTAGCCTAAGTCTGCAGAAATCCGAGCTTTCTGCGACCAATAACTTCGGAGTTATTAAATGTTTTATCTAACAACCAAAGAAACCAATATGGCCGAAAAAGTCTATTTCTGTCAATTTAAAAGTTATTGGTCGCGTCTTTGGGCTTATTTTATGCACAAGGTATGTTATAAACCCGATTTTATGGTCAAAATTTAATTTTAACTATTTATTTCTATTTTATTCCAAAAAATAACAAAAAATTTAATAACTTTGTAACCTGATAACATAAAAAATTTTTAAAAACTGTAAAATTTTTGTAAATTAATGGCCTTTAAAATATAATAGTAAAATTTACTAATTTTGGAACTTTCCTGAACAATTTATTGAGAAAACTGAAAATTTTGTAAAATGCTTAAAATCTATATGAAATAAGGTCTCTAAAATTTTCTGCTTACAGTAGGTCTCTTCCTCAGGTCAGCGCGCACCGGATTCCGCCAAAAAAGTGGATGGTCCCGCCTGAAGATTCTTCCGTATTAAGGCTTGAAGTTTTGAACTTCTTATGTCAAAATCTTCTTTTCTAGTGAAGATAAAATTTTTCTGAAAGCAGATTTATGCTCGTCCTTCTGCCTCGTTCCAGCTCACTAAGTTTCAGCTTCGTGCGATAGTTGGTACTGGTAACAATTTTGAGGTTAACCACGTGGTGTAAATGGTTTTTCCTCTGTAACTTTGGTGTGCGTGGTCCGATTTTCTTCCGGGTGGTATCGTCGGGTGCGCCCCAGTGGGCCCCACAATTTGGGACCGGAAAAACAGTAGGTCGTCGATCTGGTTTCGGAGTTATATGGCTCCGAAGTTTATCACAACACTTAGATTTTAGTTTTTCCACTGTAACTTTTTCCACTGATTTTTCCGGTTTACACAATTTGCACAGACACCTGCGCGGCACAAAAACACAACTTTTGATATGCAGCACGTCACAGAAACTCGCAAAAATACCACTTTTCTGAATTTTTTCCCGCGGAGCCAAACAAAAACGTGGCTTTCTCGGTCGTGGCTGGCACGTGACTGGTTAGGTTAGGTTAGGTTAGGTTAGGTTAGGTTAGGTTAGGTTAGGTTAGGTTAGGTTAGGTTAGGTTAGGTTAGGTTAGGTTAGGTTAGGTTAGGTTAGGTTAGGTTAGGTTAGGTTAGGTTAGGTTAGGTTAGGTTAGGTTAGGTTAGGTTAGGTTAGGTTAGGTTAGGTTAGGTTAGGTTAGGTTAGGTTAGGTTAGGTTAGGTTAGGTTAGGTTAGGTTAGGTTAGGTTAGGTTAGGTTAGGTTAGGTTAGGTTAGGTTAGGTTAGGTTAGGTT
>OY982924.1:0-2500 GCA_963891755.1 Pyrrhia umbra | reverse complement strand
TTAGGTTAGGTTAGGTTAGGTTAGGTTAGGTTAGGTTAGGTTAGGTTAGGTTAGGTTAGGTTAGGTTAGGTTAGGTTAGGTTAGGTTAGGTTAGGTTAGGTTAGGTTAGGTTAGGTTAGGTTAGGTTAGGTTAGGTTAGGTTAGGTTAGGTTAGGTTAGGTTAGGTTAGGTTAGGTTAGGTTAGGTTAGGTTAGGTTAGGTTAGGTTAGGTTAGGTTAGGTTAGGTTAGGTTAGGTTAGGTTAGGTTAGGTTAGGTTAGGTTAGGTTAGGTTAGGTTAGGTTAGGTTAGGTTAGGTTAGGTTAGGTTAGGTTAGGTTAGGTTAGGTTAGGTTAGGTTAGGTTAGGTTAGGTTAGGTTAGGTTAGGTTAGGTTAGGTTAGGTTAGGTTAGGTTAGGTTAGGTTAGGTTAGGTTAGGTTAGGTTAGGTTAGGTTAGGTTAGGTTAGGTTAGGTTAGGTTAGGTTAGGTTAGGTTAGGTTAGGTTAGGTTAGGTTAGGTTAGGTTAGGTTAGGTTAGGTTAGGTTAGGTTAGGTTAGGTTAGGTTAGGTTAGGTTAGGTTAGGTTAGGTTAGGTTAGGTTAGGTTAGGTTAGGTTAGGTTAGGTTAGGTTAGGTTAGGTTAGGTTAGGTTAGGTTAGGTTAGGTTAGGTTAGGTTAGGTTAGGTTAGGTTAGGTTAGGTTAGGTTAGGTTAGGTTAGGTTAGGTTAGGTTAGGTTAGGTTAGGTTAGGTTAGGTTAGGTTAGGTTAGGTTAGGTTAGGTTAGGTTAGGTTAGGTTAGGTTAGGTTAGGTTAGGTTAGGTTAGGTTAGGTTAGGTTAGGTTAGGTTAGGTTAGGTTAGGTTAGGTTAGGTTAGGTTAGGTTAGGTTAGGTTAGGTTAGGTTAGGTTAGGTTAGGTTAGGTTAGGTTAGGTTAGGTTAGGTTAGGTTAGGTTAGGTTAGGTTAGGTTAGGTTAGGTTAGGTTAGGTTAGGTTAGGTTAGGTTAGGTTAGGTTAGGTTAGGTTAGGTTAGGTTAGGTTAGGTTAGGTTAGGTTAGGTTAGGTTAGGTTAGGTTAGGTTAGGTTAGGTTAGGTTAGGTTAGGTTAGGTTAGGTTAGGTTAGGTTAGGTTAGGTTAGGTTAGGTTAGGTTAGGTTAGGTTAGGTTAGGTTAGGTTAGGTTAGGTTAGGTTAGGTTAGGTTAGGTTAGGTTAGGTTAGGTTAGGTTAGGTTAGGTTAGGTTAGGTTAGGTTAGGTTAGGTTAGGTTAGGTTAGGTTAGGTTAGGTTAGGTTAGGTTAGGTTAGGTTAGGTTAGGTTAGGTTAGGTTAGGTTAGGTTAGGTTAGGTTAGGTTAGGTTAGGTTAGGTTAGGTTAGGTTAGGTTAGGTTAGGTTAGGTTAGGTTAGGTTAGGTTAGGTTAGGTTAGGTTAGGTTAGGTTAGGTTAGGTTAGGTTAGGTTAGGTTAGGTTAGGTTAGGTTAGGTTAGGTTAGGTTAGGTTAGGTTAGGTTAGGTTAGGTTAGGTTAGGTTAGGTTAGGTTAGGTTAGGTTAGGTTAGGTTAGGTTAGGTTAGGTTAGGTTAGGTTAGGTTAGGTTAGGTTAGGTTAGGTTAGGTTAGGTTAGGTTAGGTTAGGTTAGGTTAGGTTAGGTTAGGTTAGGTTAGGTTAGGTTAGGTTAGGTTAGGTTAGGTTAGGTTAGGTTAGGTTAGGTTAGGTTAGGTTAGGTTAGGTTAGGTTAGGTTAGGTTAGGTTAGGTTAGGTTAGGTTAGGTTAGGTTAGGTTAGGTTAGGTTAGGTTAGGTTAGGTTAGGTTAGGTTAGGTTAGGTTAGGTTAGGTTAGGTTAGGTTAGGTTAGGTTAGGTTAGGTTAGGTTAGGTTAGGTTAGGTTAGGTTAGGTTAGGTTAGGTTAGGTTAGGTTAGGTTAGGTTAGGTTAGGTTAGGTTAGGTTAGGTTAGGTTAGGTTAGGTTAGGTTAGGTTAGGTTAGGTTAGGTTAGGTT
This sequence comes from Pyrrhia umbra, assembly GCA_963891755.1. Classification (NCBI taxonomy): domain Eukaryota; kingdom Metazoa; phylum Arthropoda; class Insecta; order Lepidoptera; family Noctuidae; genus Pyrrhia; species Pyrrhia umbra. Next base: position 538 of record OY982924.1, on the reverse strand, counting down.
AGGTTAGGTTAGGTTAGGTTAGGTTAGGTTAGGTTAGGTTAGGTTAGGTTAGGTTAGGTTAGGTTAGGTTAGGTTAGGTTAGGTTAGGTTAGGTTAGGTTAGGTTAGGTTAGGTTAGGTTAGGTTAGGTTAGGTTAGGTTAGGTTAGGTTAGGTTAGGTTAGGTTAGGTTAGGTTAGGTTAGGTTAGGTTAGGTTAGGTTAGGTTAGGTTAGGTTAGGTTAGGTTAGGTTAGGTTAGGTTAGGTTAGGTTAGGTTAGGTTAGGTTAGGTTAGGTTAGGTTAGGTTAGGTTAGGTTAGGTTAGGTTAGGTTAGGTTAGGTTAGGTTAGGTTAGGTTAGGTTAGGTTAGGTTAGGTTAGGTTAGGTTAGGTTAGGTTAGGTTAGGTTAGGTTATGGTTAGGTTAGGTTAGGTTAGGTTAGGTTAGGTTAGGTTAGGTTAGGTTAGGTTAGGTTAGGTTAGGTTAGGTTAGGTTAGGTTAGGTTAGGTTAGGTTAGGTTAGGTTAGGTTAGGTTAGGTTAGGTTAGGTTAGGTTAGGTTAG
>OY982923.1:15838519-15846019 GCA_963891755.1 Pyrrhia umbra | reverse complement strand
AACCTAACCTAACCTAACCTAACCTAACCTAACCTAACCTAACCTAACCTAACCTAACCTAACCTAACCTAACCTAACCTAACCTAACCTAACCTAACCTAACCTAACCTAACCTAACCTAACCTAACCTAACCTAACCTAACCTAACCTAACCTAACCTAACCTAACCTAACCTAACCTAACCTAACCTAACCTAACCTAACCTAACCTAACCTAACCTAACCTAACCTAACCTAACCTAACCTAACCTAACCTAACCTAACCTAACCTAACCTAACCTAACCTAACCTAACCTAACCTAACCTAACCTAACCTAACCTAACCTAACCTAACCTAACCTAACCTAACCTAACCTAACCTAACCTAACCTAACCTAACCTAACCTAACCTAACCTAACCTAACCTAACCTAACCTAACCTAACCTAACCTAACCTAACCTAACCTAACCTAACCTAACCTAACCTAACCTAACCTAACCTAACCTAACCTAACCTAACCTAACCTAACCTAACCTAACCTAACCTAACCTAACCTAACCTAACCTAACCTAACCTAACCTAACCTAACCTAACCTAACCTAACCTAACCTAACCTAACCTAACCTAACCTAACCTAACCTAACCTAACCTAACCTAACCTAACCTAACCTAACCTAACCTAACCTAACCTAACCTAACCTAACCTAACCTAACCTAACCTAACCTAACCTAACCTAACCTAACCTAACCTAACCTAACCTAACCTAACCTAACCTAACCTAACCTAACCTAACCTAACCTAACCTAACCTAACCTAACCTAACCTAACCTAACCTAACCTAACCTAACCTAACCTAACCTAACCTAACCTAACCTAACCTAACCTAACCTAACCTAACCTAACCTAACCTAACCTAACCTAACCTAACCTAACCTAACCTAACCTAACCTAACCTAACCTAACCTAACCTAACCTAACCTAACCTAACCTAACCTAACCTAACCTAACCTAACCTAACCTAACCTAACCTAACCTAACCTAACCTAACCTAACCTAACCTAACCTAACCTAACCTAACCTAACCTAACCTAACCTAACCTAACCTAACCTAACCTAACCTAACCTAACCTAACCTAACCTAACCTAACCTAACCTAACCTAACCTAACCTAACCTAACCTAACCTAACCTAACCTAACCTAACCTAACCTAACCTAACCTAACCTAACCTAACCTAACCTAACCTAACCTAACCTAACCTAACCTAACCTAACCTAACCTAACCTAACCTAACCTAACCTAACCTAACCTAACCTAACCTAACCTAACCTAACCTAACCTAACCTAACCTAACCTAACCTAACCTAACCTAACCTAACCTAACCTAACCTAACCTAACCTAACCTAACCTAACCTAACCTAACCTAACCTAACCTAACCTAACCTAACCTAACCTAACCTAACCTAACCTAACCTAACCTAACCTAACCTAACCTAACCTAACCTAACCTAACCTAACCTAACCTAACCTAACCTAACCTAACCTAACCTAACCTAACCTAACCTAACCTAACCTAACCTAACCTAACCTAACCTAACCTAACCTAACCTAACCTAACCTAACCTAACCTAACCTAACCTAACCTAACCTAACCTAACCTAACCTAACCTAACCTAACCTAACCTAACCTAACCTAACCTAACCTAACCCAACTAACTACCTAACCTAACCTAACCTAACCTAACCTAACCTAACCTAACCTAACCTAACCTAACCTAACCTAACCTAACCTAACCTAACCTAACCTAACCTAACCTAACCTAACCTAACCTAACCTAACCTAACCTAACCTAACCTAACCTAACCTAACCTAACCTAACCTAACCTAACCTAACCTAACCTAACCTAACCTAACCTAACCTAACCTAACCTAACCTAACCTAACCTAACCTAACCTAACCTAACCTAACCTAACCTAACCTAACCTAACCTAACCTAACCTAACCTAACCTAACCTAACCTAACCTAACCTAACCTAACCTAACCTAACCTAACCTAACCTAACCTAACCTAACCTAACCTAACCTAACCTAACCTAACCTAACCTAACCTAACCTAACCTAACCTAACCTAACCTAACCTAACCTAACCTAACCTAACCTAACCTAACCTAACCTAACCTAACCTAACCTAACCTAACCTAACCTAACCTAACCTAACCTAACCTAACCTAACCTAACCTAACCTAACCTAACCTAACCTAACCTACCTAACCTAACCTAACCTAACCTAACCTAACCTAACCTAACTAACCTAACCTAACCTAACCTAACCTAACCTAACCTAACCTAACCTAACCTAACCTAACCTAACCTAACCTAACCTAACCTAACCTAACCTAACCTAACCTAACCTAACCTAACCTAACCTAACCTAACCTAACCTAACCTAACCTAACCTAACCTAACCTAACCTAACCTAACCTAACCTAACCTAACCTAACCTAACCTAACCTAACCTAACCTAACCTAACCTAACCTAACCTAACCTAACCTAACCTAACCTAACCTAACCTAACCTAACCTAACCTAACCTAACCTAACCTAACCTAACCTAACCTAACCTAACCCAACCGTCACGTGCCAACTCCAGGCAGGAACGCCACGTTTTTGAGCTGCTCCGCCTTTAAAAATTGTAAAAAGTGGTAAAAAGTGGTCCAATTTTAATAAGTGAGGTGTCCGCGTGTGCGTAAAAGGGAGATCTAACCATACAAGTGAGAGTGAATACCCGGATTGCAGTGCAGTGAACTCTAAGTCTGAAAAACCGAAAAACTTAGAGAATTTTCGAGGTTAGTTTGAAAGAGTTTACCTTCAAACGAAAACGCTGCGGAATCCAGATCGGTGACCCCACCTTTTTACTGCGGACTTTTGAGGGGGTTGCTCCGCTCCACCCACTACACCACTCAGAAGACCTGAAAAACCACGCCTGAAAAAGTTATTTAGACAAAAACAAAAAGCACGTGGCGCTGAAAATCGGAACCAACAATCGCAGAGACCTGAAAATTTGTGAGGCGTAACTACTCACAAACCCACGTCGATTGCACCAAAAACCAGAATTTTACCACCAACGTAAGACTTTTTATAAACATTTAAATATTGAAATTTCAACATCAAATATCTACGGAACCAGCAAGAAAATTCAAATTCTTCAACTGCAGTCCCCTGCGCGCTCAAGAGACGAACGCATCTCCAAATTTTTAGATTTTTAGCATTATTAGATTTTAAATTAAAATTAAAATTGTGTCAAAATTAAGTTTTCAAAATTTTCAGCTGAAAAAACTCAAGATTTTCAAAATATTTTTTCAGATATAGATAGCTTACACCTTAAGATAAATTTAGCCATTTTTTACAAAATTTTACAGCAACTGGTTCCAGAGTTATTGATTTTTATGTGTTTTTTCCTATTTATTCTAAATTAAATATAAATACAGCAAAATTGACTCCGGGATTGTATCCGGAAGCTATAGCGTGACCTATATAAGCCCAAACTCGGGCCAAATATCTTTAGATTTGTAAGTTTTGACTTTTTTCCGCCATTTTGGTTTTTTGGTTTTTATTTTTAGAGTGTCATATCTCTGGACTAAATTGTCGCAGAGAACTCGGGTTTGTACAGGAGGCTGTATCCAAACCAAAACTATCATACCTGATAGGTTTCAGCCGTTTTCAGGACCTGAAAAGTTATTTCCCTGAAAGCGCACCTGGGAAACGCGGGGGTTAAGGCCAGCTTGGGTAGTCAAAACCCCAGCTTTCTGCGACCCTTGGTTGCTGAGATATTGGCTTCCGAAGTTGGCAATTGACAGTTCTGAACTGTCAAAGGCATACTTTGGACGCCTGTAGCTCTGGACAGGGAGGTCGTGGGAGGTTGTGGTTTTCTTCTTCACACTCAGCGGGATCTCCTCTATCCCGTGGGACTGATTTCAGTTGATTAGGAGCTAACGACTTTTCAGGTCCTGAAAACGGTTTCAGGAGCCGGCGCGGATCACGCCAAGCCGGATAACCCCAAACACGGGTGCCCTGCGACTTTTGGTTGCGATTCTGTGGTGGGTTGAATTTCGCATTTGACAGTTTTAAACTGTCAAAGTCGAACTTTGACCGGCTGTGGAGGTCGAGCCGGTGGTCGTAGAGAATCCGGGTTTCTTTCGCAGTTAAAGGCGAGGCCTGCTCTGTGACCCTATCCAGCCTTCAGGCTTTTTCAGCATCCTGAAAATTTTCAGGCTGAAAGTGACACCGGTGGGTGGGGCTTGACGGGACCATCACATTGAACCCAAGCACGGTGGAAATCGGCCCAGTAGTCTCGGAGATATCCCACAATAACCAGAATCTAACCGCCATCTTGGATTAAAACCAGGATTTTTGACTGTGGTTATCTCAGGGACGGCTTGGGCTAGGGATACCGAGTTTGGGGTCATTGGAACGGGCTCGGGGAGGGCTATCCATTGGTGCAACTGAAACGACTCTACGTAGAGTCGCAAAAATTTTTTGACCGCTCTCCACAATTTAAAATAAGGAGAAGCATTTTCTTGGACAAAACTTAAGTGAACTGACTTGGACCCACTATACAGGCCCTGACAAAGTCCACTTTACATAGTGTAGAGCACTATTATTTAACATAACTGTGTATTTCTATAATTGTAACAACGTTTATACAACATAAATTAGATAAGATAGTGACCTGGCTCCCTATACAGAGTCAACACATAGACCAGTAGTGTAGACCAATACAGTAGACTACTGACTCTGCCCCCTCTTTACAGGGCCAGACAGAATTTTACCACCATCATCGACAATTTTCCCCGTTCCCTCACTTACAGTTACATACCGCCGCCATACCAACATACATACACAAAACAGTAACACTCTGACATACATCGACATACCGACACACATCGACACACACTCTATCACACGTCGACATACACACTGAGCCCCACCAACACACACATCGACATACATACTATACTCACTGACATACAAATTGATACACACATCGACATACACATAGACACACACACCGACACAAACAAACAAAACACTAAACATGCATCGTACACCCACCACCAGTACAGCCACCACATCCGCAGCACGCAAAAACACGACCCCGAGTCCAAGGACATCACCCCCACCCGCGGTAGACGCTGCGAAAACCTTCATCCGCAGACCCGAACGCAAGAGGAGGTCCATAGGCATAATGGACGCCTACCAAAAGAGGGGGAAAACATATGATGCCACGCAGACGGACCAGCTTTTCCTCACAGTGATGGAGACCTTTGAGAACATACCCTCAAAGGTATCAGAATACCCCCAGATGAGGAAGGACATCAAGGCCTATCTGGAGGAAAAGTCTGACAAAGGACTGAAGGTCGTGTTTGAACTGAGCAGGAGAATGAAGGAAATGGAGGTGGAGCTGGAAACGTTGAGAGCCAGATCACCTCTCAAAGATAGCACTCCAGATTCGGCACCGGAACTGGAAAAACGAATAAACGAGAGGCTCGCAAAGGTAGAGGACGCCATCAGCGAGGGCCTTGCGGGCCTCGAAACCAAGATAGCCGCTCATATTGAGGAACCTATGAAAGATATTCATAAAAAGGTACAATATCTGGACCCAAGCCATGCGGAAGGTGTCCTCTCCAAGATCGAAGAAGCAAAGACCTACCTGGAGGACTACATTGACAAGGAGTCCCTTGAAATCCAGGTCGGATACCGCAGCGAACTTAATGAGATCAGTCAGGACGTCCAAAAGCTTGGAGAGGACACTAAGCGCATAAGGCAGGGGATCCAAGACCTTAGCACTGCCAAGCAGACGGGCATCCAACCTGAAGCTCCAACCACATACGCCAAGGTAGCAGCAGCCAAACCCGGGCGCCGACCGGCACTTCACTCGGTCGCGATAACACTCGAAGGTGGCCAAGAAACTGCCGACGAAGTGCTCGCTAGGGTGAAGAAGGCGGTCGATGCCAGGGGAACTGGCATAAAAATAAACAAGGTCCGGAAAGCAAAAAACCAAACGGTTATACTGGGGTGCGATACAGAATCTGAGCTCTTAAAAGTAAAGGAAAGGATAGAAAGCCGAGGGGAGGGATTAACAGTAGCGCCCATGAGAAACAAAAACCCACTCGTCGTCCTAAAAGACGTCGTTTTGGAGAACGAAGACGACGAGATGGTGAAGGCGCTCTATGCTCAAAACGAAGATATATTCATGGACTTACCCAACGAAGAAAGAGAAATAGCAGTAAAGTACAAGAAGAGAACTAGGAACCCAAAAACAGCGCACGTCGTCTTACAGGTCAGGCCCAGGGTATGGCAGAGGATGACGGAGGCTGGGGCACTCTACATTGACATGCAGAGGATCAGAGTGGAGGACCAGTCTCCACTCATCCAATGCACAATGTGCCTAGCCTTCGGTCACGGCCGGAAATTTTGCACTCACCCTGCGGAAAGGTGCAGCCACTGTGGAGGACCGCATCTGCGCGAGAAGTGTGAAGACTTCTTCGCGGGGAACGGACCGCAGTGCTGCAACTGCACGCAGTCGAAGTTGCAAAGAACGGACCACAGCGCCTTTAGTGCCGAGTGCCCAGTCCGGCAAAAATGGGATTACCTGGCCCGGACGACGACGGCATATACATAAAACACTCACTGGGTTGTACAAGACACACACAAAACGAACAAAAATACACCACTACATCAACACAAAAACAAAAAATACAAACCGGGAGTACGTCATGAAAGAGAACCAAAATTACGTAACAAACAGGCACACGGAAACCGGAAAAACAAAAAACAACAGACACAGATATAGTGAATATATAATAAGTATATATAAACATATCAAAACACACATAAAAACACCAAACATGCACCCAAACAACCCAAACACGCACAGACAAAACACAACAAGAACAAGAAATGCCAATAAATATATATAACTAAGTATATATATATTATTGCCAAAAATGCAGGAACTAAATGAAAGAATAAAAATAAAAGTGAGTAAATTGCGATGTAAAAACAGGTCCCTATCTTACGGTCACAAAACGAAGTTATAAATTATTGTACCAACAAAATATAGATGTCAGGATAAAACTCTACCTACGATAAGCATAAATAAATAGAAAATAGATAAATGCATTAGAAATAAGAATGTTAAACCACACTGTACGAATAAACATAAGCAATTAATATTAGGCTAGAAGATAAGAAAATTGTGAAAAATAGAAATAAGAGCAACATAAAATGTAAGAAATAAGGTTAAATAAAAGCTACCTAATAGAATTACAAATAGATAGCAACTTGTTAAATGTATAAGAAATAAAAAATGTTAAATCGTACTGTACAAATAAAATATAAGCAACTAATACTAGACTAGAAGATAAGAACAAAATTGTGAAAATAGAAATAAGATAGAAATAAGAGTAACATTCAAATGTATGAAATAAGGCTAAATGAAATAAAAGCTATATGTAA
>OY982923.1:15501019-15836019 GCA_963891755.1 Pyrrhia umbra | reverse complement strand
CGGACCACGCACACCAAAGTTACAGAGGAAAAACCATTTACACCACGTGGTTAACCTCAAAATTGTTACCAGTACCAACTATCGCACGAAGCTGAAACTTAGTGAGCTGGAACGAGGCAGAAGGACGAGCATAAATCTGCTTTCAGAAAATTTTATCTTCACTAGAAAAGAAGATTTTGACATAAGAAGTTCAAAACTTCAAGCCTTAATACGGAAGAATCTTCAGGCGGGACCATCCACTTTTTTGGCGGAATCCGGTGCGCGCTGACCTGAGGAAGAGACCTACTGTAAGCAGAAAATTTTAGAGACCTTATTTCATATAGATTTTAAGCATTTTACAAAATTTTCAGTTTTCTCAATAAATTGTTCAGGAAAGTTCCAAAATTAGTAAATTTTACTATTATATTTTAAAGGCCATTAATTTACAAAAATTTTACAGTTTTTAAAAATTTTTTATGTTATCAGGTTACAAAGTTATTAAATTTTTTGTTATTTTTTGGAATAAAATAGAAATAAATAGTTAAAATTAAATTTTGACCATAAAATCGGGTTTATAACATACCTTGTGCATAAAATAAGCCCAAAGACGCGACCAATAACTTTTAAATTGACAGAAATAGACTTTTTCGGCCATATTGGTTTCTTTGGTTGTTAGATAAAACATTTAATAACTCCGAAGTTATTGGTCGCAGAAAGCTCGGATTTCTGCAGACTTAGGCTAGATTTCAGTGGGAATATAGTGTTAGTGTTTTCAGGACTTTTCAGGCCAAAGAAATTTTCAGCCCTGAAATTTGGCTTCGCGAATAGGGGAGGTCAAGCCGAGTACGACACTCGAAACCGCGTCTCTCTCCGACAAACAGTTGCGGAGTTACAGCAACTTAAAGTTGGCATTTGACAGCTGGGCGGCCATCTTGGCAAACTTTGCTCCCAAATAACTCCGCATCCGGTGGTCGTAGAGAGCTGCCGTTTTCACGGTTGTGACTGGGGGAATAACCTTCGTCCGGCCCGCAGAATTTCAGGCCTTTTCGGGCTGAAAATTTTCAGGATCCTGAAATTAGCAGTAATCGACGGGGGGAGACGAGCCAAGCCAGAAAAACCCAAACACGGGCATTCTGCGACGACTGGAAGGGAAGTTGTACTAGGTTGAAAACAGACTTTGACAGCTCTTGAGCTGTCAAACAAATTTTCAAACTCGGATAACTCCCGAACCGGGGGTCGTGGAAATCCCGGGTTTTCTTAGGGAACATCGGCTAGTTCTTCTCTACCTGTAGGTTAGGGTTTCAGGAGTTTTCAGGAGGCAAGATTTTTCAGGCTGAAAAGTTATTTTAATAGATAGAGCTCATCGAGCCCAGTAGGGAAAGCCCAAGCACGGTGGGAATCGGCCGAACGGTTCGGGAGAAAACCCGATTTAACCAATTTATACGGCCAACCAGGACCGGCAACCACATTTTTCAAACGAGGTTTCTCCTGAACCCGTTGGAGTAGGGTCGCCGTGTTTGGGTTCATTTGAAAGGGCTTGGAGAGAGCTATCCAGCCAACGATAGAGAACGACTCTATCGTAGAGTCAAAAATTTTTCGAAAAATTTTTCACACTTTTTATAGCCTAATTTATCGAGTCCATTATAAAAGTGCCCCTGAAAGCTTCTCGACGTCAGCTGGCTGCGCTCCCACAAACAGACTAGGTAGAGTCGACCTCTACCAAATTCTTTTTATATAAAATTTGTATTTACTCAGCTTATAAAGCTGTTCTTTATATTTTAATTTACTGCATGTTTATTATATTTACTACATTTTTCGTTGCCGTGCCCTATTGACACGACAACACAATACTGACCTAGACCCCCCTATACAGGGCCGGATTTTTGACATAACATATACACCAGTAGAACTGTTGTTTACAACGATTGACAACGTTCCCTGCGCAAACCGCCACACGCCGATACTTGCTGCCACACCTTGCCACACATCGCCACTGCACCTGAAACAAAAACAAAACATATAATACATTACACTACAACCACATTCACACACACACACACCCACATCCACATTCACATCCACATCCACACTCACACCCACACTCACTCAACATGTACCGCACACCAACCACCTCAGGCGCTGCTGCCAAAAACACCACACCCAGCCCCGCGGCTCCATCTGCTCCAACCCTAGATGCTGCCAAGACCTTCATCCGAAGACCGGACCGCAAAAGAAGGTCCATTGACAACATGGACACCTACAGGAGGCAGCAAGAGGATTATGCGAAGCACTCAAATGACCACCTCCTCCAGGAAGTGATGAAAACTTTCGAGAACATCCCCTTGAAAGTCCAGGAGTACCCCCAGATGAGGAAGGATATCAAGGCCTACCTGGAGGAAAAGTCTGACAGGGGACTGAGGTTCATGTTCGAGTTAAGCAAGAGAACAAAGGAAATGGAGGCGGAGCTGGAAATGTTGAGAGCTGCATTACCTCGCAAAGACAGCATCCCAGCTTCGACACCAGGGCTGGAAAAAATAATAAACGAGAGGTTCGCAAAGGTGGAGCACGCCATTAGCGAGGGTCTTGCGGGCCTCGAAACTAAAGTAGTCACATATGTTGAGGAACCTTTGAAGGACTTATACAAGCACGTGCAGCTCCTGGACCCAGCCCATATTAATGGCATCCACTCCAAGATTGAGGATGCGAGCGACCGCCTGGAACATTGTATCAACAGGGAGTCCAAAGACATCCAGGCTGGATACCAAACCCATTCCAAGGAAGTCAGCCAGGAACTCCTAAAGATTGGAGAGGATGCCAAGCGCATGTGGCAGGGGGTCCAGGACCTTAGCACTACTAAGCAGACGGGCCTCCAACCAGATGCTCCTGTCACATACGCGAGCGTAGCGGCAGCCAAACCCGGGCGTCGACCGGCGCTTCACTCGGTGGCGATCACCTTCGAGGACAATCTGGAGACTGCCGACGAGGTGCTAGCTAGGGTGAAGGTGGCGGTCGACGCCGGGGGAACTGGCCTTAAAATAAACAAAGTCAGGAAAGCTAAAAACCAGACTATCATACTGGGGTGTGACACGGAAGCTGAACTGACAAAGGTAAAGGAGAAAATAGAAAGCCGGGGGAAAGGCCTAATAGTAGCGCCCATGAAGAACAAGGACCCACTCGTCGTCCTGAAGGACGTCTTTATTGACAACGAGGACGACGAATTAATCAAGGCGCTCTACTCCCAGAACGAAGAAGTCTTTGAGGACTTATCACAGGAGGAGATAGATGTGAAAATAAAATATAAGAAAAGGACCAGAAACCCCAAGACGGCGCACGTGGTCATGCAAGTCAAACCCATAGTATGGCAGCGGATGACGGAGGCTGGAGCCCTCTACCTCAACCTGCAAAGGGTAAGGGTGGAGGACCAGTCCCCGCTAATCCAATGCACCAAGTGCTTGGCGTTTGGGCACGGTCGGAAATTTTGCACCGAAAGTGTGGACAAATGTAGTCACTGCGGAGGTCCGCATCTGCGCGAAACCTGCGCAGACTTTCTTGCCCAGAACCCACCGCAGTGCTGCAATTGTTCGCACTCTGGGCTGCGAAAGACCGACCACAACGCCTTCAGCGTGGAATGCCCAGTCAGGCAGAAATGGGACTACCTGGCCCGTGCGAACACAACATACGCATAATATAAAGACAGGAAGGTACGCAAAACACACGACACACACAGCAACGCACCAGGACACAAACACACTACATACACACGCAAACCGGGAGTACAAGGAAGGATCGAAATACACAAATGGAAAAAATAAAGTCATGGAAACCGGAACAATAAAAAACAAGACACAGATATACAAGTATATAATAAATATATATAAATATATCGAAAACACAAACACACACACAAACACAAAACGTACCCTAATAACAAATAAAACCAAGATAACATCAGAAACCGAGTAAGAAAAAGACAATAAATATATATAAAATAGTATATGTATATTATTGCCTACAAGCAACTGGAAATAAATAAATAGATAAAAAACAAACTAGAACAAAAATACAGCAGGATCCTATCTTGGAGTCTATGGTCGAAAGAACAAGTATTTACCTTAGCTAAAATCCTTTCAAATGCTAAATAAAAACGTATATAGATAGAACAGACTAGCAGTCATGGAAAGAATAACAGATAAACTAAAAATTTGTATAGAAGAACATTAAAATTATCACATGTTAAAATACAACCTTAGAACTGTAGTAAATTAAGTTAGATACAGTATAGATAAAATAAAGATAGAAATAAGATAATGTATAAGAACACAGTATACAAACCAGTGTCAAACGAATGTTAGAATTAAGAAGTTAAAATGTTACTAGATATAAGATAAAAATGTATAAAATAAAATAGATAAAAGTTAAAATGCAATTAGAAATAAGATAAAAATTGTTCTACATAAACTATAATACTAGAATATACAAAATAGAAATGTAACTAGCTATAAGTTAAATATATTAACAAAACAGAATGTTAGAATAAATAAGCAAAATGAAATTAGAAATAAGATCAAATGTATAAGAATAAGAATAAAAACTCTGTCCTGATGAGAGTCCTATATACCCAAATAAAGATACTCATTAGTTAGTTTAAAAAGCGGGAGTCCCACCCGGCTAAGAAAGAAAGGTGATGAAAGATAGAAAGATAAGATAAAGTATGAGGAATGACAGTACGAGAGGCATACAAGCGAGAACTAGAATGAATGAGAAATCAGAATACTAAGGGCCTGCTCCACCCATGAGCGGGGAAAAGCAAAAAAAAAAAAAAAAAAAAAAAAAAAAAAAAAAAAAAAAAAAAAAAAAAAAAAAAAAACCTAACCTAACCTAACCTAACCTAACCTAACCTAACCTAACCTAACCTAACCTAACCTAACCTAACCTAACCTAACCTAACCTAACCTAACCTAACCTAACCTAACCTAACCTAACCTAACCTAACCTAACCTAACCTAACCTAACCTAACCTAACCTAACCTAACCTAACCTAACCTAACCTAACCTAACCTAACCTAACCTAACCTAACCTAACCTAACCTAACCTAACCTAACCTAACCTAACCTAACCTAACCTAACCTAACCTAACCTAACCTAACCTAACCTAACCTAACCTAACCTAACCTAACCTAACCTAACCTAACCTAACCTAACCTAACCTAACCTAACCTAACCTAACCTAACCTAACCTAACCTAACCTAACCTAACCTAACCTAACCTAACCTAACCTAACCTAACCTAACCTAACCTAACCTAACCTAACCTAACCTAACCTAACCTAACCTAACCTAACCTAACCTAACCTAACCTAACCTAACCTAACCTAACCTAACCTAACCTAACCTAACCTAACCTAACCTAACCTAACCTAACCTAACCTAACCTAACCTAACCTAACCTAACCTAACCTAACCTAACCTAACCTAACCTAACCTAACCTAACCTAACCTAACCTAACCTAACCTAACCTAACCTAACCTAACCTAACCTAACCTAACCTAACCTAACCTAACCTAACCTAACCTAACCTAACCTAACCTAACCTAACCTAACCTAACCTAACCTAACCTAACCTAACCTAACCTAACCTAACCTAACCTAACCTAACCTAACCTAACCTAACCTAACCTAACCTAACCTAACCTAACCTAACCTAACCTAACCTAACCTAACCTAACCTAACCTAACCTAACCTAACCTAACCTAACCTAACCTAACCTAACCTAACCTAACCTAACCTAACCTAACCTAACCTAACCTAACCTAACCTAACCTAACCTAACCTAACCTAACCTAACCTAACCTAACCTAACCTAACCTAACCTAACCTAACCTAACCTAACCTAACCTAACCTAACCTAACCTAACCTAACCTAACCTAACCTAACCTAACCTAACCTAACCTAACCTAACCTAACCTAACCTAACCTAACCTAACCTAACCTAACCTAACCTAACCTAACCTAACCTAACCTAACCTAACCTAACCTAACCTAACCTAACCTAACCTAACCTAACCTAACCTAACCTAACCTAACCTAACCTAACCTAACCTAACCTAACCTAACCTAACCTAACCTAACCTAACCTAACCTAACCTAACCTAACCTAACCTAACCTAACCTAACCTAACCTAACCTAACCTAACCTAACCTAACCTAACCTAACCTAACCTAACCTAACCTAACCTAACCTAACCTAACCTAACCTAACCTAACCTAACCTAACCTAACCTAACCTAACCTAACCTAACCTACCCCTAACCTCACCCACACCACCCCACCCCACGCCAACCCCCACCCCACCCCTCACCTCCTACCTCCCCACCCCAACCTACACAACCTAACCTACCCTAACCTAACCTACCCTAACCTCACCTACCCTACCTACCTACCCACCCTAACCTAACCCAAACCTAACCTAACCTACCCTAACCTACACCCTAACCTAACCTAACCTAACCTAACCTAACCTAACCTAACCTAACCTAACCTAACCTAACCTAACCTAACCTAACCTAACCTAACCTAACCTAACCTAACCTAACCTAACCTAACCTAACCTAACCTAACCTAACCTAACCTAACCTAACCTAACCTAACCTAACCTAACCTAACCTAACCTAACCTAACCTAACCTAACCTAACCTAACCTAACCTAACCTAACCTAACCTAACCTAACCTAACCTAACCTAACCTAACCTAACCTAACCTAACCTAACCTAACCTAACCTAACCTAACCTAACCTAACCTAACCTAACCTAACCTAACCTAACCTAACCTAACCTAACCTAACCTAACCTAACCTAACCTAACCTAACCTAACCTAACCTAACCTAACCTAACCTAACCTAACCTAACCTAACCTAACCTAACCTAACCTAACCTAACCTAACCTAACCTAACCTAACCTAACCTAACCTAACCTAACCTAACCTAACCTAACCTAACCTAACCTAACCTAACCTAACCTAACCTAACCTAACCTAACCTAACCTAACCTAACCTAACCTAACCTAACCTAACCTAACCTAACCTAACCTAACCTAACCTAACCTAACCTAACCTAACCTAACCTAACCTAACCTAACCTAACCTAACCTAACCTAACCTAACCTAACCTAACCTAACCTAACCTAACCTAACCTAACCTAACCTAACCTAACCTAACCTAACCTAACCTAACCTAACCTAACCTAACCTAACCTAACCTAACCTAACCTAACCTAACCTAACCTAACCTAACCTAACCTAACCTAACCTAACCTAACCTAACCTAACCTAACCTAACCTAACCCGTTTGAGGATATTCCCTCAAAAGTCAAAGATTACCCTCAAATGAGGAGAGACATAAAGACCTTCCTGGAGGTGCAGTCGGAAAAGGGTCTCAGGATATTGTTTGAGATGTGCAAGCGGGTGAAGGCCCTCGAAACAGCAGCCAAAACTCAATCGTCCACCAAAACTAGCACCGAGACCTCAATGCCTAGGACGGAAGCTCGCATCCTGGACAAGCTGGGAGAAATGGAGGCGAGCCTACAAACACGGCTCGATAACTTAGAAGCAAAAGTTATCGAGGAAATCAAAGCGGAACAGAACGAATGCGGCGCTGACATCACCGACAAGATAGTCGATAAAATCGATGGGGCAAAGGAGGCCATTGACCAAGTGACCTATGACGTCAAAATCATTGGGAACGCGCAGACCTCTCTCAAAGATAAAATCGACAAGGTTGTCGGTGATGTTGCCGCCGCAAAAGAAAAGCTAAGCGAGGTCGCGGCGGGTCAAGCAGCTGAACAAAATACCGCTCAACACACTTACGCCAGTGTGGCGGCGACTAAACCCAAACGTCGGCCGGCCCTTCACTCCATAGCGGTGACGTCACTGGACCCCCAGGAGACTGGGGATGAAGTGCTCACCAGGGTGAAGGTGGCGGTCGACGCGAAAGGATCTGGCCTCAAAATAGATAAAGTTAGGAAGGCCAAAAACCAAACAATAATAATCGGATGTGGAACGGAAGGAGAGCTTAAAAAAGTTGAGGACCGTATCCGGAACGGGAATAGTGGACTGACGGCAACGAAAATTGCAAATAAAAACCCGCTTGTCGTCCTGAAGGATGTGGTGCTTGATAACAGCGATGAGGAGATTGTCCAGGCACTGCATGGTCAGAACGACAACATATTCCGCGACCTAACCCCTGACGAACAAGACATCAAAATTAAATTTAAGAAAAGGACACGAAATCCAAAAACGTCTCACGTGGTACTGCAAGTCGGTCCCAGGCTCTGGCAAAGGATGACGGAGGCCGGGGCCCTTCACCTGGACCTGCAGAGGGTAAGGGTGGAGGACCAGTCGCCGCTCATCCAGTGCACACGATGCTTGGCATTCGGACACGGGAGCAAATTTTGCACGGAGAGTGTGGGCAAGTGCAGCCACTGCGGAGGACCTCACCTGCGAGCTGATTGTGATGATCAAATCGCAGGGAAGGAGCCGCGGTGCTGCAACTGTGCACACTCAGGCCTGCAGAATACCGCCCATAATGCCTTCAGCAAGGATTGCCCAACTCGAGAGAAGTGGGACTACCTCGCTCGAGCCACCACAGCCTACACATAAGACACTCACAGAGTCGAGGCACACAACACTACACATTACACAGAATCAACACACATGTCTTCACACAAAACACAAACAAAAACCACAAGAATACGAATATGAGGCATATATAATGAATATATACACCTACATATACAAAAATATCAGACCAACGCAGTACACACACATACATGGAAAACAGTGCCCAACACCCCGTGTCAAAATAAACCGGACGAAAACAAAAACCTACGTACAAGAAACGACAATTACATTATGTATAGATAGAGTATATATATAAAATTGTCAAAAACGAGAATACAAAATTATAATAAAGCATTACGTGACACCAAAGTGAGAATAAGTGTCTAAATAGAAATAAAAGGTAGCAACAAATAAGCAAATAAAAAACGTGTCCAACACAAATAGGTAACACACAAAACAAACAGGAAGAACAGAAACTAACAATATAGAAACATAAAAGTAAGCAAGTAAAACATTAAGCACATACTAGAAAGTATTTTAAAAACTGTATCCACATTATGATAATATAATAAGTAGACTATAATTAAGGAAATTATATTGTATTAGAAAAGTCTAAAGTAAGCCTAAGATAATAAGACCCAAATGTATACATTGGGAAGGAACTCAAATGTCAACTAAAATAAAAATAGTATTAATGTAATAAATAGATATAAATAAGAAATGTATAGTGATAGAAATAATTAAGTAAATATAGAATAACAAATAAAGTGTATACTAAAACTGGCTCCAAACTAGATTTGTATCCATAGGAAAATTGTATAACATAATAAATAGCTAATAAGTAAACAAAATATTTAGATATGCAATGTTTAAAATAAAACTTTAAATAGATTATAACAGTAGAAAGTAAGAAATAAAAAAAAAAAAAAAAAAAAAAAAAAATGTAAAAGTTAATAAAATTTTAGAATTAGTTACCCAATGTCTTAGCGGATAGTCAGGGAAGCGGGATATCCCACCCGTAAAGAATGAATGAGATGAATGAAAGAAAGATATAGTATGAAGAATAAAAGTACGAGAGGCATGCTCGATAGAACTGGAATGGATGAGAAACAGAATAATAAGGGCCAGGTCCACCCATGACCAGGGAAAAGCAGAAAAAAAAAAAAAAAAAAAAAAAAAAAAAAAAAAAAAAAAAAAAAAAAAAAAAAAAAAAAAAAAAAAAAAAAAAAAAAAAAAACCTAACCTAACCTAACCTAACCTAACCTAACCTAACCTAACCTAACCTAACCTAACCTAACCTAACCTAACCTAACCTAACCTAACCTAACCTAACCTAACCTAACCTAACCTAACCTAACCTAACCTAACCTAACCTAACCTAACCTAACCTAACCTAACCTAACCTAACCTAACCTAACCTAACCTAACCTAACCTAACCTAACCTAACCTAACCTAACCTAACCTAACCTAACCTAACCTAACCTAACCTAACCTAACCTAACCTAACCTAACCTAACCTAACCTAACCTAACCTAACCTAACCTAACCTAACCTAACCTAACCTAACCTAACCTAACCTAACCTAACCTAACCTAACCTAACCTAACCTAACCTAACCTAACCTAACCTAACCTAACCTAACCTAACCTAACCTAACCTAACCTAACCTAACCTAACCTAACCTAACCTAACCTAACCTAACCTAACCTAACCTAACCTAACCTAACCTAACCTAACCTAACCTAACCTAACCTAACCTAACCTAACCTAACCTAACCTAACCTAACCTAACCTAACCTAACCTAACCTAACCTAACCTAACCTAACCTAACCTAACCTAACCTAACCTAACCTAACCTAACCTAACCTAACCTAACCTAACCTAACCTAACCTAACCTAACCTAACCTAACCTAACCTAACCTAACCTAACCTAACCTAACCTAACCTAACCTAACCTAACCTAACCTAACCTAACCTAACCTAACCTAACCTAACCTAACCTAACCTAACCTAACCTAACCTGAGCAAACCTAACCTGAGCAAACCTAACCTGAGCAAACCTAACCTGAGCAAACCTAACCTGAGCAAACCTAACCTGAGCAAACCTAACCTGAGCAAACCTAACCTGAGCAAACCTAACCTGAGCAAACCTAACCTGAGCAAACCTAACCTGAGCAAAGAAGCCATGCTGTGTTAACTGCAAGACCGCGGAAGGCAAACCTCATGACCACCCAGCATACAGCCAATCATGTCCAGAATGGCAGAAGTGGGATAGAATAGCCCGCCTCGCCACACAGTACTGCTAAGGGCCTTCCACGCGCTAATAACACAGATACACAAAACACCATGAAAGTGCTGCAGTGCAACCTCGGTCGCGGCTATACTGCCACCCACGAATTAAAACAACACATAGATACACACAACTACTCCATTGCCCTGATAACAGAACCATATATAGGTAAAAATAATAAATTAGCAGCAATACCCGGATACGATATATATAAAAACCCTCAAAACCGACACACCAAAGCATGCATAGTAATAAAATCTGGCCTCGCAGCTTCTCTCGGTATCACACAGCACTCAACACCCAATTTATGCATTGTACAATTGAGCATTGGAAATAATAAATTATACGTCTGCAGCATATATGTCGAGCCCGACCGCGATGAACACTGCACACTCGAACAGTTAGAAGTGTTTCTCAAAGACACCAGTAACAGCAACCACATAATAGGTGGAGATTTTAATGGATGGAACACTATATGGGGTTCGCAAAAAACCAATAAAAGAGGGAAAGAAGTCCTAGAACTAATAATCGCCAACGACCTCACGCTTAGTAACACCGGAAACGACCCAACTTTTGCAACAGTAACGCATGGCCAAACTCGAACCTCTATAGTGGACCTAACGTTAAGCACCAAAAATATGCACGATAAAATACAAAACTGGCATGTGAACCATAGCGCAGTTCTATCATCAGACCACCACGCCATCGATTTTACGGTTAACTTAAACAAGAAAACTCTAACTAAAGCAGTCTCACACTCAACGTTCCGCTATAATACATCCAATGCTAACTGGGACATAGTAGCAGATGAATTAAAACACCAAATTGCTGAATCAAGACTAGAACACACAAAGTTTGAAATATTAGACGCGACTGAAATTGACTGTTTCGTAACATCTCTCAGCAATGTAATAACGAAAGCATGTGACAAGACGCTAAACCGAAGAAGAAGACTACATCGGGCACCATGGTGGAATGACAGCCTAGAGAAAATGAAGAAAGAAGTGATACACTTACACCATCGAGTACAGGACCTTAAACGAGGAAAGAAGGATCTCACAAACATTCTGATTGAACACCAAACGGCCAAACAAAAATACGCTGAGGCCATACAAAAAGCATCAACCGAGAACTTCAGAGCTTTCTGTTCCAAGCAATACAAAGAAGATGTATGGTCACTCACGAACAGACTCCTTAAAAACACACCACAACCAGGACCACCATCGACACTTTGCCTGGGCAGCGGTCTATTCACCCGCGATAGCGCTGAATCTGCCGAGGCCCTGGCGAAAAAGTTCTTTCCTGAAGACACGATAGATGATACGATACAGAAAAACATCAGATCCCTTTCTAACACTGCTCCGCATACCCAAGACGACTCAAACTTCACGAAACAGGAAATCTTAGATAGCATCACCGAAATGAACCCAAACAAAGCACCTGGAAATGACCACCTTACTGCAGACATATGCCACATATTCATTAAATGTTTCCCCGATCTCACCACTAAGCTCTTTAATAGATGCCTCGCAATTTCTCACTTCCCTATCCCCTGGAAATCCGCACACATAAAGATCGTACCAAAACCCAACAAAGACTACACTGATATAAATGCATATCGCCCAATAGGACTTATAAATGTGTTCGGGAAGCTGCTAGAGAAACTTATTGCCAAACGACTCGTACACCATATGAATGTCACCAACACAACTAATGACAGGCAATACGGCTTCAAGCAGCAGACCAGCACGACTGACGCATTGCACGAGGTCTTGAGTAGAATGAAGGCTGCCAAGCAAAACAAACAGCAGGTGGCCGCTATTTCATTAGACATCAAGGGCGCATTTGACCACGCTTGGTGGCCAGCTCTACTGCATAGATTACACCATATTAAATGCCCGACTAACATCTACAAGTTCATACAGAGCTATATTACAAACAGGAGTGCCACAATATTCTACTCAGACGCAATGACCACTAAGAAATTAACGCGAGGATGTATCCAGGGATCGGTGTTAGGCCCGGTCTTCTGGAACATAATAATGGACGACCTATTAGACACCCCACTACCTGAAGAATGTCATATACAGGCCTACGCTGATGACGTCCTACTTATTATTACAGCCAAGTCGAGTCAACAGCTACAACTATCAGCAAACGCTGCGTTAAGAACTATCACTGAATGGGGACATAAAAACAAACTACAATTTGGACCAGAGAAAACTCATATGATCACCAATACACCTAAAGCAAAACACGTCACAATAGTAATGAACAACACCACACTCATATTCAGCAACCAAATAAAACTACTAGGAGTAATAATAGACCATAAATTTAATTTCATAGCACACACTCAATACATAATAGATAAGGCAAACAAAATATTTTACAAGTTATGCAAATTCGTCCGTCCCTCGTGGGGAATACAATCTGAAAATATAAAAATCATATATGAACAAGTTATAGAGCCTATAGTAACATACGCAGCAGAAATATGGTACACAGCAACAAAGTACAAATCTACCATGCATGCCTTGAGAAGGCTACAAAGAGCATTTGCCGTAAAAATTATAAAAGGATTTAAAACAACGCCCACTATCCCAGCAATAGCACTAGCTAACCTGACGTACCTAGATGTAAAAGTAAACGCAACTGCAGACATCCAAATCACCAAACGCCTTGGCACCTCCAAATTCCTACCATCAGACATTTCATTAGAAAAACCAGTCCACCCATCCCAGCTCCCCCATCCCAGTACACGCACTCTAGCCCAAGTCACAATTGCCAGCACTAACGCAGAATTAATGACACATACTCCAAACCAAAGGCACACTATGATATATACAGATGGTAGCAAACATGACGACCAGGTAGGCGCTGCTGTCGTGATATACCAACCAGAAGGTACTAAAGCCACAATTCGTCTGAAATTACATAGCAGTTGCTCTGTATTTCAGGCGGAGTGTTTGGCTATAGAAAAGGCGTGTACCTATTGCCTCACAAATGGACTAAGACAGATCAAAATAATGTCTGACTCAATGTCGGCCCTCCAGGAAATTAAAAATCCGCAAAGCC
The DNA here is from genome assembly GCA_963891755.1 of Pyrrhia umbra. NCBI lineage: Eukaryota > Metazoa > Arthropoda > Insecta > Lepidoptera > Noctuidae > Pyrrhia > Pyrrhia umbra. The sequence goes on along the minus strand of OY982923.1, from coordinate 15,822,047 downwards.
TGAACCCCATTGTGAACTCAATCCACCAGCAGAGGCGAAGAATCGAACAAACTGGTGCGATTGAGTTCATATGGGTCAAAGCACATCATGGCTTGGAGGGAAACGAAGAAGCTGACCAGGAAGCAAAAAGAGCAGCCACACTACACAAAGCCCCAGACTATGCAAAGTTTCCACTCAGCTATCACAAACTAACACAAAAAGCAGAAACAGACAGACAAAACAACGACATATACACAAGTGCACTCACGGGAGACCACCAAAAACGGTGGCTTCCAAACATCCATGCCATAGAAGAACTACATAAACACACTAAAATAAGTTTTCATCTCACACAAATACTCACTGGGCACGGGTACCACAAGCAGTACCTACATAGGTTCAAGATCACTGACAACGACCTGTGCCCATGTGATAACAGCACTTCTCAAACTATAGACCATCTACTTAAATACTGCCCAAAATTCAGCCTCGCAAGATATACACACGAACAAACATGTAACAATAGAAATTTAGATCCATTTAGTTTACAGGACGTAATAAAAAAGGAAGAAACCAAACAGTCGTTTATCGAGCTAGCTGAATTTATAGTAAATGCATTGAAGAAATTCAATGCCACATAAATCACAAACTTTAACTAGCATTATAGTGTAAAAGCACAAAAAAAAGGACTCAGCCGCCCGTAACCCTCGCGGGGACTGAGCCTTACAAACAAAATAGTATCAACATAAAAAAAAAAAAAAAAAAAAAAAACCTAACCTGAGCAAACCTAACCTGAGCAAACCTAACCTGAGCAAACCTAACCTGAGCAAACCTAACCTGAGCAAAACCTTACTAGTGGCTGTAAATAAATATAGTGCTCTGACTGAAAAAAAAAAAAAAAAAAAAACCATTTCAGAGTCTGACTGTCCCCTCCGCCAACGCCATGAGGGTAAGTGGAATATAAAAAAATAAAAATAGGTTTGTGTAAGATAGATTTGCTATGGTTACCTTCACTTTCGTTAGGTTTTCAAAGTGTAGGTTGTCTATAAAAAAAAAAGATGAGGTTTGCTTAAGTTAGGTTAGTTTCACTTTCGTTAGGTTTTTAAAGGGTAGGTGGTCTTTAATATAAAGGTTAGGTTTGCTGCGATTAGGTTCACTTTAGTTCGGGTAGGTGGTCTTTAAAAAAAAGGTTAGGTTTGTCTAAGATAGGTTCGCTATGGTTAGGTTCACTGTTGTTAGGTTTTCAAAGGGTAGGTGATCTATAAAATAAAGTTTAGGTTTGTCTAAGTTAGGTTCGCTGCGTTTAGGTTCACTTTCGTTAGGTTTTCAAAGGGTAGGTGGTCTAAAAAAAAAGATGAGGTTTGCTTAAGTTAGGTTCGCTGCGGTTAGGTTCACTTTCGTTGGGTTTTTAAAGGGTAGGTGGTTTATAAAAAAAAGATTAGGTTTGTCTAAGTTAGGTTCGCTGCGTTTAGGTTCACTTTCGTTGGGTTTTCAAAGGGTAGGTGATCTATAAAATAAAGTTTAGGTTTGTCTAAGTTAGGTTCGCTGCGGTTTGGTTCACTTTCGTTGAGTTTTCAAAGGGTAGGTGGACTAATGAAAAAATTAACAGCATGTTCAGGCCGCTTTAAATAACTTTAATTCCCACTATTGCTTGGGACGTCTAAGTGCCGAATTATTTTCACTTACACATGCATACATACTTATAAATGATAAAAACTACGGTGCAACCGGCTATTACTTAAAAATTAGTACGAAATTTTTCAGTAGAAATACCACATTTGCAATTAATTTTAAATCATGTCAATTTATTTATTTTCGAATGCCACTTACCTATCGGGATTGCCATCCGAAATTCCTCATGATGCCTGGATTCAGCAAATTCGATATAAAAATACACATTTTGTGAAACTTTTTAACTCAAAAACTAGTTTTTAATCAAATTTTTCAAAATTTATACTGGTCCTACCATAGTTTTATATACCATTTGATAGCTGGCGACGAGCCGCGTCTTTTGACACCTCTCCCGTTTCAATAGCATTTGAGAAACTTCAAAAAAATGGCCCCCCCACCCACCCTATTCTCGCTTGGTTAGGTGGATTTTTTGCACGAAATCAAAGGTTTGCACAATTTTGTGAAAATATTGACTACAAATTTTGCACGAAAGTTATGCATTCGTTATAACTCTTTATTCAGACTGTATATCTTACTTCTTATTTAAAATTGTACGGGATACAGTATACTATATCAAATTCTTTCAACTTAGACAAAACAATATTCTTATATAGTCTTAATTTGATTGTTATCTTCTTTTTAGGGTTCCGTAATCGTCAAGGAACTCCTATAGTTTTTTTTATGTCAGTCTGTCTGTATACGGCATAGCTCAGAGGTTTCTTGGTACTAGAAAGCTGAATTTATTACAGATATTGATCACGCCGACAAAGTGGTAAAATAAAATTATGAATAGTATTTTCTTTAGTCTCTAAAAAATATTATGGGTTTGTGAAGAAAGAAGCCATTTGCGAAATATCTAGCTTTTAAGTGCAAATTTTTGTTCGATACGAGCATCCCCCCCCCCTCCCTCTTACTTTTGACTAGCTATCCCAAGAAATGTGAAAAAGTTCACAAAAAAGTCAAAAAAAAAAAAGTCAAAATTTTATTTCACATAGGCCTACAAATAAAGCACTTATGAAAAGTCAAATTAGTTGCACGGTTCCAAGTAGTGGGTCCTATGGAGAAGAACCGGCAAGAAACTCCATGGATACTCTTTTCAAAAATTCGAGTTTACAATATCATGGTTACAATAGTTTTCTGAGAAAATTATACAATACAATATGATGCTATTAAGGTATACAATATAACAATAAGTATTCTGAATTGACGTAGACCTAATATAATCTTGGTCGCCAGGGGAAGCCACATGTACAGAGATGGACTAACACCACACATCCTTGTCATCAATATAGTCTTTAATTTTATAGTATGCTCTTCCAATAAGGGTAGATTTGACAAAATTTTTGAACTTTTTATCGGTAAGATCTGTTACACATTTAGGTAGCTTGTTATAAAAACGGACACAGTTCCCTAGAAAAGATTTATTACATTTGCTTAATCTAAATTTGGGGACGACGATTTTATGTTTATTTCTAGTGTTAATATTGTGGATATCACTTTTAACTTTATACCGGTGTAAGTTTTTGCGTACAAACATGATGTTTTCAAGAATATAGAGAGAAGGCAACGTAAGTATATTAATTTCTTTAAAAAGCTCTCTAAGCGATTCGCGAGGTCCCATACCATAAATCGCTCGAACTGCCCTTTTCTGCAGTATAAAGATGGAATCTACGTCAGCCGCGGCCCCCCACAGCAAAATGCCATAAGACATTAAACTGTGAAAATAGGCGAAATATACAAGCCTGGCTGTAGCTACATCAGTGAGTGTAGCTACATCAGTGAGACAGACATAGCACATGTACCTAATGAACTTATAACGAAAACTATCACGGCTAAGTAGACTTAACCGGTTACAGAGTTATAGTCGACCAACTAAAACGTACTACGGAGCCCTACAGCGCGTGGCCCGACACGCACTTGGCCGGTTTTTTAACTTTTTTATTTAACTTTAATTTTCTACCTATATCTTCCGTTACTGTGCTCTATTGGCACAGCGACACTCTGGCATAGATTTTTACGTTTCTAACTACAGAAACGTTCCAACACATTTTAGCATACCTAGTGTGTTTATTGATGCACCTCCTAGGTTTTTTCAAAAACCGGATATAGTTAAATGACTTTTTAACTGGAATAGCTGAGCTAAGTTCTCCGCCATTGTTTCATCAAAGTTTGAGATCGATAGCTTGTGCAGTTTCTAAGCCGTATGGCTCAGAATGAACGGTGATGCCCTGTTGCCCCAACCTGAAGCTGATACTGACCACTCATGCGTGTGTAACCGCAACCTTTTTACTGTTTGGCTGTTGTCAATGTTGTGCCACGTCTGACGGTTGGTGGCATTGGGCAGCATTGGGGGTTATGTTTACATGGAAACTAAAGAACAGTAAAATAATAACATTTTGTAAAATGACTCTGTCGCCAAAAAAATATGTGTCAAATTACACAACTAATACAGCGCAAAGAGGAGTAGAAGCTAAGGAAGTCGAATTGGGAAACACGCATTTGGGTAAAACCTTCATCCATGTATTCCATTACAACAATTTTCATTTTTTGTTTAATTTTTAGTGAAACTCTTCAATTATTAACAACTCAAAAGTCCCGCGATTGCTGCAATCGCATGCTTATGTGTTGTTTTAACCATCTCATAACATAACATCACGCCTCGTAAGCTCTAAAGGAAAAGCAGAACTGCACCCTTATTAAAGGTGATGATCAGTAAACATATTGTAATTTAGATAAATTACAAACCGATCCACTGAAAGACGAGAAATTAAATGTTTTTTTGCAAAAATAGAACAGACTTCAAAAACACTACAAATTGAAAAATAACGAATACCTACATCGTCTGAGAAGTCGGTGGCGAAAATACACAAAACAATACCTAATTGAAGACACCGATTTCTAGAACCATGTGTTAATTATTTTTCAGTTTGTAGTGTTTTTCACTATTTGCAATACTTAAACTAAACTAATATAGATATAAAAGATTTGTTGTTTTTTTTTGTTTGTAACAAATAAACTACTGAACCAATTTTGAAAATTCTTTCAGCAATGGTATACTACTTTATCTGCGGATAAAAGGCTATATTTTATTTTCAGAAAAAGTAGGGATTCCCATCCCACGAAAATTATGTAAACCACGGTATCAAAAAAAAATCCTAGCCATCATAGTAGGTACTATCGCAGTCATTGCCGCCTGATCACTTAAATTTTTTTCACCTAAATCCTTCGGCGGTCCCAAGCCACGCCCCATTACATACTCTCTCTCACACGCACTATTTGTTTCAATATCTTTGCAGTGTGCTCGACCGGCCGCCGGCCGATCTTGTCTTTCATTCGTCTATTCAAGGTCAAAGGGGCGGGTCTAGAGAGCACTTCTATTTTTGAGTGCAAGCAAAAATGAACTTAGTGGTGGTCAGGCGGGTGTGCCCGCGATAGTACATGGTGGGTACACACATGAACTTTTAGTTTGTAAAATTGTTCTGTCGTGTCGGTGGGCAGAGCTGGATATGTCGGTGTCGACGCACTGTCCGGTAGAGAGCAGCGCGGGGTCGGTGGGGCGAGCGGGAGACGCGCCACCGCCGCCCCTCGCCTCCAACGACGAGACTGGATCCTACCTGCAGGTTACCTCATGACGTCCGTATGTTATAAATAAATCATCATCTGCCATCATCGTCGGCCTAGCCTTTTCCGAACTATGTTGGGGTCGGCTTCCAGTCTAAACCGGATGCAGCTGAGTACCAGTATTTATATTTATATTATAAATAAATATATTGACATAAACCGTCTTTTGACACCTTACTGGATACCGTGTGAAACTTGGACTGCGGGGAGGGGTGTGCCTCGTCAAGACGAGCCAAAGGGACAGGACACTACATAACTTTTCTTTTCGTTAACTATCAAAAAGATAATCATTAAAATATATTGTGCAACAGAGTAGGTACATTAATTTGCGTTTGAAAGTTATGTCTTGCGAATGCTAAGAATATGTTATAGTTAGTTGAGGAGCAGTGTGCCGCAGGTGGTGGTGGAGAAGCACCGGCGGCCGCGGTCCCCGGCGCCGGCCGAGCCGCGCCTGCCCGCCGCCTCCAGCCCGCTCACGCAGAACCAGGTCGCACTCGCCATCACGCTCATTTCTTTGTTTGTTTAAGCATTCTTAACAGACTTCAAAAAAGAAAGAGGTTCTCAATTCGCCCGAATATTTTTTTCTTTTTTATGGTTCCGTACCTCGAAAGGAAAAAAACTAAACCTTTTTAGGGTTTCGTAGTCGACAAGACCCCCTTATAGTTTCGCTATGTCCGTCTGGGGAATAGCTCAGAGGTGATTGTACTAAAAAGCTGAAATTTGGTATGGTTATGCATATTTGACACGCCGACAAGTGGTGGAATATCATTTTGAAAAATATTTTTTAGGGAAAATATAAATAATTAAAAATATTTTTTTATCTCCCATAGGCACTTGAAGAGGGGATGATATTTTTTTCTCCAATTTACGCACGATACGCACTTGGCCGGTTTTTGTCCGTCAGTCTGTCAAGCAAAACTCTTTATCTCAGGAACGCGTGATATTGAGTTAAAATTAAAATCATATTACTCAGGCCTGCTTCACTCAATAGTCACTTGAAGCTGTGAAAAAATCAAACTTCTAAGTTACCGTAAAAAACCGGCCAAGTGCATGTCGGGCCACGCGCAGTGGGGTTCCGTAGTAGCCTAGTAGGTCTTAGTTAGTTGACTATAACTCTGTAACCGGTTAAATCTACTTAGCCGTGATAGTTTTCGTTATAAGTTCATTAGGTACATGTGCTTTGTCTGTGAACTTTTTCACATTTCTTGGGATAGCTAGTCAAAAGTTAGAGGGATGCTCGTATCGAACAAAAATTTGCACTTAAAAGCTAGATATTTCGCAAAAAGCTTAACACCCACTTAACCGAAAAATGGTCTTCACACACCCATAACCTACCTAACAATACCCCACACGAAGGGATACGCGAGAAAAAAATATTAATCCCCACTTTGTGTTTTTGAGCTACGCAAAAAAAAATTTTTTCGTAGTTTTATTTTAGCACTTTGTCGGCGTTTTATTAATTTCAACTTTCTAGTACTAAAAGCCTCTGAGCTATGCGGCGGACAGACAGTCAGACAGACGTGGCCATGACAGCGTGGACATGGCAAAACTATAAGGGTTCCTTTTCGATTACTGAACCCTAAAAATGATACGGCCGTTTATGCCGCAAATACATGACGTATAATTATTTCGATAGTCTCAAGGGAATCAAAATTTATAAGGTGAATACCTTTATTCTGTGAATAATTCTTTATTATATCCTATACTACAAGTATAAATATATAGGGAGAAATCTGAAAACTAAAAAAGTCGTAAAAACTTGGAAAAAAAGGTTTCTGAACATTTTATAATTATGTAGCTACAAATTTGTACACAACTCCTCACAGGATCTTATCAGAACTGTCGTAACCAGTAATATTGCTTTGTTTATATACGTGAAGTCGATGACTTACACTTACCACTAACAAGGAAGAGGGGAGGGTGTCATATTCCAAGAATCAATACATCGTGTGGCTTTCGGTTGTACAGAAAGTAATTTATTTTTATTTTTTCAGCGTTTTGGAAGTATTTTTTTGGTAAAAAAAATCTATAAAGGTACTTATAGGAATATATGAATATGAAGCAGTGAGGTTATTTTTTTAAAGATTAGTAGATCAGTAGGTACGGAATAGGGCCGGTGCTATTCGCTCTGGAGCGTCACCTCTCCGTGTCCAGTAACAGTGCGCTCGTGCAGGGCGGGCGCGGCGACGGCGGCGGCGTGTACGTGCTGCCGCACCCGCTGCTGCTGGCGTGTCCGGCCGGCTCGCCGATGTGTACTGCGCTGCAAGCACATCCTTACTTCACGTAAGTAGTGATTCAGGATTCTGTACCCACGTTTATATCCAAAATGAAACGAGATGAGGTAATACTTTATTTGACCAGGTCAGGAAACTACAATAATATTCAGATCCGTTAAGTCTACTATGTCTAAGAAGAGTTCGCAAAAAGAAACGAAGCAAAATCGTTTGTACAGGGCGACAATTATCTGCAACTACCGGTTACCTACTATTGTATTATATTTAATACACTGACGGACTAATAAACTGCATCAATGTTCAACACGCACCTACCTTTGACAAAAATATTTTAACCAAGTATTCCAACTTTTTATACAAATTTAAAATGAAACCTTGGTTTGTTAACTTCATAACAGCAGTATCATTATCCCTAAGTGTATGTTTGTATACTGGAAAAGGCCATTCAATTTTTTTTTACAAAAACTTTGATGCAGTTTCTTTGTCTGGGGGTATAGTTTAGTTACCTATCATTTAAACGGTTAATAAAATACCTATTCGTATTTTGGTGAACAGAAAAATGATTTTTGTCAGCCAACATGACGTCACCGAAAGTCATAAAAAACTTGATGATATAGATGTAGATGTGTATTTAAAGTGAGTAGCTCTGAGGAACTAAGACGAAGGTTACATGTGGCTCGTGTGTGCGTGCGCAGGCGCAGTGGCGGCCGCGCGCTGGGCGAGGCGCCCCCCCCGCCGCCGCCCCCGCGCCCCGCCTCGCCCGCCGCGCCCGCCCCGCCCGCGCCGCCGCCCCCGCCGGTCCGCACCTGCACACTGCCGTCTGCCGCTCCTGCTCACTGATGCCATATAACTACAAGCCTGTTATTTTTCAGAAAAAATACCAAACGTGGAAATTACTTCAAGGCATCGGCACTGACAGATCGTACGAAAACGGTAAGACCGAGCTACTCGTAACTCTCTGTAGGTATTTGTTATCGCGCGATAGGGTACCTATACGTATAGGAAAGTCAGTCGGCGGCGCGGCGCCTGATCGAGCGACGGTGCACAGAGCCGGACCGCGTGGAGCTGTACTACTTCGAGCACGGCTCGGGCGCGTTCCTGTCCACGTGCTCGGGCGGGCGCGAGCCGCGGCTGGAGCGCGCGGCGCGGCCGGCGGCGCGGCTGGCGGGCGCGCTGCTGGGCGAGCTGCTGGCGGCGCCGCGCCTGCTGCTGGCGCTGCCGGCGGCGCTGCTGCGGCACGTGCTGCGCGCCGGGCTGCTGGCGCTGCGCGGCGCGGCGCAGGGGCTGCTGCAGACGGCGTCGGACTTCGCGCTGAAGCCGGCGCTGGCGCTGACGTTCAACGCGCTGGTGCAGCCCGTGCTGGTGTTCGTGCGGAACGTGTGCGAGGGCGCGCGGGCGGCGCTGCGGCCGCTGGCGGCGGCGCTGGGCGACGTGGCGGAGCCGGCGGCGCGGCTGCTGGGCGCCGTGCGGCTGGTGGACGTGCGGCTGGCGTGCCCCCACGCCGCGCAGGTGTAGCGGCCGCGAGCCTTATCGTACTTATATTTCAAACTTTTCTAATAAAGAAAGAATGCTTCGCCCGCGCTATTTTGCTTCGTTTTACCTTAGCGCTCGTTTGTTTCTTCGATCTATCTATACTCGTAAATCTATCCGTCCTATACATATAATAAAATTGTAAAGGAGGTAATTCAGGCTCCATAAGACCTTTTCAAAAAGTAAGCCAACAAAGAAAAATTATAGGTACGTATCATTAAAGCCTGGGATACACTAGGGAACATTTTGTCCCGAAACACGACGCGCAACACTCAATATACGTGACGCTGAAACGTTGCATAGTGTGCCGCAACATGACCCGAAACATTGTACGTGATGCGGGGCATGTTGCTTGCTCCCGCCTCGAGAGCGAGCGCACGTGTCCCGCGTCAGTGTCGCGTCATTTGTCACCAAGTGTAGTCGCGTACGCAACGTGCCTCTTAACATAGCTTTTACTATGTACGCAGCATTAACAGCCACAACCTCCTCGGGCGACATTTCTATAAACACTGACTAGTGTGGTCAACACAATGTTCCGCGACATTCACTTCGGCATGTTCTACGTAGTTGTTGAGCGACATGTTCCGAAACATGTTGCTCTATTTGTCCCCTAGTGTATCCGTGGCTTTAAAGTAACCATCTGGAGCAATAGTTGTAGGGTTACCCTGAACGAAATTATATAAATAAAAACATTGCCTTGCTTAATAAAAGTCAAGGCACGTATGCGCCTATAGATCCACGATTATTCGCTTGTAGTGTCGCTTATGACACTTGCATTCGAGCATCGTCTGATTAATACGAGTTTTAGTCAAAATATAAACGGGCGAGAATCGAATGGCGAGTTTTGCCATGGGATAATCGCTTACAATTATTTTCCGCTCACGTGCGAGAATCTCCTTGTGTAAAGCCGCTGTGGCTTTAGAATAGACACCACGGACGAACAAAAGACGACGATGAAATGAAAGAGGTATGTTTCGGTGGTAGCAGTTTATTGTTCAGCGGGGCGCGGGCGCTCGGGCGGCGCGGGCGGCGCCAGGTGCGCCACCACCACGTGCGAGTGCGGCCGCACCAGGCCGCGCCGCACGCCCACCTGCTGCAGCTGCAGCTTGCGCACGCCCGCCTCGCCCTGCAGGATCTTCAGCTGGCGCGGGAACTGCTGGCGGTACAGTAGCTCGCCCGCCGGCCGCACGCGCCGCGCCGCCTCCGCCTTGCCGGCCGCCGCCACCACGATGCGCTGCGGCGCGGCGGCCGGCGCGGGGGGCGCGGCGCTGGGCCCCGGCGCGGCGCCCGGGGGCCCGGCCGGCGGCCCGGCCGCGCCCGCCTTGAGCTTCTCCTTGGCGATGCGCTCGGCGCGGCGCGAGGCCACGTCCATGGGCGAGGGCGGCGCGTCGTAGTCCACGCCGTGGTCGTGCAGCAGCGCGGCGTGCTTGGGGTTGTGCGGCGCCTGGTCGTCGTGGCGGCGCTTGGGCTGCGCGCGGCGGCGCTCGGCGGCGTCCCGCATGGCGTCCAGGCGCGCCAGCGGGGGCCGCGGCGCGTCGTCGTCCAGGCGGCGGCGCGCGGCGGGCGGGCGGCGGTGGCGGCGGCGCGCGCGCTCGGGGTCGGCCAGCGCGTCGTGCCGGTCGCGGCAGGCGCGCGGCGAGCGGTAGGCGCGCGCGCAGGCGCCCACCAGCTCGGCGACCCACTCCCAGTTGGGCGCCAGCGCGGCGGGCGGCTCGGCGGGCAGGCGCTGCAGGCGCAGGGCGCGGCGCAGCGCGGCGTCCTCGCTGGGCGCCCAGTCGGGCTGCGCGTGCGGCGCGGGGTGCGGCGGCGCGGGCGCGGGGCGGGGCCGCGGGCGCGGGCGGGGCCCGGCGCGCTCGAACAGCGAGGGCGGCGCGAGGGGCGCGCGGGGCGGGGCGCGGGCGCGGCGCGGCTCCCGGCGCGGCTCGCGGCGCGGCACGGCGGGCAGCAGCGCGTCGGGCGCGGGCCCGGCGCGGTAGAGCGCGCGCGCCCAGCTGTCGCAGTACACGTCGCCGTCGCCGGAGGGCGGGGTGGGGGGGCACCACATCTGTAAGGGGAGGCGGGTGAGGCGCGACCGGACCGAACGATCTTCACGTTAATATTCACTATATAATTACTACTCACTGGCATTCGTTCCTCGGTCCCTGTGCTGCTCACCCAAATCTGAACAGAAATCGATACATTAAATAAGTCAATATACGTATTTATTTTCACACTGAATTATTATAGCGAACCCTCAAAATAACGAAGAAATCTCTTTTATCCTACTACAGCAAAGCTAAATATTAGTCTACTATGTATGTATGTTCCACCGTACAGTACATTTAAGTAAACGTATTGAATAGTAGATTCAAAAATGGCCATTATTTACATACATAATATATTTGGAGAATGAAGGTTACTCAACAAACTCCTGCAGTGATGAAGAGTCTTCGCTGGCCTCGTACGGGTATAACTTCTTTTAATTTTTATACTATTAGATAGGTATAGGTATCCTATTAATCGTATTCAGAATTCCTTTCTTATTTTTCTTTTCGTGCTTTTCGCTGGCCACTAAAAAACATTAGATAGCTAAATTTCCTTATTGCCCTACCTATCACAACTATAATTATTTCAATGGTATACGTGCCGATTTCTTTTAAATACGTTAACTAACTAAAAAAACTCGTGTTTGTTTGATTAATGATTGTTCATGCATATTGCGGAAAAATAAATGTAAAAAATATATTATAAAAGTGATTTAATTTTAAAATATTGTAACTAGGTCATGTGGGGTTTCATAATATGAAAGGGCTCACTCGGCCTGCACACTACTAATGTATTTTTTTTTTGTCTTTTAGTTTTAGAATATTAATGAAAATTGACCAAAAAAGGACCCCCCCCCTTTTTCTCCGAAGTTTGTGAAGCGTAGAATCTGTAATACTTAGGGTTGATTGACATTAACCTAAATATTACACTTTACAGTTGTGAAGTAATCAGCAATTTTCCTTTACAAACAAACTTAGTTGTGCGGTCGTAAAAAAACAAGACAATTGCGTGACATTATTGCGTATGTAGCATCACATTATGAGACGCGTCGCGTCGCTACAGCCAGTCACAGTTAGTCTCGCTCGCTCCCCGCACGCCAGGCGCCGCACGTGACGCTCGCTCGCGGCAAAACGCTCAGCGCAGCACCTAAGCCCTAAGTTTTATATGTATGGTCTCTATTAAACAATATATTGTGTTCGCATCTCGTTTGATTCATACCTCGCCGTTAGCCAACCGCGCCCCTTATACGTATAATATTCCTTCTAAAGATGGGAACCCTCGGTGCGCAAGTCCGACTGGCACTTGGCCGGTTTCTTTTTTAAATCACATAACCAAAGCCAACAATTTTAGTTTCACTTTGAAAACAACAGATTCAGAACTCTTTTTTGTTTGAGATGAGTTAGCTCTTGACTCTAGTATAGGTCACAGAGACAAAGTCACGATGGAGGGAGCTTGCCCAGAAGTCTGCCTGTTTCTCTTTAACTTTGAAGATAACATTTTCTTATATTGCCCGCTTATGATCCGGTTTCGCCTATGGCGTCGTTATCCAAGTTATTCTTCTGGTGATAAAATTATTTGCTGCATATATTTTCAAATAACTAAAAAGTTCCTTCTAACTTTTTCAGTACAATCGATATAGGTGTCATTTTCGAGGGTGAAAAATGCTAATTACGAATATGCGGTCATTTTACAGGTAAAAGGGGGGAATGACCACCCATAGGTTTCATATTTTCAAGAGTGTAGGGTGCTGATACATTTTCCAGATTCAAGATGGCGGATTTCAGTTTTTGGATAAATCGATATTGGTATCTTGTATAACAAGGCGTGAGGAGTACTGATTACGAATATGCAATCATTTTACAGATCCAAGATGGCGGATTCGACTTTTAGGCTGCTTTTCCACCAGAGATGTGCTATGGTAAGTTGCTATGGATGCGTTTGATATCCACCAATCATATTCATTGGTGCATAGCTTAGCACTGGTGGGAACGGATTCAACTAAGATATGTTTTTTTATATGGAAGGATGTGTACTATGGATGCGAGCTATGGATGCGTGCTATGGGCCGTCGCGAGTGGTGTAGCTACGTGCAGAGCAGCGTACCTACAGTATGCCCGCGATTGTAGCATCTTCATAGCGCATCTTCCTCGTACAGCTACATAGCTTAGTATTGGTGGAAACGGTTACATATTTTCGTAGCGTAGATTTCACATCTTCGCAGCATAGCTGCATAGCACATCTCTGGTGGAAAACCACCCTTAAGAAAACGTTATCAGTATAATTTTCGGGAAATTTAGGGATGCTGATTACGAATATGCGATTATTTTACAGATCCAAGATGGTGGATTTAAATTTGACTCAAAGGCTGTTTGGTGAGGTGCTATATACCAAAATAGATCATTATAATGATATGAATCCAAGATGACGTATTTAATTTTTTAGTATAATCAATATGACTATAATTTTGGGGGTGTTAGGGGTGCCGATTGAATATGAATTTTTTTTACAGACCAGTGTGCGGATTTGACGTTTTAGGTATATTGACGTACTCATATGTAACAAAATATACCAAAATTAACGCTCTGGGCGCTTTATTTATGTTTGCGTATGCTATTTTTTTCCCGCTTACGCAGTTTTCAAATTGGCATTACAAATTAAAATAGTATTTCTTAAGACATTGTTTCAATGCGAACTCCCCCCCCCCCCCTTCGGCTTAACCTGTTTTAAGCAGGAAGTTAATAGGTGGCTTAAAATTTTCGTAAATTGTTTGTTTTAGGGGGGGGGGATGACTCCCTCCTCGCTCGGACCGCCACTGCTGGATTGCTAGGAAAACCACTTTTGAATATTACGCGTACGTGCAGCGCTTATCAATTTCGGTAGTAAGCGCAAGACTGTCAAAGGCACATCCTAACTTATATTTGATATGCTCAAGTGAGTTTGCTTACTTGTTTGTTATGCTTTTACGGTAAAATGGCTGAATAGGTTGGGATGACATTTGGTACGTAGATAGGACCCTGGAGGTGGTTATAGTATAGCGCAACAATCACAGCAAGCATTATATTAATAGTATAGCGCAACGAATGTACTTACGCGTAGCAACGGCGGGAGGTGTCAATCGCGGCCCGCAAACACGCTTACTTTGCGGGACGAAGCGCGAGGGGCAGACGCGGTTGTGTTTTGTTGAAAATTGTTTCGCTTTGTTGTTATTTTATTTCCAATTTTGTAACAAGCTTAGCGTATCTAATTACGTCGGCGTCATCAAAGGCGTTGCGCTATTGTAGGCAGATATCGTAATACTGTGGTTATAGGCTACACTTTATTCGGGAGTGTAAAGAAGTTCTCGAGCTCTCGGCACGCGGGTGGGACCGCGCGCTCGGTGCGAGCTTGATATGCGTGCCTCGTAGACTTCCGATCTATCTTGATTATTTGTGTCCCTTTGAATTCGTAGGGTCTTTGTCTTTGTAGAAAGTCTCCAAGTGAAAATAACTGTATGGCCTGATCATTTTCTTCTTAATTAAACCTAAGCCTAATGTAATTTTTCTCAAATTCGCCTGACAGCTTCTGATATGGAATTGAACTACATTAACTACTTCTAAACGGGCTGAATTGTGAAAATTTTCAAAAATGACAGCGATTTCGGCTCGGGAATCGAACCTGAGACTCCGTTTTAGCAGTCGCGTTAGACTATACGTCGTAATGTAGACTATTCAAATTTGATCCTCGCTTATGAAGAGAACTGTGGGGCCCAGGAGGGCCCCGGCGCACGGCACGGGGAGTGGCAGTTCTCGGGCCGGACCGACTCGTTTCGCCCGTAAATGCTTGTACGCCATATATCCCTGACGTTCTGATCGGTGCCGCAGTTCTGCCGATCACGAGGAAACACCGCCGTCTCGGAGACAGTTCAAGCATTTACGGACGAACATCGAGCGGCACCGAAACGTCGAACGTCAGAAATATAAAACGCACGAGCGGTATGTCAAAGTCATTTATTATCATTGTTTTTCCGATGTCGGTCGGGCGCGTTGGCCAGCCACGCGTCCAGCGTGCCGTTCCGCAGCGGCCGCCGCCGCCCGCCGCGCTCGTCCAGCGTCCACAGGTTGATGTGCACCGTGCCGCGCGAGCGCGTGCGGGCGGGGGCGGGCGCGGGGGCGGGCGCGGGCGCGGGCGGCGAGGGCGGCGGCGAGGGCGGCGGCGGCGGCGCGCGGCGGCGGCGGGCACGCACCTGGGCGCGCGCGTCGTGCCGGCTGTAGGTGAGCGGCGGCTCGGGCGCGGCGGCGGCGGGCTCGCTGCGCAGCTGGCGGCGCGCCTCCTCCCACTCGCGCAGCTGGCGCCGCATCTCGCCCAGCGCGGCGCGCTCGGCCTCGGTGGCGGCCTCGCTGCTCTCCACGAGCCGCATGGCGTACTTCTCTATGGGCGTGAGCTGCGGACGGAGGAGCGAGTGAGCGGGCGAACGAGCGCGCGAGCTAGTTTCGGGCGAGCGGGCCGACCGGCGCGGGGCTCACCTGGCTCATGAGCGCGGCGAGGTCGTCGGGGTCGGCGCGGGCGGCGCGCGGCTCGTCGTCGAGCGGAAGCGTCTCGTCGAACTCGGCGAGGTCGCCCTGCGCCTCGGCCCGGGCGGCGGTGGCGGCGGCGGCGTCGGCCTCGTCTTCGGCGGCGGCGAGAGCGGATTCGAGCTCTCCGCCGGCGGCGGGTTCGGTCTCCACTGCGCCGGCTGCGGCGTCGAGGTTTTCCGCCTCCGAGCCGAATAATTCCTTGATGTTTGCCTGTAACGACCGTCTTTACAATAGCGCTTCATTCTTTACCCGATCCTTGTTAACATCATAAATATGAAAATAACATTTCTGTCTGAACAGATTAAAATGAAATTTAGTATAGATATAGCTTAAATCCTCAGAAAGAACATACGATAAGTTTTAATGGATAGAACTAAAACATTATTTTTATTTTTTATTTAATAACATTTTAAGAGCCCTAGAGAGTGTTAAGGTTTGTTTCACCATTCAACACTCTGGATAACAATGATCTATCAGAATAATTCATAATTAAAACATAATTCCAGTATTTGAATTATGAAGGTAAAACTGGCCATTAGTGCTTTGTATATAATATACTAGCTGTTTCCCGCGGTTTCACCCGCATCCCGAGGGAACTACTTAGCGCACCCGGGTAAAAAGTAGCCTATGTTGTTCCTCAGGGTCTATTCTATCTCTGTACCAAATTTCATTTATATCGGTCCAGTAGTTTTGGCGTGAAAGCGTAACAGACAGACAGAGTTACTTTCGCATTTATAATATTAGTAAGGATCTGTAATGTTGTATATGTGAACCGGTAAGTGCAAACAAGCAGTGGCATACGCACCCCGCGCAGGTAGGAGGTGGTGAAGTGGCCGTCCTCGATGGCCAGGTGGCCGAGCGCGCGCTTCTGCTCGGCCTTGCGCAGGATGTTCTCCTCCACCGTGGCTGACGTCACCAGGCGGTACACGTGCACGTCGCGCGTCTGCCCGATGCGGTGGCAGCGGTCCTGTGCCTGCGCGTCCATGGTGGGGTTCCAGTCCGAGTCGTAGAACACGACCGAGTCGGCGCCCGTCAGGTTGAGGCCCACACCGCCGCTGCGCGTGGACAGGATGAAGGCGAAGATCCGCGGGTCCGCGTTGAAGCGGTCCACGAGCGGCTGGCGCCGGTCCACGCGCGTGGCGCCGTCCAGGCGCAGGTACGCGTGGCCGTGCATAGACAGGAAGGCCTCCAGCACGTCCAGCACGCGCGTCATCTGCGTGAAGATGAGCACGCGGTGGCCCGCCGCCTTGAGGCGGCGTAGCAGCGCGTCCAGCGTCTGCAGCTTGCCGCAGTCGTACTGCAGCAGGCGCGGGTGCGGGAAGGCCACGGCCAGGCGGGAGGCGGGCGCGTGCAGCAGCGCCAGCAGGCGGCGCGCGGGTGGCGCGGCGCCGGCCTGCAGCAGCGCGGCGGCGCGGCGCCAGCCCCGCGCGCCCGCGCCCGCGCCCGCCTGCAGCGTAGCCGCGCCCGCGCGCACGCCCGTGCAGCACACGCAGAACCTGACCCGACATATTGCGTTCTCAACATTTAGGAGTCCGTAAATATCAAAAAAATAAAGACAGACAAGCCATTATACCTGCACGAGGCCAAAAAAGCTCCTATCTTAGCATTATGCTGCAATATTTACCCAAATAAATACTGCAGCGATCTTCTGATACATATCAATACATATACATACATATCAAATGAATAGTAATAAATATATAGTGGCGGACATATAATTAATAGTATTCAGAAATACACGCTACGACATAGTGTAGTTACCATCTATCTAGTATCAAAATAAAAAATAACAGTTTTTGTGAATTGAAATTAAATAAAATATTGTCACCTATCGATCAGATCCCGCATGTCGGCCAGTACGTCGGCGATTTGGCGCGGCGGCAGCGCCGGGCCGCCCGCGTGCACGGCGGCGCGCAGGTCCGCGCCGTACAGCGGCAGGCGCCAGCAGCGCCGCTCGTTGCAGCTCGCCAGCCGCCGCGCGCACGCCCGGCGCCGCGCCGCCAGCCGCGCGCGCGCCCCCGCCGCCGCCGCGGGGGGCGGCCCGGGCGCCGGCCGCCGCGCGCCGGGCGCGGGCGCGGGCGCGGGCGCGGCGCCGGCCGGCGGCGGCGCGCGCGGCACCAGGCGCAGGTGCAGGCGCAGGCCGGCGGGCGGCGGCCGCGGCGGCGCGGGCCGCGGGGGCGCGGTGCCCAGCTCCTCCACGAGGCGTCGCGGCGGCGCCAGGTGGCGGGTGCGGTGCGCGGCGAAGGCGCCGGCGCCGCTGGCCTCGAGCGTGGCCAGGTCGCCGCCCAGGCGCGCGGCCAGCTCGACGCGCTCGGCCAGCCCGGCGGCCAGCGCGAGCGCGGGCACGACGAGGCGCAGGCCCGGCAGCTGCAGGGGCGAGGACACGGGCCGCGGCTCGAACAGGTCGGGATGGTTGCACACCTTGCGCAGCTGCATGAGCACGTTGATGACGCTGAGCAGGTGGCCGGACGCCAGGCTCTCCTTGGTCCTGCGGCAGGCGAGCGGGTGAGCGCGAGAACGGGGCGGGCGAGGCGACGGGCGCGGGCGGCACGCCAGTACTCACTTGGCGCGCGACATGAAGTCGTCGTAGAGGAAGCGCTGCCGCTTGGAGAGGCGGCACAGCAGCACGTGCTCGTACTTGCGCGGCATCTGGCGCTCCACGTCGGCCTTGAGGCGGCGCAGCAGGAAGGGGCGGAGCACCTCATGCAGGCGGCGCACGAGGGCCTCATTGTACCGGTTGGAACCATCGGCGATGCCGGCCACCTCGCTGAACCACTCCCGGAACTCCGAATGCGACGCGAACACGTCCGGCATAAGGAAGTGCATCAGCGACCACAACTCCAGCAGACTGTTCTGTAGCGGCGTGCCCGTCAGCAACAGCCGTCTGCAAACATTGGTTAACATCTGTTTTGTACCTCACCGCGGCTACAGACTCAAGACATATCTACCGTCGTAACGTCCCTAAAGGGCCCCATATACGGTATGATCCGTTGTTACGAAATCGTTTCAGATCGATCGTAACGACGGATCGTTCCGTTCGCCTTTAACACTTACACAATTCACGGAGTTTTTATGAGATTCTTAAGATTTGAAAGACAATAGCCAGATGCACAAGAATTTATCTAGATAAGACACAGAGTCATTGTATTACTTCCAACATTTTTTTTTATTATATTATACATGTAACTAGACCACTCACCTTTCTGTTTGGAAATTTAATAGCATCTGCCACCTTTGAGATTTGAAGTTTTTAATGTTCTGTGCCTCGTCGAGGATTAGATATTTCCATCGTTTTCTTCGGAAACTTTGATGGTCCTGCACTACGAGTTTATACGAAGTTATACACACATGGAAAGAGTTAGCTTTAGTCCACCCGACACGTTTCATTTTGCGTTCCTTTATGGTGCCGTAGTAAGTGAGAATCTTGAAGGAGGGGCACCACTTCTTGAACTCCATCTCCCAGTTGAGCACGACGGACGTGGGCGCGACCACGAGGTGCGGGCCCCAGTCGCCGCGCTCCAGCGCCAGGTGCGCCAGCAGCGCGATGGTCTGCACCGTCTTGCCCAGCCCCATCTCGTCCGCCAGGATGCCGTTCAGCCCGCGCGCATACATGGTGGCCAGCCAGTGCAGCCCCACGTGCTGGTACTCGCGCAGCACGTGCCGCAGCAGGCGCGGCACCGGCGTGCCCACGGCCGTCTCCGACAGCGTCGTGCCCGTGGGCTGCAGCGACGCCGCCAGCACGGCCGCCGCCTCCACGCGCCGCTCCGACGCGTCGCCCGCCGCGTCCGCGCTCTCGCCCGCCTCGCCGTCCTCCATCAGCGCCTCCAGCGCCTCCGACGCCGCGGACGACGAGCTGGCATCCGAGCTGGCGTCCGAGCTGTCGTCGGACTCGCCGTCCGAGTCGGAGTCGGAGCGCGCGGGCGCGGGCTGCGCGTAGCGGCGACGCAGCTCGTCCAGGCCGAGGCCGGCGTCGTGCTGCAGCGCGGCCAGCTCGGCCTGCGCGTCGCCGGCGGGCTCGAGGCGCTCCTGCTCGGCGATGGTGCGCTCGTCGTCGGCCGAGTCGTCGGCGTCGGGCCCGTAGTCGGAGGGCGGCGGCGAGTGCGCGGGCAGGTAGCCGGGCGGCAGCAGGTCGCCGAGCGGCGCGCGCGAGTCGCGGCGCAGCGCCTCCAGCTCGTCGGGCCCGGCGGGCAGCTGCGCGGCCTCGCGCTCGGCGGCGGCGATGGTCTCCTCGTCGTCGTCGGAGCAGCCGCGCGGCGAGAAGTCGCCGTCGGCGGGCGCGGGCGGCGCGTGCAGGTTGGCGGCGAGCTGGCGCGAGTAGCGCTCGGTGCGGTCCACGATGTAGCTGAGCTGCTCGTCCAGCGCCTGCTTGCGCGCGCGCTCCACTCGCCGCACGCGCTTCCACTCCACCAGCTGGCGCCCGGAGCGGATGTGGAATACATTTACATTATGAACAAACTACTAAAATTATTGCACTTCACCAGCAAAACGACTTTAATGGACCTATATACGAGGCCAACGACTGAGACAATCCACTGAGCCATGATTGACGACCTGAGTGCTTCAATGGTCAACCACGCAAGAGGTCCCGGGTTCGATTCCCGGCCGGGCAGAAATTGAAATGATGAATTTTAATTTCTGTAACGGGTCTGGATGTTACTATGTATAATATGTATGTATTTAAAAAGTATATAAGTAGTATATCCGTTAAGCTAGCACCCATAACACAAGCATGCTTGCTTGCATTGCTAAAGTCAGCACTACTACCTACTACAGGGACTAGATGAAATTGTCCAAAGATATTTATTATTATTATTAAAAATGATATTTTTCCAGTCCAATGAAAATTGCCATGATTGTTTACACATATGTAGGCCTTTTGTGTATAATGCAACGTGGAACTCATACGCCTGTAAGAAGGATCCCACCAAATCATTTTCTGTAAAACATTGCCAAGACAAGACTATATGACTTGCACTGTCAAAAAGTTATCAAATCCCATGTAGATCACAGCTTCATACTCTACACGCCCTAACTCTACAAAGCCTAACTTCACAAACTCTACACCTTAGTAAAAATATTATGTGGCTTAGCCATTTCGCTACATACACATGGGCATAAGGTGAAAAATTTAGCCACTGTTCTATTATACCTACAATAGTTCTTGTGGTAACGAAACGGCCAAGCCATCTAGTTTGTATAAATTCTGTGCTATAACATCATACCGCTAGTAAACAAGCATTTGACATGAACAAACATTCATCATTGTAAAAATATAGTTTTTATTATAAAAAAAGTTACCGCGCGAGTGGCGGAGGGTATTTAGCTCCAAAAATTACATCGTTCTATTTCATTGGAATGGCTTGAGAACAATTGACGGGACAATCCAAAATTGAGGATATAGACGATGCTAATACTGGGTCGGCTCCTGTATTGTCTCGTGTAAAAGGGCCATAATACTACGAAAGTGAAAAAAATCGAAGGAAATACAAAGTAATTCACTTTTATTACCTTTTCCACATTGGACCAAAATGTTCGTATTTCTTTAGCTGCAAAAGCAGCAATTTTTTTCAACTGTAACTCTTGAGCCTTTTCTGCCTTCTGCGCTGCTAGAGCTTTATCTTGAAAATATTTCTGAACTGCTCGAGCGCACTATAACAAAAACATTAGAATCAAACAAGGGAACTATACTGATTAAGTCAAGCATATTGATTACCTTTAGAGATGAATTAATGAAGTTTATTCCACTTAGATAATAGTGTTGGGTGGTGTACCATAGTTCATCTGAGACAAAGGAGGTCACCAAAAACCTGTACAACTTTGCCCAAACATGTACCTGAGGAACATGTGCACCAAATCGTAGAGGAATTCGAGAATAATTTTGTAGTTTTATCCTTAAATCATTTAAAACGACATATTATGTAATTGTTTTAAATTTAGCAACCTGTGACACAATTGAATCCTGTGGACACAATTGTGGTACAGTCGAGTTGCCAATGGTAATATTTATTTAACATTCAATATAACATCATTGAAGTATACGTTTCATAGACATATATGCAAATTCTGTTCGTTTCAGCGTTTCGGGATACTCGTCAGTGTAACAACCCTATATAATAATATATACTAACTTGGCTATTATTTCTTGTGTTCGGATTATCACTTCACGATTTAGTTTTTAATGATATTGTAATCGCGAAAACTTGGCTATCAACAAGGGACATTGCGATTTGAATACTGATAACACGCTTTTGGTTTCGCATCGCGTAAGCTCCCTATTCACTTTTTATTATAATGAAGAGAATAAAATACATATGATTTTAACAAATTATTGCTGTCAGACTAGTGCTTGCAAACATGAGGTGAGTTTCTTGTAATGGGAGTACTGGATGATAAAACGCAGTCTTACAATATTTCCCATGTCGGTCTTGTACTCTTGAAGAAACATTAAACCATGAGGCAACTTGTTTACTATGTAAATCAATATGTGAATATCAGAATAAAATCACATAAAAAAACAATCCATACAATTTTTCAATAATATTTTTAGGTTGATTTGATTGTTAGCACTTTTACATGCGTTGACACAGTGCCGCCCCAGATAAATATTGTAAACTCTCAATTTATTATTATGTATTATTTGTTTGTGTGTGTCTGCTGACACTATAGTTTCGGCCTATATAAATCATGTGATTATATTAAATAGAGGAGTACCAACGAGTATCTTAGAACACGCAGTCGTATCATTTACATTGATCATGATGAAATGTTATGCAATAATTGTTTTGACAATACAATGTGTTTTTTACTACATGTATAGTATTCCAAGAGCCCGTGAACCCCAGACTTTCGCCATTTTATAAAACCTGAAAGTTTGTCAGCGCATGCTCCCAATACAGGTAAGAACGATGGACCATTATGAAGTTTGGGTTATGGTGGCTTTGGCAGGTACAGTCAGCGTCTAATAGATGATACTCAGGGTATTCAAATAAATAGACGCAACCAAAAAGTCAATAATATCGGTACAAACAAAGTTTCCATATTCCATCGTAATCTGTAGTTTAGTCGACGTTCGTGTGTTAATTTATATTTTGTTTTTCGAATTTGAAAAAGTGCGAGTATGCGAAAATGAAAATCTGCAGAGATGCGAATAATTGTACCTAGTCAGCTGTATATTACTTACAAAGTATATCGCACGAAATTCTTTACAAAACAAAAGACATGTCTCTGACGTCATGCTTAAAATGAAAAGGACAGCAGTAGGTTCTATCCCTTTCATTTTGTGAATAAATGTTTTAATATTATTTGACGTGGTGGCAGTAAAGTTTATTTTTCAAATGTGTTCCATATTTTTGAACACCTAGAATGCTTGGATACCATTGACGCGATGACTGTTACCATATTTATGGCGGTTTGAATGAACCTATCTATATGACATTTTAAACGTCTCGACCTTTTGAGCGACTAAAGTGTTGACAACAATTTGGAAACTTTGTTTGTACCGATATTATTGACTTTTTGGTTGCGTCTATTTATCTGAATACCCCGAGTGTCACTATCTATTAGACGCTGACTGTACAAGGTACTAAAGTTGTGAAAAAAAAAATCTACTTTCGTCAAATTATAAAGTGTGATTTTTCGGTATTACCTTCGGAATATTATTAAAAACTAGCTGCCCCGCGCGACTTCGTTCGCGTGGTATGCAACCTCTACCCTACTCCTACCCTACCCTTTTTTTATACGTGGTGAAATCCTCATGGACGAACCCGGCCCAATGGGGCGGCCGGGAACAGTGCCGGACTCTTACCGGCTAAAACCACCACGGTGTTCCTTGCTTGTACCCAGTGCCGGTGGTACGGGTATCGCTCGCGCATTATTCCGCGCCCCCGGCAGGTATTGGCCCGCCAGATGGAAAGGCGGGCCCCGTCACCCTCTGCGGCCGTCACCCAGCGGCCGCAGGAATCCTCCGACTGAGGCGCGCGCTGAACACTACGGCGCCGCCTCGTGGCCGCACCTGCCGCCCGCAGGCCGCGCCCTACCGTGGCCGGAGATCGCAGGCCACCCTGCGATGCCCCGTTCGTCTGCTGCGGGCCGGGAGAGAGATGACAGCCTCTCTCTCCCTTTCCGCCGCCTCCTTTGCGCTCATCACCTCGCAAAAAGAGGCGACGGCCGGAAGCGAGCACCCTACTCCTACCTAAATAATATCGCATAGCCAACCAAATTGCAAAAGAGGTCCAAATGAACTATTACATTTTGTGACTTTTTTTCACGTGTTCAATTTTGGAACGTGACATTAAATCCTCCAACGATGTATTCTGTGCTCCAACGTACACACGCACACTGTTTTGATAGATATGATTGAGTTTCAACTTTATATAGCGTTAATAAAGTGCAAATTGACTCTTTGACGTTAGGAACACACCTACATTACTTAGACAACAGTGAGTGCTTGCAATATGAACTTTATACAATAACAATAAAGCTCAAATTGACTGTACTTTTTAGTTAGAAAACGTTTGTATGGGAAAAAGAAAAGGGCTGTTTTTAGGGTTTTTCCGGATAATTATCCGATTTTTTCTCGCCGTAAAAACCATCCTTGAACTTCAACGAACATTTAAAAAAAAGAATTGGCCAAATTGGTCCAGGCGTTGTTGAGTTATGCGCTTACCGACACATTTTGCGATTATTTTTTATATATAAGAAGAAGATCACGGTATTCATTCCCAGGCACTTACCATGGTGGCAACCCGTTGCCAGACACCCTTAAGGCGAGGCATCCCTGAAAACCGTAGTTTTGTTTTGCGTTTTATTCGTTGATAACATGGATTTAAATTTTGAAAAAAATATATAAAATAGTTCATACTTTGATCTAGGTGATTCGGCCGTTCGATACACGATTACGTGTATTTGGCTGCATCCAATTTAATCGCAAAGACAAGTCTAAATGGTGATCTAAAACCCATTTCATTTGAGTAATATTAGGCTTTGAACAATAAAACTTATACCATAATAAAGGTCGTAAAAATTGTGACAAAAAACGGCCGACATAATTTGAAATATGAAAATACCTATACCACTAATTCCAAAATCAAGTGTTTTCATCTTCTAACGCGCTCGCGCCGTGTCAATTAGTCCCGAGCGGAACGCGTTGGAGGTCGGACGTATGCCAATTTTTGCGAAACCGCCCCACCCCCGCTAAGTTTTGTTACTCAACTGGCTGAGTCGAAAATAATTTGTAAAAATAATACCTTCATAGAGTTTAGTTGTATATAATTATTGTTAGTTATTTATTAGGTAGGTCTAGTAGTAATAGTAATTAAGTTAAGAAAACGGGCAAAACTAAAAATAAAAATAGGTTGTCATAGTTAGCTCTACGGATGCTGAATAAACAAAAAAGGTATGGATGCTTTGACAATATGTATTATTATAATATATATACATTATATTATGCTTCAATTTACTAAGTAGGTAGAGGTACCATGCGAAATAGATTTACAAAATCTATACTAATATAATAAAACTGAAGAGTTTGTTACTTTGTTTGAACGCGCTAATCTCAGGAACTACTTGTACGATATGAAAAATTATTTCAGTGTTAGATAGTCCATTTATTGAGAAAGGCTATTGGCTATATATTATTATCATCACGCTAAAACCAATAGGAGCGGAGCACCACTATTCCACGCGGACGAAGTCGCGGGCAGAAGCTAGTATGTGTATAAAACAGTTGAATTTACCACCCTATGTATACCTCAATGTCCTATGGTAATAAAGTAAATAAAGAAGTCACGCGCGCAAAAAGCTATAATGGTTTTTTTTTCGCGCGGAATAAATTTACCAATCCCAACAACTGTATAAAACAGACCAATTTGAACCTTATGCGCCTATGATTAAAGCCCAGACATGCGCAAATAAAATGGTTTATTATTCTCAAAAATTACAAATATTACAGCCGGGTCGCCGCTGTGTTAGTCCGGGTGTTTTTATTTTGTTTATTAGCCTGGATAGATTTAGTTTATAATATTTGTTATTTGCCTATACTTCATGTAAAATAAGATTAGAAAAACTTCCAAATTCTTTTTGCAGCTTATTAAAACCGATTTTAAGTTCTATTCCGTTCTGATAAGGATGGTGTTGAAAGCAAAATAATGTTTACAATAACAAATATATTCTGCATTCTGTTTTTGTCATGTCACCTTAGCAATAGAGCTCAACGTCGTTTGAACAAACGGTAAATAGCGTGCGTTTAAATGTTTAATCTCTTAGTAATTGGCAATTTAGTAAACTGTGCCTATAGCACAGTTTACTAAATTGCTGTGTCTCTTTTCGTGAAGGTATCGAAAACGTAAGTAGGTATGTATGCACAAATGTATTAGAATTAAAGTACTGTTAACACCTACCTTACGTTTTTATTTTGAAAGTCATTTGTTTTCTAGAGTACTACAAAAATGGTAATTCAGTATTTAGATTAATTTATTTTTTAAAAGGAGACAACCCTGTTTTCGTTAGAAAAGGTAAGCGTTACGCGCTAGAAAGAGACGCAACTTCTAGGCAACTATAAGCGTAGGTAATTACGCGCTGCGCGATCTGAATTGAACTTAATCGTATCGTCGCTAAAGTCTATATTTCTTTAGATGACTTTTCAAAGTGGCTCTTCTGTACTTGTACTATATTATGTATTCTGTGGTTGTACTACGAGTAGTCAGATGATTTTGGTAAAAACGAATATTGCAAAAAAAAAACATTTTTGTTGTGGATCAAATATGTTTCAGATTTATAAAATGATGGATACATTTTTTCCTGTCTTTGAATTCACGGTTATTAAATTTAATCGTTGAAAATATCCTGAATCTCGTAAATAATTTATCATTTGTTAGATAAGTACGTGTAATCTCACGGGATCTCGCTTGAGCCCCAATCTCGCGAGATTTGCATTCCCTAAATAGGATTTGTTTGTATTAAATATGTTTATTTCTTATTAAGTATTTCTATTTAACTATCTTTTATTATGTTTTATTGCACCTACCATCTCTGCTTCACCCAAAGGTTGACTGGAAAGAATGCCTGTGGCATTAAGTCCGCCTATGTACAAATTGTTGCATAAAGGACAAATAAATAAATACTGCTAAAATAGCGTGATTTTTATCATATTAACATTATTATATTCTCGTCCCCAGGATCAATAAAAATGCAACAGTATTCAGTATAATCTACCACTAAGCCACTTACATCCGGTTACACCAAAAACTATCAGGTTATAATATTAAATTAATATGTGAAACGGAAGAACTGTCATTCAAGATCTGTCAAAATATATATATGGATATATAGATTTCAGATACAAATTATTGTTATTATATTATTATAGTGACGCTTTTAGAAAACAATGGTGCTATTTGTATTAAGTTTCGAGCATCTTCCCCTCTAAGTTGTGAATTCTTTTCCTAAATTAAACAAAAAAAAACAGAAATATATAAAACTATATCGACTAAGTCGGCTTTACAGGTTAAAGTTATAGTCGAGAAGAAGAGCATCGTTCGGTGCGCGGCGGGTCGTATAACTTCAATAATGGGGATAATACTCTGACCGTTAACGTGTCAGTCGGTCACAGACGATCTGTAAATACCTTCTTAGCAGCCTGCTTCTTCCACTTGCGCTCGTGCGCGAAGTC
The DNA here is from genome assembly GCA_963891755.1 of Pyrrhia umbra. NCBI lineage: Eukaryota > Metazoa > Arthropoda > Insecta > Lepidoptera > Noctuidae > Pyrrhia > Pyrrhia umbra. The sequence goes on along the minus strand of OY982923.1, from coordinate 15,794,766 downwards.
CTGCGCCAGCCACGCCATCTCCTCCAGCAGGTAGTCCCAGTGCGACTTCGCGCGCGGCGGCTCCAGCACGCGCGGCAGCCGCCGCTCCGCCCACAGCCCCGCCCGCGCCAGCTCCGCCACGCGCCCCGCCACGTACGCCTCCTGCTTGGCCTTCTCCACCATCTCGTCCGCCGGCGACGCCGCGGCCGCGCCCGGCGCCGCCGCGTCCGCGCCCGCCCCGCCCGGCGCGCCCCCCGCGCCCGCCCCGGCCCCCGCGCCCGCCGCGCCCAGCGCCGCCGGCCGCCGCGCTTCGAGGAAGGCTAGCAGCTGCGGCGCCGGCGGCCGCTTGCGCCACACCGCATAGTCCATCATGTTGCCGCCCGCCTGGAGGAAGTACAGCTCGCTCAGTTGCTCCGTGAACCTGCAAGCACAATAGCGCGTGAGGGCGAGCGCGCTCCCCGGGCGGGCCGGGCGGGCCGGGCGGGCCGGGCGGGCCGGGGCGGCGCTCACCGGTCGCGCAGGTTCCTCAGGCGCTGCAGCTCGCAGTCGAGGATGCGGCGGCGCAGCGCGGCGGCGTCGTCGGGCAGCTTGGCGCGCTTGCGCGGCGGCTCGTCGCGCGGGGAGCGCGGGGAGTGCGCGGGCGGCGCGGCGGCGGCCGGCGTGCCGCCATTGAGGGCGCTGGCGCCGCCGCCCGGAGCGCCGACGCGCTCCACACCCTGAAAAAGTCATCATACCGATGAGATCTATTGACTGACGAATCAACGTACAACCATCGTAGAGACCTGAAACTTGGAGGGTGTGTGGTTCTTTGTATGACGTAGGCACCCGATAAGAAAGGATTTTCAGAAATTCGACCCCTAAGGGGATCAGAAAGGAGGCAAAGTTGGTATGAATCATTTTTAAATCGTATACACGTGGACGAAGCCGCTGGCAGTAAATTAATATCTGATATAATTTGCGAGACAAGTAAATCATAAAAGCTGAAAAACCCTAATATTTTAATAGTTATATTGTAATATTGTAGTTTTGTTGTTATATTGTAATACTTGTTTTAACTATGTCTGTTTCACTTATTTTTGAATAATGAAAGTATTATTTTAGCTTGTGATGATGTATATTTGTTGCTAAATTTAAATTGTAATTTAATTGTTGAATTTAAACCAAAATTTGTACTTTAAAGTTTGATATTTCGCGAATGGGTACGGGCGGCCGTCGCGACGTACCTACGGGGGATTCTGGCCTCCAGGAAATTCAAATTCAAAATATATATTGCACCATATTTATCTTTACCTATAGAAATACTCACTTTATATAAACTAAACTAATAATCTATACTAATATTCTAAAGAGGTAAAGTTGGTGAGTTTGTAAGGTTGTAGGGGGTAATCTCTGGATCTACTGAACTAATTTAGATAAGACCCTGGAGAAGGTCATAGTTTTATGCGGGTGCGTCAAGTAGGTCGCTCGGGATATGATGAAACCGTGGGAAACATGTGTTTTAATGATTGTCAATATCCTGCCAGAATTGGGAACTAAAAAGCCAAAACTATGTTGTCCTCGCGGGCGAAGCCGCGGGCGGGAAGCTAGTATATAATACTAGCTATTTCCCGCGGTTTCAGCCGCGTCCACCCAGATAAAAGGTAGCCTAAAACCTTCTCCACAGTCCCCTCTATCTCCATAGCAAATTTCAGTCAAATTGATCCAGTCGTTTACGCGTGATGCGATGACCAAGGGAAATAGGGATTCATTTTTATATAATAGATAGATTATTTCGCAACAAGTTTCAGCATTCTAGTTCTAAGAACCTCTGAGCTATGCTGCAGACAGACACACATGGCGAGGCCTTGTCTATTATAGAACCCTAAAAAAATAGACTTCCAAAAAAACGCAAAAGAGAAAAATATTTTTTAAATGCTTGTGGAGCAATACATCAATCTAGAAGTCAGTGTCTCGTAATAACAGTAACCTGTTGCAAATATTTTACCACCGACATCTGGAGCAAAATATTGGTCCACAAGGATTAAAATAAAAGTTATTTTTCTCTTTAAGTGTTTTGTAAGGCAGATTCTTTTTCAAAATGGTGAGTAAACTTATAACTTAATTTTAAGTACTAAGTTTAATTTAAATATTAAGTTACAAAGAGTACTGTTTCTAATTAGTTGTCCAAGCTGCCACTAACAAGTACCAACTTGCATAGAAAAAAAAAATAATAGTAATATTCACCGCTAGAATTAAATTGTTATGATTTATTTTGAAACTATATAGATAAAATTACATTATGACAGCAGATTATTTTAAAACAATTAATATTTGCAGTAAAAATATTGCATATATTCCAAATTACAAAAAGACTCAAGGTGTTTCTTATTATCTGTCCACCACTTGGAATCACTGAATTGTGTCACAAATATATTTTTACTAATTTGAAATGGACCATAGTGAACAACGACCAAAGTTTAAATATAACTTTACAAAGTTTAGCTTTAAAGGCAAATGAAAATTTAATGAACAATCAAATTCAATGAAAATTTTAAATGTTATGCTTTGTTAAGCATGATTGCATATTTAAGTATAAAAATGGCATCACACAGCATCTGTGTTTATTACTAAATGCAGTGTATTCTGTAATGAGCACTATGGTTAGTGTCGTCTTAGGCTTTGTATTAGAAATTTCATTCACCAGTAGGCATTGTGCAATGTTCAACTCAGAACAGTAGGTAACAAACACAATTAACTAGGATTAAGACTAAGGGCTGTGTAAAGATCTCAAAAGGAATAAACTTGTGATAGCAAGCCCATATAAAACGTTAATAAGTAATGATTTATTTTATATCAATACGAATTATTATATGGTAAATACCATGGATTAAGCACCTTATACATGGAAGAAAATTAGTAAATATGACTGAATAATATTGAACTGTGTAGGTAACTATTATAGTGAGTAGATTTAAAGATATGAAAATGCACTATTGTAAATAGGAATTGTACCATGAGTTGCAGACCGATGCCGAGGGCGAGTGGCGCGGCAGGCTCATCGCGACCGCTCATATTGTGTCATCGCGGGCGATTTCACTACTGACGTAATGTCTTCATTATAAAACAAACTGCTCTGCACTCAATTCCACTACCGTCTACGATATTAAAAAACACTTCAAATAAAGAGTGTAAGTTACTAAAACGAAAGGTTTCATTTGAAAATTCACAAAACTCACTCAAACACTTAAAATAACACTGATTATTTTAAAATGTGTGGCCTTTAAAAATAACAAACTAATACCCGGATAATCCACAGTAAACAAAATTTGAAAATTCTATTGCATCCGCCATATTGGATGAAGTCAATTCATACCAAACGCGTCGGATCTTAGTCGAAAAGTAATCTTTCATAATTATTACTCTGAAACAGCATCATAATATAATTAATATTTTTCCAGCATCACAGTTATTAGATAAATTACGTAAAATTATTATTTTAAATAAATGCATCAATATTATTAATATCGGCAAAATCTTAAAACAGAGTCAAATGAGTGTTGCCATTTTGCCAACTGCATGCAGCCAACCTTCAACTGTTCTGTGGGCTCTGTGGCTAAATCAACAGAAATTAAGCATGAGTATAATAATATATACAAACTAAAGTGCTTACTAAACAACACTGAATCGGGCCCTGAATTAAGAATCTCCCTTATTTATTCACACTACACTAACTTCTGTGGTTTTTTTAAATTAAATATTTACATTATTAACAATATATGTTTTATACATAGATATTGTTAATAATGTAAATTTATTGCAAATAAATACATATATATTAAACAATTGTAAATATTTTATTTAATAGATTAATATCTAACACTATAAATAAATAAAAAATACACTAAAGGCAAAAGTTCACCGACAGCTGGTTTCATAATCGGCCCCTTAAACGAAAACATTTTTTATCCCGAAGCGAGTATTTTCGTGTTATCAACTTCTTGTTTAACCCCGGCTTGGTAATTGACCGTTTTAAAAACCCCAAAATAATGATATAGTCCGACATGGCTATTTATGAAGGTGGCTCACAGGTAAACTATAGTCCGACATGGCTATTTATGAACGTGGCTGAAAGGTGAATTAACGCTATAGTCCGTCATGGTTTGCGACATGGCTATTTATGAACGTGGCTGAAAGGTGAACTAACGCTAGCCACCATCTTGAAATGTCATTTTGGTGATACCGGCCAAGGGAAAATTCTTACCCAACTATTAGTAAAAATATAGCGCTATTCAATAAGACTAGATTTTGTCCTTGAAATAGTTTAGAAAGGGCGATGATGATCTGCGATGCCTCTGGTGTTGTAGATATCCATCGATCGCGGTGACTACTCAGGAGGGTTTCGGCTTAAAAGCCACATACTAACATCCAAATGTGTGTTAAATGTTTAAATATTGCATTTTATTGTTTCCAATTTAGGATTTTTACTAAAACTTAAATGATGAATTAATAAATTGCTATTTATAATGTCATGATTTAGCTAGCGTTAGTTCACCTTTCAGCCACGTTCATAAATAGCTATGTCCAAAGATTATCTTTGGCCATGTCGGACTATAATGCTAGCCACCATCTTGAAATGTCATTTTCAGTGATAATGATACCAATTAATGGAAATTTCCATTTTTTTAGTTAGTCATGACATGATAAATAACAATTTATTAATTCATCATTTAAGTTTTAATAATAATCTTAAATTGGAAACAATAAAATGCAATATTTAAACATTTAACACACATTTGGATGTTAGTAGGTGGCTCACAAGCCGAAACCTTCCTGATTATTAAGTACAGCTTGGCAAAAAAGAGTAGAAATTAATAGGGGCGCCACTTTACCATTCGTGTGGCAACCCGCTGCAACCAAGCGTACCATCCTATCGTCTTGATACTAAGCTGTATTTCTATAATTAATTAAAATCAGTAAGTATTATAAAATGTTATAACAAGTATTCACGTCATGTAACTGAATACAAATTACTTATAAGCACTAATAATGTAAGCACTCCTGTGTTTACAATTTTTTTTGGGTATAAAAAAGGCGTATGAATATAGCGTTATTATATTTGATTTCAATAAATCTTCCTCTAAATATTCCACGCCCGCCACATCCATGTCTTGGCTAGAGCTAGCCATAAACTCATCTGAGTCACACTCAGATTCAAAGGCACTGCGCTATCATGTTGGAGATTGATTCCTAACGTTTTATGTCCAAGTACGATCCCTCTCATAAATTCATACTCCTTTTCTATTTTGTTATGCACATGCTGGCATGAATTCTTTTGAACTCCTACTCGGTTATAGATTGAAATTCACGTTCGGTGCTTCCTATGAAGATAAAAAAATTGATTAAACCTCTATCAATATTAAACGTAAAAGTTTACGGTACCTATCTATTTTTATTTTGTGGTTTTTAAATGCTAGTAATAACAAGTATTATATTATCTTGTGATCACACTCATAGATAAAGTTATGTAGAAATCGAATTTACATATTGCAGAGTATCAAGGCTCAAGCCACTCAAGTATCAATATTAATCTAGTCGCGCTATACCAAAGTGTCAAAGACAAAACGTAAACATAACCTATATGCTAGATGTTTATTGTTCAAAATTTCGTATTCAAGCAATTCAAAACAAAATAGAGATCATAAATTAACACTTGATACAACTAAATACAACAAAACAAACTCTTACATACCTGTCATAATGGCGGTACTTTGGTAAATATCATCGAGATCGGAAAGAAGAGTTTTAGCCTCATGTTTGACCAGATGTCGCATATAAACCTTATCAATTGTTTCCTTGCTAGTACTCTGAATGGTTTTAATTATTATAACGTAGTTTTATTGCCGTTTTCATGGTCGAAATAGAAAATAAGTAACTCGCAAACTTTGTTTACATCAAACGACATTATTTGCAAGGGGCTGCCAGCAATAAAAAAAATTAGTTCCGTTTCTAGACTTTTTTGCCAAGCTGTACGTTGTCGTTGTAGGTTTTTTTTTGAATGTGACAATGAAAAGTGTCAATTTGGTGTTTGATCGAAAACGTCACGTCATGTCACGAAGAATTTCAGTCTGATAGCCTCTCTTCTGAAACAATTTTATCAGCAATCGAAAATACAAATAAAAATACTAGTCCAAATTATTACTTGATGACGTTAATGTTCTGTCTTTATTTAAAAGATAACGTTGGTAGTATTACGACAAGTGATCTCGTATTTGGACAACAAATTAGACAGTTGTCAACGTTACTGCATATCGCAGTACTTGCTTGTCGTCGGCTAAAAAATATATATCATTTTTGCAAACAGATGTGTTGGCACGAAAGAAGTTAATTAAACTGTTTTTAATCTCATATTGATGTAGGTGAGTAAGAAATTTATCGCCACTTTTTATAACATCGGTAAGTAAAATCAAAGTTTTTCATATAACAACATTATACGGACCCGCTAACTTATATTTTAAATTATGTACCACCTGATTGTATCGCAACCTACGAGATATTACATTTTGATTTCCCACAACGCCCAAATGAAACTGTTCACAATTTATCTACATGTTTATAGTAAGCGGTAAATGTCTCATAATATTCCGTGCTTGTACATGCGATAAACACGTTTCGATAACGGCGTTTTACGATTGCACAGTACTTTATGTTTGGCATCAGCGTAGCAGTTTTTCCTTGAACATACATGTGAGAAATGTGTGTTCATAGTTTACTAATACGGCTAGGTGCCATGTAGTGAACTATGTGGCACACAAGTGAACTTAGTGTTATGTTAAAAAACGAAGTTATCTATAAATTGTTCCAGGATCGTTTTAAAATCATAACAGGAACTGCTAAAAACAATCGTAAGTCAATATTGTAATTTATAGTTTAATTACTTGAGGTCCCCCACCCATTGTACTGCGTGAAGGATAAAGTTTTGCAGTTTCACATGTTGTTTGATTCTTGGATGTGCTACGGAGATAATATTGAACTGCATAAGATAGTTAAAGGTTCAGGATCAATTTTTCCAGTGACACTGGACAGAACGGTGACTTAATTCATATGCTTGATTGTATTAGTGATTTGAGAATATGGCATAGCAAGAAATGGACCTCTGGTTAAAGGCAGTGAATGTCTTAACAACATGGATTCATAAAACAACCCGCTAGAGATCTGCATAGTTGAATAAATCTAATAATATCCCCCTAATTTACTGATTTTGGTTTTGCTAGTGGTATACAAATTAATAAGTATTTAAATGTGTTATACTACATCCATAGTTCGACATAAGAGATACCATTCTCTAGGCATAATGTAATAACTAAAGAGGCAACCCTGTCTGTCATGTTTTTTGAATTTTAATAATTACAAAAGCCAGCCCAAAACACCCACCCTTCACCCTTCATCACTGTCTGGGAATGTTTCCACTCAACACAAGGAATATTTTGATTGGGAGTATTCACGGGAAGTCGGGAGTATTCCCGGCAATGTTCCGAAATTCAAAAGACTAATATTGTGTCTTGTCCGTCTGTCCGTGTGTCAGCATCAATTAAATTTATATTAGATATAATCTAGGTCTATAGCTCGTGGCTAAGTAACAGCCGCACAGTTCGACTGATCAACGGTTAAGCTACGCTTGGCGCGGTCGCTCCATGTAAAACATTAGTACTCAGCTGCATCCGGTTTAGACTGGAAGCCGACCCTAGCATAGTTGGGAAAAGCCTAGGCGGATGATGATGACTGAGGTCTATAGTCCCTATTAGGTGCATAAATAAAAAAATAAAAAATGAAGTCCTGAGTCAACAAGATAAAAAGATATGGGCAAATTTAGATTTTCGCGAAAACTTGAAGTTTATCTTAAGCTGTCTACACACCAAAGCCGCCGGGCCGGTAGACAGCTTTAATTTTCAACTTTTTTTATTTTTTGGAATTTTCCGTTTACTTGTGCTATAAGACCTTGCTTTTAACCAAAATTGACAATTCTATTTTTATCCCGCGGTTCTCGGAACTGTTAATGCTATCGACTAGAAATCCGCATCAGTTACAGTTTGGCAAAAAAGTCTAGAAACGGAACTAATTTTTTTATTGCTGACAACACCTCAAAATAATGTCGATTGATGTAAACAAAGTTCGCGAGTTACTTATTTTTTTATTTCGACCATCAAAACGTTAATAAAACCACGTTATAATAAATAAAACCATTCGGAGTACTAGCAAGGAAACAATTTATAATGTTTATTGGCGATATCTGGTCGAACATGAGGCTTAAAGTCTTCTTTCCGATCTCAACGATATTTACCAAAGTACCGCCATTATGACAGGTATGTAAGAGTTTGTTTTGTCGTATTTAGTTGTATCAAGTGTTAATTTATGATCTCTATTTTGTTTTCAATTTCTTGAATACGAAATAAGTGAAATTTTGAACAATAAACATCTAGCATATAGGTTATGTTTACGTTTTGTCTTTGACACTTTGGTATAGCGCGACTAGATTAATATTGATACTTGAGTGGCTTGAGCCTTGATACTCTGCAATATGTAAATTCGATTTCTACATAACTTTATCTATGAGTGTGATCACAAGATAATATAATACTTGTTATTACTAGCATTTAAAAACCACAAAATAAAAATAGATAGGTACCGTAAACTTTTACGTTTAATATTGATAGAGGTTTAATCAATTTTTTTATCTTCATAGGAAGCACCGAACGTTAATTTCAATCTATAACCGAGTAGGAGTTCAAAAGAGTTCATGCCAGCATGTGCATAACAAAATAGAAAAGGAGTATTATGAATTTATGGGAGGGCTCGTACTTGGACATAAAACGTTAGGAATCAATCTCCAACATGATAGCGCAGTGCCTTTGAATCTGAGTGTGACTCAGATGAGTTTATGGCTAGCTCTAGCCAAGACATGGATGTGGCGGGCGTGGAATATTTAGAGGAAGATTTATTGAAATCAAATATAATAACGCTATATTCATACGCCTTTTTTTATACCCAAAAAAAATTGTAAACACAGGAGTGCTTACATTATTAGTGCTTATAAGTAATTTGTATTCAGTTACATGACGTGAATACTTGTTATTACATTTTATAATACTTACTGATTTTAATTAATTATAGAAATACAGCTTAGTATCAAGACGATAGGATGGTACGCTATACGGTCGCAGCGGATTGCCACACGAACGGTAAAGTGGCGCCCCTATTAATTTCAACTCTTTTTTGCCAAGCTGTATCTATGAGTCTTTTAGGTCTATTATTCTCTATAAATTATCAACGATTTATCTTAAAGAATAAATGAAATGTTATAAAATCAAAATTCCAATTTATTCCCAATTTTGGAAACTTTCCGGCAATATTCCTAGCGTTTGGGAATATAACCGGGCACGGATCATCAGTAAGATGGTAACACTGAAATGTGCGTTATATTTGGATGCGGTTAAGGAACGTAGACACATTAGACCAGTGCCAATAACTTTTGAAAACAAAAAAAAAATAATAGTAGGATGAAACCCATTGGAAAAGGAGGAGAATATAATAAAAGTGATAGGAAAAATAAATTACGGGTGATCTGAGGTCGGGAAGTGGAGGGGGAGGGGGGGGGGGTTAAAGTTAAAAAAAGTTAAATGGCAAAGTTGTAGGTAATAAAAAGATCTACAACTTTTGCATTGACACTTTTTTCACATAACCTCAAAATTTATGTGAAAAATTCAAAAAACCAAGTTTTTGGTTTTTTATTTTTATCTTTTACAATAATAATTTTTTTTTCACGAAATTAGGTGAAAACTTACCTTTTTATATCCCAAACACACTGTAATTTATTTGATTTAAAATAATTATTTTTTCACCCTTATTTTGACTTAATATCGAAAAAACACCCTAATTTTCAATCGAAAATTCTCGCGTTAAAATATCACTTTTTTTTAAAAAGTCGGTAGTCTTTTTGTTCTTTGAAATCTCTACTTTCAGATGGTATAAAAAATATTTACATTGCTATGGTAAATGTTCTCAGAAAATATAAAAAAACGCTACGAAATAACAGTTAGCAAGGCCTAGATCCTTCTAGCAACTCCCCACTTCTCTATGAAATACCTTTTGATGAGCTGTGAGAGTATTTCATAGAGAGGTCCGAGGTTCCGTAGGTCACTCAGATACATAAGTTATCTTAAAATAGCAATAAATAGGCATCTACGCAAAAAAATAAGCCGGTCTAGGCCTTACTAACTGTTATTTCGTAGCGTTTTTTCCCCCCACTTCCCGACCTCAGATCGCCCGTATTTTATTTTTCGTATGATTTTAATTATATTCTCCTCCTTTTCCAATGGGTTTAATCCTACTAATTTTTTTTTCGTTTTCAAAAAATATTGGCACTGGTCTAATTATTCTAAGAGGTAGTACACCGCGAGCCACGAACAGATTTTGATGACCAATTTTACTTCCGGGCTAAAAATTGTAAGATACTTAAACTAGTCAGCTGACTATAGGGTGGTGGATTACACGTTAGCCGGTCATGCGAACAAAAATATTCCTTCCCTCAGGGCCATAGCCTGCCAAGGCTACGGGACGTTTGAAAGAGATACCGTGTCCCCGGAATGCAAAGGGCTGAGGAAGGCAGGATGGGTTTAAGTTAGTAAGAGTCTGACGCTCCCACCCGCCCCACCCCGGCGGCAGGGGTTATTTGATGATTTCCCATCAGAAAATATAAAAAAGGCCATCAGCTGACGATCTTTCTACCGCGATATAGCCAGCTGACGATTTTGTTTATTCATAATAGCGTATTAGCTATTATCTGGTTAATGTTTCAAATGACAGGAAATGACTGATTTTCAAATATTTTTTACATGTTCGCGTGTCCAGCTGACGTATAATCCACCATCCTATAGTCAGCTGACAATATTGTGTAAATAAAAACAATACCCCATGTACAAATGACTCGACTTCTTTAAAGTTAGATCGTAACTTTCGTAAAGCGGATTTCTTAATGTTATACTCTAAACTGGCTAATGTAGACTGGGCTCCAGTGTACGCTTGTACCGACGTTAACGCTGCTGTTGACAATTTCTACAAGTTAATTGATAACATTATTTCACAATATGTCCCATTTAAAAAAAATATTTTTTTAAATCAAATTTACCCCACATGGTTCACACACAACACTATTAACCTGAATAACACAAAAAAATATTATCATAGGCTCTATAAAGAAAATAATAATAACCAACTGTATTATGCTTTCTTTACATACTATAGACGTTTAGTAAAAAGAAGTTCTGAAATGGATTTTTCTGCTTACACCAGTCGTATACAGTCAAATATAACACGTGACCCCAAATCTTTTTGGAACTTTGTAAAAACCAACCGAGAAAATAATGAGCAAGCTACCTTCGGTGACCTGTCCCCGGCACAAGTAGCAGATACATTCTCAAAATATTTTAGCAGTGTATTTTTACCCAACAAACCTTCCTTGGATGTTGATCAAGCTTGTGAAACTTCTAATCTGTATCCCAATAATGTGCCCTATCCTGTCAATATTGATTCTATTCGCGAGTGTGAAGTTAGCAGGGCTATTGCTCAGCTTCCTCCTAAATCTACACAGGGTCCAGATGGAATACCTCAGTATGTAGTGAAAGATGGCTGCGAGATCTTTAAGTTACCCTTGCAATTTATTTTTAACTTGTCCATTAAAACTAACGTATACCCAACCAAGTGGAAAACATCTAAAGTATTTCCAGTTCATAAAAGTGGTCCAAAGTGTGAAATTAAGAATTACAGGCCTATCGCTGTCTTATCCGTATTTGGTAAAGTATTTGAGTCTGTAATACATAAAAAAATCTATAATCAACTGCAGTGGTGGTTTGCTGATGAACAACATGGTTTTCTTCCAAAGCGTTCAACTACTTCAAATTTGCTAAATATTACTACACTACTAGCCAGCAATTTAAATGACAAAACACAAGTTGATGTAGCCTACTTCGATTTTCAAAAAGCCTTCGATCGGGTTGATAATGACGTATTACTGAGCAAAATGGCAATAGCAGGTTTCTCAAGGCCCCTCCTTAAATTCCTTGCTAACTATTTACATGACCGCAAACAATTTGTCAATTTTAAAAATGCCACGTCCGAACTCTACCCTGTTACGTCCGGTATAGGACAGGGAACTAGTCTCGGGCCTCTTCTATTTCTTATTGTTATTAATGACCTACCAAAACATGTTAAGCACTCCACCGTTCTGATGTTTGCTGATGATGTTAAACTTGCCCTTCCTATAGTTACCACTAGTGATACTGTTGCGCTTCAGCAAGACATTGATAGTGTTCACAACTGGAGTATTTTAAACCACCTTAGTTTAAATATTAACAAAAGCACTATCATGTCCTACTCAAAAGCCACTCGCCCTATACTCAACACATACACTCTCGGTAACAACCCCCTGACACGTGTATCTAGCATGCGTGATCTAGGTACTCACTTTGATACTCACCTTACTTTCAACCAGCACATTATACACATATGTAACAAATCTCGTAAAAACTTAGGTTTTATCATGCGACAATCAAAAATATTTAATAATCGCCAAGCTATATCCATACTCTACAATTCATACGTACGCAGTTTATTAGAATCGAATAGTTCAATTTGGAACCCACATGAAAAACTATATACACTACTGACTGAGAAAGTACAGAAATCTTTTATTCGCTACCTATATCCAAAACTATATAGATATTACCCACATCTGTATCCAACACCATTTGTATTGGGTATGGTGACTTACCAAAGTTTAGAGGTTCGAAGGAATCTGGCACTAGTAAAATATTTCATCCACCTTGTCCGTGGATCTTTGAGCAATTCCTCACTCTTACAGTACATCTCCTTTAGCGTTCCTCAACCTATTAGACATACACTTCGCCCCCGCCAGCGTCCCCTATTCTCCATATCTCAAGCCAATACTGTAACTCTTAAAACCAGCCCGCTATATTTAGCTCTTACCCACATCAACAATATTTTGCTATATGACCAACGGTTAGATGCGTTTGCAAGCACTGAACTGAGTCTTCTGCGCACTGCCACTATATACCTGGAGTCTATTTCCACACCCAGTACAATATCTGTTAGCTGATAATTGAATAAGTTCCTATTTGACAGTAAGTTAGTTCTTAATCTATACTTTTAATTGCATTATTAGTAATATACTCAACCTTAACTTATATGTGTGGTAATATTATACTGTTAATATAAGTGGTTATTAATAAATAAATAAATAAATAAATATTTTTTTACCCGGCTGCGCCCGAAGGAGGATTATGTTTGTCGAGAGTATGTATGTATAATTGTTTGGCACGCTCTGCAGCCTGAACGGCTCGATGGATTTTAGCATGAAAGGTGTCGTTAGAGTGACACTGGCTATATCAAAATAAAAAATAAATTATAAACCGGCCAAGTGCGTGTCGGGCCACGCGCAGTAGGGTTCCGTAGTAGGTCTTAGTTAGTCGACTATAACTCTGTAAACGGTTAAGCCTACTTAGCCGTGATAGTTTTCCTTGTAAGTTCATTACATGTGCTACGTCTGTGTTTTTTTTCACATTTCTAGGTACAGCCATTCAAAAGTTAGAGGGGGGGGGGGGTAACTTGTATCGAACAATTATTATTGATATTTCGCAAATGGCTCGCTTAACCGAAAAATGGTCTTGACACACCCATAATATTTTAAGAAGACCTATCTAACGATATCCCACACGGAGGGGTACGCGAGAAAAAAAATATTCATCCCCACTTTACGTGTTTGGGAGCTACCCTAAAAAAAAAATTTTTTCAAAATTTTATTTTACCACTTTCTCGGCGTGATCAATATAAATATCCATACTAAATTTCAGCTTCCTAGTAACAAGAACCTCGGAGCTATGCCGCGGACAGACAGACAGACAGACAGACGGACATGGCGAAACTATAAGGGTTCCTTGTCGGACTACGGAACCCTAAAAAAACGGTAATTTAAAAAACAAAAAAAAACTAAATAACTGAAAAACCTCAAATAAAAAAAATATTAATTAAAACAAATAAATAATCCAATTGCAAAAAAACTAAAAGAAAAAAGCAAGTTCGACTGATAAGTCGCTATGTTTTATGCTTTTCAGTCTCTCTCAACATAATATAGATAGACTCCTGAACTTGTTTTTTCTTTTTTTGCTTTTTTTGGTTTAACTATGATTTGACACATATCATTCGGGAGGAAATTACTGAAAAAAATATGTTTTTCTTCACACTCGGGAGACCACCGCTGCTTTTCCCACCAACCGAACTGCAGCTGACCTTCTCTAGGCTTCATAATAAACCTATCTTAAGCATCATACGAGTTTTCGCCCGGGAGGATATCATTGACGAAATTTGCGCTTAGCTTGCAGTCTATAGGGTATTATTTTGTGTATTTTTGCTACCGACTTCGAAACCGATTAAATGTATGTCAAACTGCACAATTTCAATGCTTTTGTTAAATTAGTCCTGGAGGAATCGGCGCATGAGTACCGAAAACTATTCCACCTCAATTTCTTATGCGATCCTCTTCAAATTGCCCTACTGATGATATAAATGCATGTTGCCGTGGTAACCCAGTGCCAAATTGTTTAAACAATTGCAAGGAATTGTTATTTTTCAACCGGACATTTTTTTTTAATATTCTTTATTGAAATACAAATCAAAAAGGTTCTAAGACTTTTTACGATAAAGTTAATATTTTTAGAGATATGAATTTTTAAAGGTTCAATAAATCTCAAATTTGGGTACTTTTGACCCATGAAAAATATATTAAAAAAATAAATAAAATATAAATATATTTTTTTAATTCTTTATATAATAGTTAATAATAATCTTGGGGGTCAGAGTTGCACATTTACCCATTATCCAAAATAAGATAGTTAAAAAAAAGAAAAAACGTGTGGCACTCGGGGACTGCCGCGGTAAAGCTATTGCATAGCATTTTTTATCAACTTATGCAATTATTAATATATAACATACATTACTTAGCAACCACTCGTCCAAGGCTTTTATCTACCGTTATACAACTATAGGCCTAAGATTCACACGTTCGCGGATATTGAGCGATAGATACGTTTGGCACCCCTATCTTACATCTACCCCTGTTGCGTGGAACATTCTATGTTGTTTTGTATTATAGTAAGTTACTTGTTCATGTAATTAAGTGGTGGTTGTATTCGTAATTTAATTTTTAACAAAGCTACTACTACACTTTGTGAATATCATGTTAATGTCGTAATAATAGAAGTCAATTTGTAATATAGTTCCACATGCCTCGATAGATGGCGTTGGCCTGTTTAAATTTTCGCTATGGTTTCGTTACATGGCAATGTGTAAGGGGCTACGATATTATATTATTAAATGTCTACGTTCTGAGTACGTGGTGTTGTTTTATTGCTATAAAACTATCACGACTCGTCGACAAAAAGGGCTAAGCAGTCTTCATTGACATAAGGTCCTACGACCGGAACGTTTTTTGAAATAAAAATAAATAACGCCGATACAACCAATGCCACCTAGAGGCTAGTTGCTGAACTAAAGAGACAAGCGTGATATTTCTCAAAGTCATTAAAAGTGTCACCGCTGTGCCGGTCAGAGTGGCGGGTGTTAGGTTTTTGTTTCGTTACGGAATTTCTGGATTCGGTCTCCACGCTCAAGGCCCGCGATAGAAGCTATGCACAACGCCCGCGATAAAAGCTATGCAATAGCTTAAAAAGGTACCATGTGATTATTAACAATAATGAATCTGAAAATACGGTGTACCTAAATTAAAAATAAAGGAAAACACAATTAAAAAGAGTAATCAAAATTGGAAAAACAACTCTTTCATAGTTTAACTTGCGTGTGCATGCGTGTGCTATTGTGTCTGTGTGCGTTTATACAGATCAATTTTCCCAATATCACGCAAATACACTTGCGTGGTATTTGGAAAATTGTTCTGTTGACTCTGAAGTATTTTTCGTGTTGCTCATTTGATAAATCTTTTCTGTTTCTTCATAGGAGAGTGCAAGAAGCCAGTATTTATGGTTATTTTACACTGAGATATTTTGACGTCTAATATACTGCACTTTACAGCTTCGTTATATATGCGTGGATATAAATAGTTTGAATAACGTCGTGCCATAAGAGAGTTTGCTCTGGGAATGGGTAATCGAAACGTATTTCTGTATATTATAGTCTAGATTTAATTTTTTTGTGTGTTTGAAGTATGGCAGACAGGATAAAAAGCTATCGCATACGGAGGACCGGGAAGTCCTTGTAGAGATTGTCAGTTGGATACACTAGAGGTTTCTTGAGCATAACTTAAGGACGGCTCTTTGAGCTCTTTCGATTTCTACAAATACCATATTGGAGGACTGACAAAGACCAAGGTAGACAGTACGTAGTATAGAAATGGGTGTGCAGCCACGTAGTTTCTTCATGCATTTTTTCACGCATTTTTCATTGCATGTATTTGTGGTTTAAAAGATAAGTTTTCGTCTAAAGTTATCCTAAGTACATCATGGAGTGTGTGTGCTCAATTAAATTGCAAGAACAGTCCGCAATTCGAGTGTTAGCGTTATGGGAGCAAATATTAAGTGTGAGAGTTAGGGAGGGGGGAATGCCGGTCGGCGCGTGCGTAGATATCAGCTGAGTCGTATTATACTCGTGAGCTCGCTCTCGCATGCCTACGCGGTGCAGTGCTATTACGAATAGGGTATGCCCATATTTTACTTATTTCAAATTAGGACACGGGTGAAAAAATATTAAAAAAATGAACAAAACATTTTAATGTGTTCTATTACTGATACCGAACCACCAAAAAAAATTTGCGCACTGGTTAAAAACTTTGCCTGAATGACTGACGTATCAACGCACAGCGTAAACCGCTGATCGTAGAGACCTGAAACTTGAAGGATGTGTTCTTTGACGACTTTGTTGACACAGGCATTCGATACAAAGGATTTTCCAAAATCCTAAGGGGGTGAAAAAGGGGGACAAAATTTGTATGAAACTCTCTCATTTTTTATTTGAATTCGTACAGCCCACGCGGCAAATTTAAACGCACCCTATTTATCGTTTGTTCAAAAGTTTTTAAGCTCTATTGCCGACGTGACATGACAAAAAACATGCAGAATATACACTTCTCATCAAAAAAATCGAAACACCTCGCAGTTTATGATTTGATAAGGATTATCAGAAAAATGTGTATATTTAGGAATAAATGTAAAATGTAATTTAATAGTGAGTAGTATGAGGTTTTTAAATCCTAATGTTATTGTTCTAAATTCAAATTAAGTCTTCATAGATTTCGTATTTTGTATAATGAGTAATTTTTACCCTGTATGGAATATGAAGGAAATGGGTAAAACAACACGCGTAAATGAAAAAAAAAATTAAGAAACGTTTATTTAATAACTTGTATTCCCTCCGCGAGCTCTTATTACTGCTTCCATACGGTTCTTCATCGATCGGATGAGAGTCACGATCACATGTTGTGGTATATTCGTCTCTTTAATTCATCCCATAGATGTTCAATGGGATTCATGTCCGGGCTTCTTGCTGGCCATACCATAATGGAGATACCGACTTCGGTAAGATAATCTCGTACGACGCCCGCGGTGTGAGCTCTAGCATTGTCGTGCATGAATATGAAGTCGTTGCCAATAAAATGTGCATAGGGCATCACATGAGGTTCAAGACACTGTTCGATGTACCGATGAGAGTTTAGTGCAGGCAGCCGTGGCCCAGACACAAAGGCAAGTTCTGTCTTACCGTCGGCGCTGATTCCTCCCCAAACCGTCCACGAACCGCCACCATAGCTGACCTTTTCTTCAATGCAGCATTGTGCAAAGCGTTCTCCATCTCTTCTGTAGACCTTGTTCCTTCCGTCGTTACCATACAGCATAATTTTACACTCATCAGAAAACAGTACTTTGCTCCACTGAAGGTATGACCAAGTTAGGTGCTCGCGTGCAAAGTTAAGGCGCGCTCTTCGATGGTCTGCAGTTAATTTCGGCCCATTCGCTGGTTTATGCGGTGCCAATCCGCGTTCCTTCAACCTTCTTCTTATTGTAGAGTCACTTACAGCTACTCTTCGTACAACGCGAAGCTGCTGCTGCAGTTGAAAAGCGTTAAGGCGTCGATTTCGTAAAGAAGTTGTTACAATAAATCGATCATCTCGCTCAGAAGTGACCCGATTCCTGCCAGATCCTGAACGGCGCGTGAACGAACCAGTCTCCCGATAGCGTTTGTAGACTCTATGAACAGATGATAAGCTTAGATGCAATCTTGCAGCCACAACACGCTGACTAAGTCCAGAATCCAGCAATGCCACCACTTGGGCGGCTTCTGCGGGCGAAGTATCCATATGTTTTAGAAAAAAAAGTTTTTTCAGACGTCCCAAAGTTACAGTAAATGAAATAAGAAACAAAAAGTTTAAAGACAAGCGCTAATTTTTAGTTTTTAAACGAAAAACGTACTCCAACCCTAAATACACATTTGTCTCAAAACAGTGATTAATTTCATTTATAGGATAAACAAATGAAATTCTAATTTCGAATTTTGATTTTTTTCTTCTTACTGTAATGACCAAACTGCCAGCTACACAATAATGTTTTTTTTTTCATGGAATTAATTCTCTTTTGTAAAAAATTAGGACAAAAACAATAAAAACGAAAGTGTTTCGATTTTTTTGATGAGAAGTGTATTTGGTATTGTGAACCTTATTTTGCTTGCAACACCATCCATATCAGTACGGAATAGAGAATAAATCGGAATAAATCGTCTGTAAAAAGAGTTTGGTTTTTTTTCTAATCAAATGAAGTATTTGTGTAGATATTTACACGTATAAAATAATTTGTACGTTTCGAACTAGGAGCCACTTTAAAGTGCCGGTTAGTGGTCTATTTCATATAATACACATAGTCTATGATACAATTCACGCATTCTGCCGAAAAGATCGCTGCTTTTAGTTCCATTTAAATTTATTTTTCCCATAAGGAAAAATTTACACGCTACAATGACATTCTTGAACAGTTCTAGAACATTCTTGTAGTTCTGGTATTCGATAAAAGATGGCGGTAGCGTAGCATTTTCTAGGTCATACCATTCTAGGTCATAGCCCTAGAACATTCGTTCTAGGATGTTCGATCTAGAATATTCGTTCTTGGATGTTCGATCTAGAATATTCGTTCTTGGATGTTCGATCTAGAATATTCGTTCTTGGATGTTCGATCTAGAATATTCGTTCTAGCATGTTCGACCTAGAATATTCGTTCTAGGATGTTCGACCAGTGCGTTCCGCCAGTTGTCGGTTTTTTGGCGAACACAAAGGGATTTGCTTCGCGCTCGCAGTGCGCTCGTGGACGTGTTTAGTGACAGACGTCGGTCGCTCGAGCCGAGCATCATGAAAACGTGGACCGAAGATGCTTCCTTGCAATTAATTGAATTATATCAAAATAATCCATTGATATGAGACCCAAAACATGATTACTAAAAAAAATACTATAAAAAAAATAACTTGACCTCTCAAAATGGTTAGCAAATCTAAATTTTGTTGCTTGGATCTCATTTTATATCGATTTGTAGATCCCCATCGTCTTGGCCTTTTTCCTTTTTTGCTGACTACTGCTATAAATCGCTGCAACAGCAGCTGCTGCTGCTATATTATTAATATCGTCCATATTCGCCAAGTGCCGCGAGCACACTGCGGAAAACTACGTTCGAGGGAACTGATTGTTGTAGGTTCGTTGTACGTCCACACTTGACGCCGCGAACGACGAAGCCGACGACGAAGCCGGCTCCGCTCGTGCTTCGCTCGTGCTCGGTTCGTCTAGCGTAGACCCACCTTTAGAACTACACTTAACTACAGCTTGGCAAAAAAGTCTAGAAACGGAACTAACTTTTTTTATTGCTGGCAGCCCCTGGCAATTAATGTCATTCTGTTTATATACTCTGTGGTTCTGTGTCGTTCGATGTAAACAAAGTTCGCGAGTTACTTATTTTTTTATTTCGACCATCAAAACGTTAATAAAACCACGTTATAATAAATAAAACCATTCGGAGTACTAGCAAGGAAACAATTTATAATGTTTATAGGCGATATCTGGTCGAACATGAGGCTTAAACTCTTCTTTCCGATCTCGACGATATTTACCAAAGTACCGCCATTATGACAGGTATGTAAGAGTTTGTTTTGATGTATTTAGTTGTATCAAGTGTTAATTTATGATCTCTAATTGGTTTTGAATTGCTTGAATACGAAATAAGTGAAATTTTGAACAATAAACATCGAGCATATAGGTTATGTTTACGTTTTGTCTTTGACACTTTGGTATAGCGCGACTAGATTATTTTGATACTTGAGTGGCTTGAGCCTTGATACTCTGCAATATGTAAATTCGATTTCTACATAACCTTATCTATGAGTGTGATCACAAGATAATATAATACTTGTTATAACTAGCATTTAAAAACCACAAAAAAAACTAGATAGGTACCGTAAACTTTTTACATTAATTATTGATAGAGGTTTAATCATTTTTTTTATCTTTATAGGAAGCACCGAACGTGCATTTCAATCTATAACCGAGTATGAGTTCAAAAGAATTCATGCCAGCATGTTAACAAAATAGAAAAGGAGTATTATGAATTTATGAGACGGCTCGTACTTGGACATAAAACGTTTAGGAATCAATCTCCAACATGATAGCGCAGTGCCTTTGAATCTGAGTGTGACTCAGATGAGTTTATGGCTAGCTCTAGCCAAGACATGGATGTGGCGGGCGTGGAATATTTAGAGGAAGATTCATTGAAATCAAATATAATAACGCTATATTCATACGCCTTTACTTATACCCAAAAAAAATTATAAACACAGGAGTGCTTACATTATTAATAAATAAAAAATAAAAATTATTAGTGCTTATAAGTAATTTGTATTCAGTTACATGACGTGAATACTTTTTATTACATTTTATAATACTTACTGATTTTAATTAATTATAAAAATACAGCTTAGTATCAAGACGAGAGCATGGTACGCTATACGGTCGCAGCGGGTTGCCACACGAACGGTAAAGTGGCGCCCCTATTAATTTCTACTCTTTTTTGCCAAGCTGTACGATATCGATCGATGTCATCCTTGACAAACCTTGATACAAGAAAATTGATTTTAATAATGTTAAGGTGCGTCTACGCTAGGCGAGCCGAGCACGAGTGGAGCCGTTCTCGGCTTCGTCGTTCGCGGCGTCAAGTGTGGACGTACAACGAACCTACAACAATCACTTCCCTCGAACGTAGTTTTCCGCAGTGTGCTCGCGGCACTTGGCGAATATGGACGATATTAATAATATAGCAGCAGCAGCTGCTGTTGCAGCGATTTATAGCAGTAGTCAGCAAAAAAGGAAAAAGGCCAAGACGATGGGGATCTACAAATCGATATAAAATGAGATCCAAGCAACAAAATTTAGATTTGCTAACCATTTTGAGAGGTCAAGTTATTTTTTTTATAGTATTTTTTTAGTAATCATGTTTTGGGTCCCATATCAATAAAATATGTATCTTGGCCATTTTGCTACATTCACATGGGCGTAATGTGAAAAAATTGTCCACTGATCATTACTTTTCTGCTATAAAATAGTTCTTGTAGGACTAGAAAGCTTAAAATTCAAAATGGATATGAATATTGATGACAAGTGGTAAAAATAAATAAATATGGATACAGGTGAATTAGGGATGATTTTTTTTGTCGTGTATCCCGTTGTGTGGGGACACAACGGGATACACGACAAAAAAAATAATAGATTTATAGATATCAAGCTTGTGTATATTTTTGTGCGGTTCTAGATTTGTGAAAAAAAACACAGACGTAGCATATATATTATAACGACTTTTAAGGAACGACTTTAAACGACTTTTAAGGAAAGTATAAGGGCTTAACTGGGTACAGAGTTATAGTAGACCAACTAAAACCTACTACGGACCCCTATTGCGCATGGCCCAACACGCACGTGGCCGGTTCTTTGTTTGTGACATACGTGATTACTCCGCTAATATCAATGGATTTTGATGATATTTTTTTGTTTTGTAACACTACTTCAGTGGTGGTCCCATATAAATTTTATCAACGTCGGTTCAGTCGTTTTCTAAATTAAAAGTAACGGTTTATTTTTCCATCTGCGCATAGGCCACGTACTTAGATGATTTTATGATTTAAACCTAAAAAAGGTGGTGTGAGGTGTGTAACGAGACACTGAAAAGCGAAAAAAAACGATATACAAAAAAAAGATATGAAAAAAAAACGATATGCAAAAAGAACGATATACAGAAAAACGACTTCCAAAAACACTGAAAAGAGGAAAATAAGTTTAATTTAAAAAAATAAATTTTATTTTGGCCTTTTCAGTGTTTTTATTTTGATGTTTTTTTTTGTTTGGTAAGTCCCCAATTTTAAGGGAATATTAGTTGCGAGCGAGGTTTTATAATATTACCCAATGTACATTCAGACATATTTAACTTTTATTTATGAAAAAGTTATCCTGTTGAAAAAGTAATATCGGTGTCTTGCTATTTCAAAACATGGGGCGCGGCGCGCGGTGGCACGTGGCAGCGGCGCTGCTGGCGAGCGCGCTGCTAGTGTGTGTATGTGCGATGTCATAATGTGCAGGCTTAGGAAGCGGGTAGAGAAAGGGCGCGGCGCGCTGTGCTGGCCGTCCCGCTGCTAGTGAGTGTACGTGTGTGTGTATGTGTGTGTGTGTGTGTGTGTGTGATGTGCAGGGTTAGGAGGCGCGTAGATGGGGCGCGGTGGCGCATGGCGGCGGCGCTGCTGGCGGGCG
The DNA here is from genome assembly GCA_963891755.1 of Pyrrhia umbra. Taxonomy (NCBI): domain Eukaryota; kingdom Metazoa; phylum Arthropoda; class Insecta; order Lepidoptera; family Noctuidae; genus Pyrrhia; species Pyrrhia umbra. The sequence goes on along the minus strand of OY982923.1, from coordinate 15,771,910 downwards.
CGCTGCTAGTGTGTGTACGTGGGTATGTGTGTGATGTGCAGGCTTAGGAGGCGGGTAGAGATGGGGCGCGGCGCGCGGTGGCGCGTGGCGGCGGCGCTGCTGGCGGGCGCGCTGCTAGTGTGTGTACGTGGGTATGTGTGTGATGTGCAGGCTTAGGAGGCGGGTAGAGATGGGGCGCGGCGCGCGGTGGCGCGTGGCGGCGGCGCTGCTGGCGGGCGCGCTGCTAGTGTGTGTACGTGGGTATGTGTGTGATGTGCAGGCTTAGGAGGCGGGTAGAGATGGGGCGCGGCGCGCGGTGGCGCGTGGCGGCGGCGCTGCTGGCGGGCGCGCTGCTAGTGTGTGTACGTGGGTATGTGTGTGATGTGCAGGCTTAGGAGGCGGGTAGAGATGGGGCGCGGCGCGCGGTGGCGCGTGGCGGCGGCGCTGCTGGCGGGCGCGCTGCTAGTGTGTGTACGTGGGTATGTGTGTGATGTGCAGGCTTAGGAGGCGGGTAGAGATGGGGCGCGGCGCGCGGTGGCGCGTGGCGGCGGCGCTGCTGGCGGGCGCGCTGCTAGTGTGTGTACGTGGGTATGTGTGTGATGTGCAGGCTTAGGAGGCGGGTAGAGATGGGGCGCGGCGCGCGGTGGCGCGTGGCGGCGGCGCTGCTGGCGGGCGCGCTGCTAGTGTGTGTACGTGGGTATGTGTGTGATGTGCAGGCTTAGGAGGCGGGTAGAGATGGGGCGCGGCGCGCGGTGGCGCGTGGCGGCGGCGCTGCTGGCGGGCGCGCTGCTAGTGTGTGTACGTGGGTATGTGTGTGATGTGCAGGCTTAGGAGGCGGGTAGAGATGGGGCGCGGCGCGCGGTGGCGCGTGGTGGCGGCGCTGTTGGCGGGCGCGCTGCTAGTGTGTGTACGTGGGTATGTGTGTGATGTGCAGGCTTAGGAGGCGGGTAGAGATGGGGCGCGGCGCGCGGTGGCGCGTGGCGGCGGCGCTGCTGGCGGGCGCGCTGCTGGTGTGGCTGTGGCGCGGAGGGGCGCGGCCGGCGGGCGCACAGCGGCGCCGCGAGCTGGACGCGCCGGTGGAAGGCCGCGAGCTGCCTCTCATCTTCATCGGCGGCGTGCCGCGCTCCGGTACCACGCTCATGCGCGCCATGCTGGACGCGCACCCCGATGTGCGCTGCGGACAGGAGACGCGCGTGGTGCCGCGCATCCTACAGATGCGCCAGCACTGGATGCGCTCGCAGAAGGAGAGCGTACGGCTGGAGCAGGCGGGCGTGTCTAAGGCTGTTCTAGACAACGCCATCGCTGCCTTCTGCCTGGAAGTGATCGTGAGGCACGGGGACACGGCGCCGCGGCTCTGCAACAAGGACCCGCTCGTGCTCAAGATGGGCACTTACGTGCTTGAGCTGTTCCCCAACGCTAAGTTCTTGTTCATGGTGCGCGACGGCCGCGCCACCGTGCACTCTATTATCACTCGCAAGGTATGCCACCATATTACGTTTAAGGTTACACATTCAAATTCACACTCAAACCATAGCAAGTGGTTAACTATCATCTCATCAAGATATTTTATTTTGTAAAAACATGAGTAGGTGTTACATAGTGTATAAAAAACACAATATGCATCATCATCATCCTCCTGCCCTTATTCAAATTATTTGAACAAAATTCCCTATTCATGCTGCGAAGGGCTATGGCAAAATTTCACGTCCGTCCGCCTGCCTGACGTCAACATTCTTTTTAACCGACTTCAAAAAGGAGGAGGTTCTCTCTTTTTTATGTAGGTATGTACACCGATTACGCTGAGATTTATGATACGATTTACGTGATTCTTTTTTAGTTTGATTCAGAATGCCATTTAGTCCCATAAAAAATTAACGTAGTTTGGCCCAGTAGTTTTCATTTTATGATCATTTCTTGTTTACGTGGACGATGTTATTTTGTCTTGTGGTGGCCTAGTGTATGACTTTTCTAACGGCATAATTATGTATTTTCTAAGAATATCTCCACTATAAATCCAGAAAAAAAAACTTTTACAAAAAATAGAACCTACTTCAAAAACACTACAAATTGATAAATAACTTTTATCTGGCGAAATACTTGAGAACAAGAGTCAAGAAGTCTGTGGCGAAAATACACAATACAATACCTAATTTAAGACACCGACTTCTATAAAGATGTTATTTTTTGTGTTCTTGAAGTAGGTTCTATTTTTTGTAAAAAAGTTTTTGGGAATGCTGTGGGTGATTAACTTCATTAAGGGCGGATTCGACCAAACAAGAAGAAATTTTATTCCCGGCGTAAATCGCTTATCACTCGAGAATAAATAATTTCACGTTTAACCAACTACAATTCGAGGAATAACGAGTCTGTTCGGGAATAGTCACTATACCACCATTTTGCATGGAATAATAAAATGGCGTCCTATTGTTTTATGCTGTCATTTTAATTCACAAACATATTTTTTTTATTTTGTAAAGGGCTTTGTCGCTTGGCAGCTACTTTTCCACGCTATAATACGACAAATCAGAGTTGGCATGAGTTATGCTTCTGCCCCCACCCGTTTATAGAGCAATTTTTTTTGGCCGCGTATTACATTTGATCACATTCACTTCGCTATTCGTGAGTAGTTTTATCCAAGTATACGCTAGATTGCATGGAACAACGACTGATGATTTACTCGAGAACAAAATCGTGGTATATATTATTTTCCGTATAGTTATTATTGTATAGATTCAGGTTTGGTCTAATCTACCCTAAATCTTCTATATAGACATAGAATAAAATTATCTAAAGAAATAATAAAATTGAAACATTTACGTGTCTGTACATTTCGGAATTTTGAGAAAAAAAATATTGCAAGTATTTATACCACCTATTAGAAGACATTGCAATCAATTTTAGAATTGTCTGTCTGTTAGTTTGAATGCGCATCACTACGAAAACGCTAAGTTTATGTTAAAACTTAAGCAATAAAAATAATAAAGTGTGTGCTAGTATAATATTTAGTCTTAATTTCATTAAACTCGGTTGACTGTATCAAAAGTTATGAACATCTGAATGACAGTGGGTGCGAAATATGAAAGCTCCATAGTGAGAAGTTAGAGAGAAGAATCTTTGCAGATCCAAGCTGGCGTTCTGACGTCATCTTTGCCGTCAAGTGATGAAACATCGATAGATAGTTTGGCTGAGTGATAACTCAATAATACTATCGATAATTGCAAACAAACTAACGGTTAACCAGAAGTTCAGGTAGATTTTAGTTAGATAAATAAAAGATTTGTTCCTGTTTCGGCCCAAGTTTTCGTCCCACATTCCTAAATATTAATTTTTATCCCTGTTTCGGACCACTTTATAAAATGTTATTTTAGTAGAGTCAGAAAAAAGGTATAAATAAAGATACCTTATCCGAGCTTAAAAGAAGGGAATTAAAAGAGTTCATAAACGCTATATTAGGCTCTCAAAACTAGAACGAACTTTATTTTATTAACACTACCAGGAAAACAGAAATGAATAGGGATCAGGTGCTTAAGCTCTTTTTTGATAATGGTAAAAATAGATAGAGGTTTTCGAATTTATAAACCTCTCAAAACTAGGTAGAAGTTACTAGGGTGATAGAAATAAACAGGAAATAGGGGCCTAAACAGTCTCACTAAGTTGTGCACCAACGATTTTATATAAAGAGGAATAAAAGTAGCGTTTATTATTCACTATATCGATACAAAATTCAACAGTTTTATAAATAGTTTAGTACCTACAAGGATTTCTGTTTTCCGATATGAATGTTTCACTGGATGTATGTATACTTCGAGTTCATTTCTGCTATCCTGGTAGTTTTAATTCGCTTTAAATAAAGTTTACGGTGATAAGTAATATTGTGAAAAATAAAGTCAAAATGTTTGGAATGTTTTTTATACTCTCCGTACAAAAAAAACATGTTGTAAAATACATACATAAAATACTACTCGAGACGAATCAAGAATAAAATGTGGGACCAAACGAGAATAAAATGAAAAATTATTAAATAATATTATTTTCGGGACGAAACAGGAATAAAATGAGGTTCGAATCATGATTTATTTATGTGGGACGAAACTCGTAGGACGAATCAGGAACAAATCAAATAAAATACATACTTGTTATGAAAAAAAAAGTTATTTTTCTTTTAAGTATTTTTTTTTGTTAAACGTCAAATAGTTAAACGTTTTTTTCACGATTTATAGTGGTGCCCTCAAAATCCTTTATTGCTCTATTGGCTACCACATTATACAGTTGAAACTGCTGTTGGACAAAAGCATTTTGCAGTAGGGCAAATCGTTACATAAACAGGATGTAGGTAATATGAAATGCAAGGATCGCCATATTGTGATAAGATGTCAGTCCTCAACAGTACCGCCTACAGGTTGTCAGCAGGGTTCGCCTTGTCATAATGGGTGTTTATTCCTTTGTTGGCTCACACGAGTCGGCAAGCGTACCTACCTACTTACTATGTATTATAAAAAATATTTTTTAATGTTTCTCATAATTAAAACAATAATTGCTTGCTTTATTATTTTTCCGTTTGAACGTGTTTAATAATTAACAATTATCGTTGCTTTGCGATGATAAACGAACACCAGTAGGTAGGTATTAACAATCCGTATATTTATTTGGTAGCAGCGCGCGAGGAAGGGCCCGCAAGCCTACCCACGCATATCTAACAAATGGCGTATCGAAGGATTTGATTCACTTCTCATATTGAGTATGTTAAATTTAATTGGTTTCGTCACAAACTGCTTAAGTCGCTACTTGACGCAGTAGTGACACGTGTTCGGACAGAGCGAGCGGGCACGGTAATATTATCATACAGTACTCCAACTTCATACAAACGGACGAAACGCGAGCTATACCTACGCGCCTCGATCTCGCGGTGCGCTCGGGGCGCAGACAGTCACGGCTGTACCGCAGTGTCTAAGGGACGGTGTTGGTTTTTTTAACAATAACCGCGCGATTTTTTCCCTAAAAATTAAGTTCAAGTACATATTTAATATGACGAGTAGGATATTGGTGCTGTTTTTGGTTGCATAAATTCGTCAATAACGCATCCAGAGATAATATTTTTTAAATTACCTGGAAACTCCGGAAGGTATAACTATAACTTTTTTATATGTCTGTCTACTAAAAACGTAATCTGTATTTGCTTTTAATAGGCAGATATATATTTGATTTTTGATATTTGATTTTTCCACAGAGTAAAATACCTAGTTTAATTAATAAATAAGTGAATAGTGCGTAAAAAGTGCGCTTACGTTAAAAAAAAGGAGTTTCCCATACTAGGCTCTTTACTTACTTATGTAATTAGCTATTTATATACATACATTATTGAATTAGACGAAATATTATCATTATGAAATGAATATGTGAGTAATAAATGGTAGGTATAAACCTAGTAAGATTTACGTAATAATATACTTATAAGTAAGAGGTAGTAGAAGTAGAAGTAGTAGGTAAACATGTTTTTTTTATTGAACACTTCCTATATCATTCACAAAAAAAAACATTTTTTACAATAAAAATATAATACATACATTCACAAAACTAGACACTCAAATAGGTTGATGAAATTATAACACTATAGGCCAGGCCATCCCTATCGCGTGTGTGAGTACCGCGCGGCTGTAGGTAGTTATTTCTCGAAAACGGCCGAGTTACAATACTGTATAGATAATATTACCGTGGAGCGGGGCAGCCCCGGGTACACTACATAAATACGAAAAACTTTATTCCGTCACTCACAAATACGATTATGAAGATTCCTAATAAAAAAAAACAATTCCGATTATTAAAGTAACGATAACTTAGAATTCCGAAATTCTAATTAATAAAAATAAAGAAGAAAAGATAAATAAAATATTTTTTCAGGAAAAAAAACTAGAATAGAATAAACTTTATTTGCACAGAATGTAGTACATAAGTTTGAAGGTTACAAAGTTTCTCATCACAGAGTTTGGTTCCATGTTAAAAATCGTGGTATATATTATTTTCCGTATAGTTATTCTTGTATAAATTCAGGTTTGGTCGAATCTACTCTTAGACATTGTAATTCTTATTATGAATTTCGAACTTTTTAAAATCGGAACCTTTACATTCGGAATGAAATATTTAGGAGTATTTGGGTGTTCCCCGCAGCCCCAGCCGCTGGTTTCTGGCTCTCGTTCAGAACTACTTAACCAGCTTGCGCATCATAATTTTATGGTAGCTTTCCAGATAAAGGCAGCGCAGAGATTTCGGCTGGTCAATAGGTCCGCCACGAGAGGGAGGGCAGAGGCACGCTATATTTTTTTTTGTTTTTTAAACGTTGTCCCACACTAGGAATTTCTCCTGCGTCGTGGGTGCATTTACAAACATTCATTACACATGCACAAACACCCAGACCCGGAACAGTTTTAGTTGTCTCATGCGGGAATCGAACCCGCGACACGCAGCGCAGCAGCCAATTGCTCAGCCACTACGTCAAACGTGCCGTCAAATTTAATGTGTTTATGCATTTTAGGTGACGATAACGGGGTTCGATCTGACGAGCTACCGGCAGTGCCTGACCAAGTGGAACCACGCGGTGGAGCTGATGTACCAGCAGTGCAAGACGATGGGCGCGGACAAGTGCCTGGTGGTGCGCTACGAGGCGCTGGTGCTGCGGCCGCACGCCACCATGCGGCGCGTGCTGGACTTCCTGCAGCTGCCGTGGCACGACGCCGTGCTGCACCACGAGCGCTACATCAACCAGCCCAACGGCGTCGCGCTCTCCAAGTAACCACTCGCTCTACCTGCAGCTGTACTCAGGCACAGACACACACACGTGCTGCTACACTCAATCTGCCCACACAAACCTAAATATGGAAATCTTATTAAGAGCTCGGCTGACAAACAATTCGACTCTTAAATTGATGACGGCAAAGCTCCCGCAATTGCTTCAAACGCGTGCTCGTTTCTTATAAATTACTAGCACTTCGCCTTTTTTTTTTTGGATGGGAAATCATCAAATGACCCCTCCCGCCGCGGGTGGGGCGGGTGGGAGTGTCAGACTGTACTGGCTGAAACCCATCCATGTTCCTTCCTCAGCCCTTTGTATTCCGGCGGTGGGTATCTCTTTCGAACGTCCTACAGGACTATCACTTCGCCTGTGACTTCCAAATTACCACCACCAGTCGATTTATTCAATTCAATTCTAAAATGGAAACTGTAAATGAATACAGTGTCATCTATTGGTGGGAGCATAGCCAGTATTTGTCTTACCCTTATTGTGATACAAGAAATTGCCGTCGAAGAAAAATAATTTTGTAAATTTCTCGAAATATGAATAAGGACCCCGTTATTCCTCTCTATTTGAAGTAAAGGAGACTCATATATAATAATAATTATTATTTTTTCACGCCATCCATTGATTTTTAGGGTTCCTAATAAAAATGGTAAAAGGAACCCCTATGGTTTCACTTCGTCTACCTGTCTGTCTGTCCGTCTGTTACAGATGATTATTTGCGGTACTACCAATGCTATCGACTGCAAAGGACCACGAGCAAAAATAAATTTCGTTTCTTCGTTATTTATTTATTTATTTACTTCAGGCAACTAGGGCCCATAAAAATACAAATACACATATAAACATAACAATACTTATAAACTAATACATACAATTATATTATACCTAAAAACTAAAAACTAATGGACACGAAGTGTCGGCGTCGTGTTACGCTGCGTGGTGCCGCCTAGCCTTCCTCGGAATCTTCGATAGACGACACCCTTCGACCAAAACTCTTCCTTGAGGAAGGTCTCGAAGTGATGAGTTGGAACTCGCACCATGAACGATTTGAAGTTCGTGTTGTGGCGCGACTCCAACCTCTCCACCCTCAAGGTCCAGTTGGTCTTGGACCGGACATACTCCACGACCTGCTCCACCGTCGTGGTGTGATGTAGACGGGACACGTACAGCTGCGTCGTCGGTACTGCAGGACGCAGCAGGATGTTTGGTCCAGTTAGTGCGGTACCGCACTTGTTCCTACAAGGAGGCTTCTTTTTCTTCCTTTCTACCTTTATGAAGCCATCCTTGTCGCACGTGTCCTTCATCGTGTCGTGTTGTTATGCAACCCTATGTATAACTTTTATTAAACTGCTAATTATTTGTTGGTCTTATAAAAACGTAGTTACTACGGACTCTACCTTCTCGGGTTAAGAATACTTATTGAATGCCAGTTACAGTTGGATGATATAGCGATGTTTGTGTGCAGCGTGGAGCGCTCGTCGGACCAGGTGGTGCGGCCCGTGAACCTGGACGCGCTGGACAAGTGGGTGGGGCAGATCCCGGCCGACGTGCGCGCCGACATGGCGGAGCTGGCGCCCATGCTGTCCGTGCTGGGCTACGACCCCTGGGCCAACCCGCCGCGCTACGAGGCCACGGCCGACGCCGCCGCCACCGAGCGCCGCCCGCCCTAGCCGCGCCGGCCGCCCCAGCCGCCCTACACACGCAATAAACGATAACATCAAATACTGTGCCTATTTCATTTGTACCGAGCTTGCCGAGCGCTCCGCCGCTTCTTACCCCTGGCCCCCGGTCGCTTGCCTGGAAACGAACGTCCGGATGGAATAAAGTCGACAAGATTTAACTTGGGAGGTATCATTCACAAATAACAGCTATTCATCCTTATCTCCGTAGTTGGAACTCTCCTTTTCCTAGAAATAACACAAGGCTGATAAAACTGTTTCTAATATTGTAACTAACGACGTCGATGGTAAACTTTAAGTTAGCATTTAATATTAAGTAGTTAGTTAAAGTATATTGATTATACAGGTAAAGAGTCCTCACAGGAAAATTATGCCCCCACAGTAAAAGCGCCAGCTATCAATGGCGCAGAGCAGGGGTATAGTCCGACATGGCTATTTATGAACGTGGCTGACAGGTAAACTAACGCTAGCCACCATCTTGAAATGCCCTTTTTAGTGATACAGGCCAAGGGTTTTTTTACCCCACTAAGCTGTATATGATAGCCAGTATTATATAGCTATAGCTAGTATTATTGAATACAGCTATATTTTTGCGATGCCTCTGGTGTTGTAGATATCCGTCGGCCTCGGTGACTAGGTACTTAATAATCTGGTGGGTCTTTGCTTGTGGAGCCACCTACTAACATCTAAATGGGTATTAAAAGTTTAAATTATTATTGTGACGTAAATGATGAATTAATAAATTGCTATATCTATATCATGTCATGATTTACTTAAAGAAATGGAAATTTCCGTTAATTGGTATCATTATCAGTGTCATTCCAAGATGACAATATTGGTTCCAGTTTTCACCACATTTAGAGATGATTATAGATCCATGTCGGACATTCACAGATTTCAGGTATTTTTTTAAGACGACATTGCTATAGTCTGACATGGATCTATATGAATGTGGTGAAAACTGTAACTAACACTGTCATTTTGGAATGACACTGTTAATGATACCAATTAATAGAAATTTTCATCTATTTAAGTAATAGAGTAAGATCCCAGGGCCACCAACGTCACGTATTTTCTGACGAAGGAAATGTGGACGATTGAGTAGTGTTATTCTTATTATGTACTAAAAACACATGCCTACCTGCTAGCTTGCTTAGCCGGCCAATTTTCAGGTATCAGGTAATCAAGATACGTAAAAACATTACTTACCTCACGTAAATTCTCCAAGCTAATTTTTACGTATATTCTAGGCAATATCCTTAAAAATAAGTCGCCAATACAATACTCCCAGACACTTTACTTAACTTCACGTAAATTCTGATGCTCCATTTTTAGGGTTCCGTAGTCCGACAAGGAACCCTTATAGTTTCGCTCTGTCCGTCTGTCTGTCTGTCTGTCTGTCTGTCTGTCTGTCCGCGGCATAGCTCCGTGGTTTTTGTTATTAGAAAGCTGAAATTTGGTATGAATATGTATATTGATCACGCCGAGAAAGTGGTAAAATAAAATTTTGAAAAATATTTTTTTTTAGGGTAGCTCTCAAACATGTAAAGTAGGGATGAATATTTTTTTTCTCGCGTACCCTTTCGTGTGGGGTATCGTTAGATAGGTCTTTCAAAAATATTATGGGTGTGTGAAGATCATTTTTCGGTTAAGCGAGCCATTTCCGAAATATCTAGATTTTAAGTGAATTTTTTTGTTCGATACGAGTTACCCCCCCTCTAACTTTTGAATGGCTGTACCTAGAAATGTGAAAAAATCACAGACGTAGCACATGTAATGAAATTACAAGGAAAACTATCACGGCTAAGTAGACTTAACCGGTTACAGAGTTATAGTCAACTAACTGAGACCTACTACGGAACCCTACTGCGCGTGGCCCGACACGCACTTGGCCGGTTTTTTATATATGTCCACCAGACAACTATTTTAAAACCTTTTACAGGAAGACAGACCGATCCAAGGGGCCAACCATTCCCTAAATTAAATTTTAATGCCTCTATGGGTAGGAGCGCGAGGGCATTACCTACGCGCATGAGACTGAGTGAGTCATGTATTGGGATATATTGACTTCTCTCTCTCTCACTCTCTTATAGTTAACTCATATCAATTAATTATTAATATTAAAAAAATCAGCTAAAAATTAAAAAATCCGGTAAATAATTAAAAATTAACTTGTAAAAAAATGCTCATTTCACTACAATAATTCTAGAATTTTATTCTGCAAGCTGTTTTGATAAATTCGAAAAAACTTCAATTTTTTTTTAAATAAATGTCAAAAACTCGATAGTGTTAACAAAGAATCAGTTTTGTGTGGAATCTGGGTGTAGTTCCAACAGCCCTGAAACTAATTTGAAGACAAAATCTGGTAAGTATTATCGAATACAGCTAGCTACAGCTTGGCAAAAAAGTCTAGAAACGGAACTATTTTTTTTTATTGCTGGCAGCCGCTGGCAATTAATGTCGTTCTGTGTCGTTCGATGTAAACAAAGTTCGCGAGTTACTTATTTTTTTATTTCGACCATCAAAACGTTAATAAAACCACGTTATAATAAATAAAACCATTCGGAGTACTAGCAAGGAAACAATTTATAATGTTTATAGGCGATATCTGGTCGAACATGAGGCTTAAACTCTTCTTTCCGATCTCGACGATATTTACCAAAGTACCGCCATTATGACAGGTATGTAAGAGTTTGTTTTGATGTATTTAGTTGTATCAAGTGTTAATTTATGATCTCTAATTGGTTTTGAATTGCTTGAATACGAAATAAGTGAAATTTTGAACAATAAACATCGAGCATATAGGTTATGTTTACGTTTTGTCTTTGACACTTTGGTATAGCGCGACTAGATTATTTTGATACTTGAGTGGCTTGAGCCTTGATACTCTGCAATATGTAAATTCGATTTCTACATAACCTTATCTATGAGTGTGATCACAAGATAATATAATACTTGTTATAACTAGCATTTAAAAACCACAAAAAAAACTAGATAGGTACCGTAAACTTTTTACATTAATTATTGATAGAGGTTTAATCATTTTTTTTATCTTTATAGGAAGCACCGAACGTGCATTTCAATCTATAACCGAGTATGAGTTCAAAAGAATTCATGCCAGCATGTTAACAAAATAGAAAAGGAGTATTATGAATTTATGAGAGGGCTCGTACTTGGACATAAAACGTTTAGGAATCAATCTCCAACATGATAGCGCAGTGCCTTTGAATCTGAGTGTGACTCAGATGAGTTTATGGCTAGCTCTAGCCAAGACATGGATGTGGCGGGCGTGGAATATTTAGAGGAAGATTTATTGAAATCAAATATAATAACGCTATATTCATACGCCTTTTTTTTATACCCAAAAAAAATTGTAAACACAGGAGTGCTTACATTATTAGTGCTTATAAGTAATTTGTATTCAGTTACATGACGTGAATACTTGTTATTACATTTTATAATACTTACTGATTTTAATCTTCTATCTATATCTATCTATACTTATAATAAATCTGTAGAGAGGTCAATTCTGTACATTAAATATATTTCCAAAATAACTATCAGGGGGTGATTAGGGATCGATACTGATGCCAAAAATGCAATCAGTAAAATTTTTGTCTGTCTGTCTGTCTGTCTGTCTGTATGTCTGTCTGTCTGTCTGTCTGTCTGTCTGTCTGTCTGTATAAACTCTATAGAAACAAAAACTACTCGACGGATTTTAACGAAACTTGGTACAATTATTTGTCATACTCCTGAGATGGTTATAGTATACTTTTCATCACGCTACAATCAATAGGAGCAGAGCAGTGAAGGGAAATGTTGTCATTTTGTTTAAACGCGCTAATCTCAGGAACCGCTGGTCCGATTTGAAAAATTCTTTCAGTGTTAGATAGACCATTTATCGAGAAAGGCTATAGGCTATATATTATCACGCTAAGACCAACAGGAGCGGAGCACCACTATTCCACGCGGACGAAGTCGCTGGCAGAAGCTAGTTAATTATAAAAATACAGCTTAGTATCAAGACGATAGCATGGTACGCTATACGGTGGCAGCGGGTTGCCACACGAACGGTAAAGTGGCGCCCCTATTAATTTCTACTCTTTTGTGCCAAGCTGTATGTATAATAAAATCAGAAAGCGCTCGAAATAGTTAGGAAAAAGTAATGATGATCTGCAATGCCTCTGGGTCGTAGATGAAGAGCCGCGGTAACTACTAAACAATAAGGTAGGTTTCGGCATTTTTATTAAATGTAATATTTACTTAAAATACTGTAATTTTCCATTTATTGGTAACATTGTCCTTACAAGATGTAAAAATTACATAGGTAATTTGCGCGGGTTCCCTCTATCTGGCAGAATTTCTATGCTCGGAAATTTATTTGGCATACCACACTTGGCATAATTTTGTTTAAACGAATAATCATAATGGCATAACAATTATTTAGTATAACTATTGTTTGTCAGAATGTTTATATGTCCGAATGTACAATTGCATACTTTAAAGATGGCAGAATTTTATATGGCACTAGCTTCTGCCAGCGACTTCGTCCGCGTGGAATAGTGGTGCTCCGCTCCTATTGGTCTTAGCGTGATGATATATAGCTTATAGCCTTCCTTGATAAATGGACTATCTAACACTGAAAGAATTATTTAAATCGGACCCGCGGTTCCTGAGATTAGCGCGTTTAAACAAAATGACAACATTTCCCTTCACTGCTCTGCTCCTATTGATTGTAGCGTGATGAAAAGTATACTATAACCACCTCAGGAGTATGACAAATAATTGTACCAAGTTTCGTTAAAATCCGTCGAGTAGTTTTTGTTTCTATAGAGTTTATACAGACAGACAGACAAAAATTTTACTGATTGCATTTTTGGCATCAGTATCGATCCCTCATCACCCCCTGATAGTTGTTTTGGAAATATATTTCATGTACAGAATTGACCTCTCTACAGATTTATTGTAAGTATAGATAATAACCTTTGGCATAGTTATAATTTCGCATATCTTTGTTTAGCCTAATGCTCATTTAGAGCGATGATTATTTCCTATAATTTTGGCTCGCAGAATTTCATTTGGAATAATGTTATTAGACACAATGTTAGTTACAGAAACGAATCGCTGTAAAACCGACTAAATAATGTATTAAGTTTTTTTTTCTTCGCTTTATACCCTATACACCTGCCACCCTCAACTATTGTTACCAGTAGAAACTGGATGCAATCTGGACTTTAGGACACCCCGACTCAGACAGGTTAGATAGAAGGGGATGGCGGGGTCTTGTAAGCGAAGCGAGCAAATAGACCCCGCCATCCCCTTCATCGTTTTTTTTATAAACCACCTAGAAGTAGGTCGGTGGGTCGACCAAAAGACGAATTTGAATGACATGAATTTTGACCATGAATATGAAATGTATGCCAAAAGACGATTCTGATTGTGAACTTTCTGCGTTATGATTGTTCTACTTTTTAATCATTATGGATATGGAATTTATGCTTAAAGATGATTCTGACTAACAAAATTATGCATTTTGAATGTATGCTAGTGAATGCCATATGATTTTCTGCGAAATGAGGTTTCTGCTATGGTACCTATGCAAAATAAAATTATGACATAAAAAGTTCTGCCAAAAAGGGTGCACCCAATTTGCGCAAGCTAGGTATAAATATCTAAAGTTGTAATTATACCTAGTTTATCAAAATTAAGAGAACAAAATAGGTGTGCAAAAAAAATTAAGATTCCATTGACAAAATCTTATTATTAAATCTGTTAACATATATTTAATATATTATTTAAATACTCGATGCCGAAGACAGACTAATGAAAGAAAATCTTTGTACGCTGCTGTACTAGCCAGTCAGCTAGTAGCGCCACCTGCCGGTCTTGTATTACATCGCATCGACGCCACTCATGCTGACTAAATTTTACGCGCGGCGTGTTTTGTCTGTCACAGGCGCACTAAGTATAAATATACATATACACAGAATTCGCTAGATGGCGGTACGTGTAGTTATTCTGAAAGCTAGCGTCCACTAGGCGGGTCGGATTCGGATCGGGTCGCAATCGCAACGCAATGCAAAAATACGCTTGCCTATGTTTTGTATGGAATATCGTCCACTAACGACGAAATGGGGCGGAGCGGGCCGCAACGCATTTTCTTAGTAGCGCGGTTTGATAGTTTGATCCGATGCGACCCGCCTCTTTTTTCTCGGCATTTTCATATAACTAGTGTGTATATCTACCACGTCAGAACTTAAGATAATTTGTTAGAAAGGTATCACATTTTTAAGGTTCCGTAGCCAAATGGCAAAAAACGGAACCCTTATAGATTCGTCATGTCTGTCTGTCCGTCCGTATGTCACAGCCACCTTTTCCCGAAACTATAAGAACTATATTGTTGAATCTTGGTAAGTAGATGTATTCTGTGAACTAAGTGAAATATTTAACCTCTGTATAAACAGTGGTACCTTCTCTGACCTCATGAAGCACAGCAAAATTATTCCAATCTTCAAGGCAGGTTGCAAGAAGAACCCTTCAAATTATAGGCCTATCTCTGTTCTCCCTGCTTTAAGTAAAATCTTTGAAAGGATAATGTTAGATCAGATGTCCAGACACTTCAACTTTAATAGCATATTCCATGACCGACAGTTTGGATTTACAAAGGGTAGATGTACTACAGACGCTGGAGCGAATTAGTTACTCAAATCATGGAAGCCTGGGAAAATTCACAGAACGCTTTGGGCGTATTCTGTGACCTTTCCAAGGCATTTTATTGCGTGGATCACAATACTCTTATTTGTAAACTAAATCATTATGGAATTCGTGGTAGAGCTCTGAAACTTGTTTTATTCTATCTGTCAAACAGATAGCAAAAAGTAGAAATCGGCGGGTCGACATCCTCCGGGTCAGTAGTTCAAATGGGCGTGCCTCAGGGTTCAATACAGGGTCCCTTTTTATTCTTAGCCTACATCAATGATCTCCCATATATGATGTCGGAAATTGCGGATGTAATTTTATTTGCAGATGACACTTCCCTTATCTTTAAAATAAATAGAAAAGAATCTTGCCATTTAAACGTTAATGATAGTCTAGTCACTCTTTCAAAATGGTTTGCCGCCAATAATTTATTACTAAATGGCTCTAAAACTAAATGTATAACATTTTCGTTGCCCAATGTAACTCCGGTGGGCCTAAACATCATGCTTGATGGAAGTAAAGTAGAAATAATTAATGAAACAGTATTTTTGGGCATTACGTTAGATTCTAAATTGCAGTGGGGTGCCCACATTTCCACTCTGTCAAGTAGACTTAGTTCTGCTGCGTTTGCAGTCAGAAAGATAAGACAGCTCACTGATGTAGCTACAGCCAGGCTTGTATATTTCGCTTATTTTCACAGTTTAATGTCTTATGGCATTTTGCTGTGGGGGGCCGCAGCTGACGTAGATTCCATCTTTATACTGCAGAAAAGAGCAGTTCGAGCGATTTATGGTATGGGACCTCGCGAATCACTTAGAGAGCTTTTTAAAGAAATTAATATACTTACGTTGCCTTCTCTCTATATTCTTGAAAACATCATGTTTGTACGCAAAAACTTACACCGGTATAAAGTTAAAAGTGATATCAACAATATTAACACTAGATATAAACATAAAATCGTCGTCCCCAAATTTAGATTAAGCAAATGTAATAAATCTTTTCTAGGGAACTGTGTCCGCTTTTATAACAAGCTACCTAAATGTGTAACAGATCTTACCGATAAAAAGTTCAAAAATTTTGTCAAATCTACCCTTATTGGAAGAGCATACTATAAAATTAAAGACTATATTGATGACAAGGATGTGTGGTGTTAGTCCATCTCTGTTCATGTGGCTTCCCCTGGCGACCAAGATTATATTAGGTCTACGACAATTCAGAATACTTATTGTTATATTGTATACCTTAATAGCATCATATTGTATTGTATAATTTTCTCAGAAAACTATTGTAACCATGATATTGTAAACTCGAATTTTTGAAAAGAGTATCCATGGAGTTTCTTGCCGGTTCTTCTCCATAGGACCCACTACTTGGAACCGTGCAACTAATTTGACTTTTCATAAGTGCTTTATTGTAGGCCTATGTGAAATAAAATTTTGAATTTGAATTTAACCGCATAAGATTTTCACACAAAAATAGAAAAAAAAAAACAATAAATTTTGGGGTTTTACATAAGCGTGGGCTATCTATGGATAGGTCTTCAATAATGATATTGAGGTTTCTAATATCATTCTTTTCTAAACTGAATAGTTTGCCCGAGAGACACTTCCAAAGTGGTAAAATGTGTGACCCCTGTAACTTCTAAAATAAAAGAATGATAAAACTAAAAAAATATATGATGTAGGTAGGTACATTTCCATGTAAACTTCCACCGAAAATTGGTTTGAACGAGATCTAGTACTTAGTTTTTAAGTAATCAGCAATTTTCTTCTACAAACAAACTTAATTATGCGGTCGAAGTCGGTCGAGGTCGAGGCGTCGTTTTACACTGTGCGTATACGTCTCTGTGTGTGTAAATAATGAGTTAGTACAATTCTCCCATAAATCACATAAAAATAATAGACTTATTAATTACGACAAGGTTTACCGACGGTTACGTACTATAATGATCGGCAGGTAAGCACTTGTGAGCAAATCGTTGGCTGACACGTTTGCGCGCACTTGACGCTCCATCTAGACATGTATATAATCTAAGACTTTACCTTATTTTGTGAGATAATTCGAAGTTGGTCTAAACATCGCTTAATACCTTATTATATTTTCTTTCCATTGGTTTTGGTAAGTTTACTATTTATAATAAAAATCACAATAGTCTTGGTTCAATTCATCATATTTTATTAATAATTTATATTATATAAGGTAAGGTTATATTGTACCCGTTAACGAACTTTACAATCTGGCGCAAAAACTATATTACCTACTTAGGAGGATTTGCTCACTCGAAAAAATAATTTTGCTCTATTGGCGTTCATGTTTTATTACTTAAAAGCGAGAAAATACAAAAACAAAATGACAGTTAAAGTTTAAAAAAAAGTCTGAAAAAGTACAATTTAGGAAACCGGTCTCCTAAATTGTACTTCGATCTAAATGAGACTCAAGTACCTCCTACCTATAAACTGAAATCAGCCTTACCGTTTTACATCTTTATAAAATTTAAATATTATTATCTCTATAAAATTTAAAAATTATAATCCATAAGTTTTTGAATGTTACTAACGTACCCAAGTACTCCAAATAAAATTTGAATCAACGACAGAATAACAGTAAAATAAGACTTTAGTTTAAAACTAGTAAAGGTTTCTCTAATTCTATTTCAATCTTAATCAATCTATTTCAGTCTAAATAATAAAAAAGTAATATTTGTTCGAACTTGAAAATGGCTCTTCAAAGTGGGTTTAGGTACATTGAAAATGCGTGAACCCTGGTTTATTCCCAAGGATTTCTTTTTGAAACAATCTAAGGGTCTTTCCAAATCATCTTGCGTCCATTTATAATCTTTAAATCCTCTCCAAACTTCTGAAAACATTCTCAATTTTATTAAAAACCGAGTTAAAAAACTACCATACACCTAAATTGTACTGGTACATTTTAGGATTACCTTCCTGGTACAAATTAGGCAACACTAAGTTTATTTTTTATGCGAACTGGCATCATAACCTCGAAACGCTGAACATAAAACTATATTCTCAAAAAAGTACGTTAATAATGCTTTCTTTCCATAAACATTTATAATATCCACAGTGTACTTACCGTTGCCACAAGAAATCCTTAGCTAGCTATCCATAAAATAATATCAGAACGCCGTAATTATAATTTTTGTTTACTTCACTTTACCCTGTTGTGTCATCGAATCCAAAATGGCAGCGATTGCGTCATGTTAGTAGCATTGCTTTTTAGTGTTACCATTTCAAAACTGAGCATTACGGTTTGGCAGATTTTGAGGTGGTACAAATGACGAGCCGGTCCAATTTAGGCAACTTCACCCTATATATAAAAAAAACAATTAAAACATAAAATAAAAAACATAACTTTGTATGTTTAATAAAGCTACCTACTTTAAGATTCCATACATTCTTGGTTCGTATTTTTGAAAAAATATCTTTATTTTGTAAGCTGGTCGAAAGTTCCAAAGCTCCGCTCAGTTTTGACGTCCTGCTGCAGCTATCAGCGATCATTACACAGTAACCACAAAAGACCAACCTCGACTGTAGAATGCAGGTAATATATTTTTAATTTACTATAGTGTTTTAAGTCGGTTCTATTTTTGCAAAAAAAAAATATTCTCACCTTTCAGTCGGTTTGTAATTTATCTAAATTACTAAATATGTCTAGTGATCATCACCTTTAATAAGGATGTACCCTATAGCTCTGCTTTCTCCTTTAAAGCTTAGAGGCGTGATATTAAGTTATAGAATGGTTGGGATTTCGTTTTTCTGTAAAAAAAATGAAATCCCATCTAAAACATAACAAGAATAAAAATGACACGCAACCCTTTTACATAGTTATATAATTTTGTGCTTTGTTGGGTTGCAAATTTGAAACTAATACTATGTGTACATAATCACTAATGACCCGGCCGCACACTAGAGCAGCAAGCATACAGCAAATGCTTCAGGGAACAATAAATGCGGCCATACATTCTCCCATGTACACACATGAGAACCATTTGCTACCGCAAATCCTGCTTTTAATGTTGAGAAAAGTCAATGGTTGAAAAGCAATAGTGCGCAGTACTTGCTTGCTGCTTCTTGCTCTGTATTGATAATACACTTACGAGTATCACTGTAAAGAAGCAGTTTGTATCGGTGTCGTGAATTTTAAGATTCTTTTGTGTCAAGCGAGTGATGCACAGGGCGTGCAACTGCAGAGGCAAGAGGCGCGGCCGGCGCACTCGGTCGGCCGGTGTGCAGGCGGTGTGAACTGTGTACTACTGTGTACTGTGCATCGTGTGTGCGGTGGCATGCAGGCGTGGGGGGCGAACCCCGCGCGGCGCCGCCGGGCTCCAGTCAGCTGGCCGCGACCGACGCTCCGACAGTGCCGCGCTAACTCTCCGAGCGGAAGGTTGCGTTCACTGCGGCTTGGACCTTTTAACACGTGTTTACTGTCGCGCTCGAGGGATCTGATCGTTGTGAACAAAATATTGTGATATTTATTGCAACCGGCATTTGACTGAAAAGCCCACTCAACTAACATTGACCAGTACATTTAACTGAGTTACGAACAAGGGCTAAGTGTGTGGGTCTGCGATGCCTGGTCGGCGACCGTTTACTCGTCGGTGCGGTCGGTGATTTTGGTGTGTCGGCTGTGACATGTCCCTTGTCATAAGTTACTTGGCGGCGTGGAGTGCTCTGTGGGTGGCGGCGGGAGGCGTGAAGCCGGCGCCGGTGAACGTGCCGCGCTGCTGCCCGCCCGGCCAGGCGCTCACGGCCGACGCGCTGCGGGTCGCGGTGCTGACACCGGCCGCCGTCGCTGCGGCTTGCGGCCCGGTCGCTGAACCTATCACCTGGACTCCACGAATTTACGCGCCGACTCGAGGCACACTGCTCGTGCCAGGCTTCCTGCCACCTCATTGGCGTGTCGTGCAGGGCAAGCTGCCAGCCTGTGAGCCCCTGCGCGTGTTACCCGAGCACGCAGCGCCCTACGCTCTGCTCGCCAATAATGGATTCATGCTGCTCCGCCGTGCTTCGGTGCCGCTGCCGCCCGAGAGGTACTGCGCCGACGTGACTGCGGCACTCGTGTGCGAGGAGGACGCGCCGCTGGAGCCCAGCAAGTGCTGCGCCGAGGGCAGCGCCTTCAACGGCACGAGCTGCGTGGAGCAGGCGGAGAGCGCGCGGGAGGCGCTGGGCGAGCTGCGCGCGCTCGCCAACGGCAGCGCGGTAGGGTTCGGGTGGCCGGCGTGCGCCGAGGGCTCGCGCTACGCGGTGGCGGGCGCGCTGGCGGGCGCGCGGCTGGCGGGCGGCGCGCTGGAGCTGCGGGCGGCGGGCGGCGGCGCGGCGCGGCTGGCGGCGGGCGCGTGGTGCGCGGAGGCGGTGCTGGGCGAGGCGGGCGCGCGCGTGCTGGCGTGCGAGGCGGCGGCGCGCTCGCTGCGGCCGGGCGCGGCGGGCACGCGGCACACGCTGTACGGCGCGGGGCTGGCGGTGGGCGCGGCCTTCCTTGCAGCCACGCTGGCGGCGGGCTTCGCGCTGCCGGCGGCGCACCACGCGCTGCACTGGCGCTGCCAGACGCACTACGTGGCGGCGCTGATGCTGGGCGACGTGCTGCTGGCCGCCACGCAGCTGGCCGGGGACCGCGTGCCCAGCACGCTGTGCCGCGCGCTCGGTGAGCTGCCGACGCTGTGACGTGTGCGGTGCTAGTGATGCGCGAGCGCCGGCGCTGATGTGCTCGTTTGTTTCATGTGGTGCGCTCCGTGCTGCAGCCGTGTGTATGCATTTCCTGTTTTTGTCTGCGTTCTTTTGGCTCAACACGATGTGCTTCAACATCTG
The DNA here is from genome assembly GCA_963891755.1 of Pyrrhia umbra. NCBI lineage: Eukaryota > Metazoa > Arthropoda > Insecta > Lepidoptera > Noctuidae > Pyrrhia > Pyrrhia umbra. Next base: position 15,750,938 of record OY982923.1, on the reverse strand, counting down.
GTGGACTTTCCGGTGAGTATTTACTTAATTTATTGTCAACCTATACTACAGTACGATCAACAGTTGTTGAGGTAAAACTGATCCAAACCCGTTCAAGTGAACTAGCACATTGCTATAGACATAGCTCTTCAAGTGTATCGGGGTAGGTGGAGGTGTGTCATCATCAGCTGCACCCGTTATCCTAGGATACAATATTTCTGAAAATGATTGCGATGTCTTCTAATAATTATTAATTATTGTTACTTGCAATATTTATTTTTTCAAAATTCCGAAATGTACAGACGTCAAATTATCAATTTTATTATAATATGCATAGATTACGGTGAAGTGTTGAGTGGTGTGCTGTCTCTCTACTCATTTATTGTAACTACTGCTATAGGTACTATTCCTTTAAGCTATCTATAACATAAGTAACATCAAAACACAATTAACAGCCAATCCATTAGGGACTAATATTATAAATATGTGAAAGTATTGTCTAGCTCGTGGCTAAGTAACAGCCGCACGGTTCGACCGATCAAAGGTTAAGCTGCGCTTGGCGCGGTCGGTCCATGGATGGGTGACCATCTTTGTCATATCGAGACTCCTCCGTGCCTCGGAAAGCACGTTAAGCTGTTGGTCCCGGTTGTCATTTGTACATCTTTGACAGTTACGGGTAGTCAGAATCCAGAAAGTCTGACAAGCAGTCTTACCATGGGGTACCGTGTTACCGTGTTACCCGGTGGCAACCCAACCCAAATACTGGTACTCAGCTGCATCCGGTTAAGACTGGAAGTCGACCCCAACATAGTTGGGAAAAGGCTAGGCAGATGATGATGTGAAAGTATTGTCTGTTACACTTTACCGGTAAAACAACTGAACTAATTTATATGAAATTTTGTTTGAAGATACTATATCTTAGTATGAAAACTAGGGAATGCTCCAGGCCTTAATCTATATATATCTCCTTTCATAGGATAGTTTCATCCGGATGCGCGAAGTAAGTAGGTACCTACCTAACTCGGTGTGAGAGTCACACCGACGGAAACTATGTGTAATTATGAATACTTATAAGGGAGGTCCATGTCAAGAGAGACAACTGGATCGGATCTGTACTTATTATGTTTGTAGAATAACCACTGGGTAATAGATTCAATAATTCATAATTGCTATTGTTAATGCAAATGTATTAAATTCTGTAAAGGGATTTGAATAGTGTTGTTTGTATTGCTTGGTCATAAACAATGGGCGGCGAGGCCGGCGAGCTCCTGGCTGCCGCCACGGCATGCAGTGCGCGATCACTGCGGGCGGGCGCTTCATCACCTAACTAAACGCCCGCGCATACGGGCTACACTAATCAGGCTCCCTAACTCCTAAATAAGAGTAATAAAAAAGTCACCTTAGTCACAGAATTAATAATAGTTCACGTGCCTTACTTTAAAGTAGTAAAGTGGAACAAGGGAGATCCGCAATTCAGGGCCCAGGTTCCGTGTAGCGTAATACCCGTTGTAGTGCTCATCATGATCCCGAATGCCTCGGCCAGCACGCTGAGCAGTTGGTCTCTGCTATCATTTGTACATTCCGGCACAGTACATTCGGCAACAGTGTCCAGGGGGGCTAGACAAGTGGCAAAAACGCTATAGAAACGCTATAGAATAGAAAATAAAATGTATGGGAATGACATATAGCTAGTCGTAAACGAATGTCTAACCCCCCAGGACATTACACGGTAGCTGAGCTATTGAGGTCGGGAAAGCAGCCACTTCGTGCTTAATCCGTACTAATAATATAAATCCGTAAGAAACTGTTTGTCTGTCTGCAACGCGTTCACGGTGAATCTGCTGAATTGATTTGTATGAGGTATGAAGATATATGGAAACCTGGAGAAGGACATAATAAGGTAGTTTCGATCCGGGTAAGAAAATGTATTTGGTATTCAGCTTTACCCGCTTAGCCTGGATCCCAACATATTTGTTCGGGTACAGGTTAAACAGATGGCGAGTTGCGATCGACACGATACTTGGTCGGCGGTGAGGTGGGTGTGGTCGGTGTCGCTGTAGCCGAGCGTGTCCGCAGGGACTTCCGGCCGACGTCGCTGGAGCGCGGCCAGGAGCTGTGGCGGCTGCGCGTGTACATGGTGTACGCGTGGGGCGGGCCGCTGCTGCTGGCGGGCGCGGCCGCCGCGCTGGACCAGCTGCCGCCCGGCGCCGCCGCGCCCTTCCTGCGCCCGCGCTTCGCCGTGCAGCGCTGCTGGTTCTACGGCGACATGGAGATCCTCGTCTACTTCTTCGGCCCGGTGGGGGTGCTGCTGCTCGTTAACTTGGCGCTATTCATATCCACCACGCGGCAGCTCACTTGCGGCCTCTGGCGGCGCGACGAAGTCAAGTCCACTTCCGAACGGTAATTATCTAAATATTGCACCTACATAATTTCTTAAAATGTTTAATTTACTGGAACGTATCATGACGAGTCTTTACTCGCAGGGCGGCCCTGGGTCGCGTCTGTGCCAAGTTGGTGGTGGTGATGGGCGTGACGTGGGGCGCGGACGTGGTGTCGTGGGCGGCGGGCGGGCCAGACTACGTGTGGTACGCGACGGACCTGCTGAACGCGCTGCAGGGCGTGTTCATCTTCCTGGTGGTAGGCTGCCAGCCGCACGCGTGGGCGGCGCTGAAGCGCGCGGCCGCGGCGTGCTGCGCGCGCGAGCGCGGGCCCGGCGCGCGCAACACGCACTCGTCCACGCACCTGCCGTCCTGCGGCGAGTCGCTCACGCACACCACGCCCGCGCCCGCCGCCGCGCCCGCCAGCGCACCCGCGCCCGCGCCCGCGCCCTCCGCCGCCGCCGCGCCCGCGCCGCGCATCCCCATGGAGACTGTGTGCTAAGTGTCTGTGTACCGAGTGTAGTGAACACTGCCCCGTGAGGCTCTCGAGCTTTAATGTACTTTAACGTACTTAGTCATAGTGAATATTATTATTTATTCTTCAGTATTATTTTTATATTCCCGTAACGATTACGGTCTGTGTTGTATAATTGACCGCTGACGACGGACACGAACTGCGTGTCTATTGTGTATGAATACGTGTTTGTTATGATTGCTATATACATATTGTATGTACGGTGTACTGAATCGAACGACGAAAGCTCCTATTACGTGAGCGTTGGTGAAATCTTGCCCTGTTAGATTGGCTGTTAAACAAAAAATAAATGTTAAAACCATTAGATACGATGTTTCACTGAAGTCGTACACGGCGGCGACTCGCGCGTTGATATCTTTTGTTCGCGCCGCTGTCGGCTCGCCCCGTGACGTCTCTGGTTTTGTTCAGAACGTAACATTACGTCAGTAAATGCGATGCAATCAGTTGCGACTCGATACGCATGTTTTGGTTTCTTATAACCAGTCACAATCATACATTGTTGTACGTATGTCGCGTCGCGTACGGATATAGCTCGCCGTCGTCGGCATACGCAGCGGAGCGGTGAGCGCCGCGGGCTACGTCCCGTAGTGTTGACAAGCGAGCGATCTTGTTTAATGCAGTGTGAAAGATAATAAAGTTAAGATGAGACTGTGCCCAATCTGCGCACATGAACTAAAATTTATATCAATACAAACAAATAAAAGACACCTACAATGAAAGAATGGTAACTCATTTTCGATTACCTTTCAGGAGAGCTTGTTGATGTTTGCAATAGTCCGTGTCGGTGTAAGTATGTTCCTAGAGAGAACAGAAAAACTTTTATATATTATATACATAACCGTTACCGTTGTTGTTTAAATGTCGACTCTTCATGATTCTGCAAGTCTATAAGCTCAAGTCTATAGGGTTCCGTAGTCAATAAGAACCCTTGATCTCGCCGACAAAGCGGTGATTAATTTTAAGGTACCTCCTGTGCACGTAAAGTGGCGATGTTTTAATGTACCTGTCGTGTGAACAATTTGCGAGATGAAACGAATAATGCTTGATCATTAAATTGCTAATTTTTGTTAGCAAAACCTTTTAACTTGTGAATGGCTGCTCCGGACAGTTCCGCACGCTGGATGCGAGGTGAGAGCAAATTCTCTCTAGAGTCTAATTCGGGTAATGTTGGTTGTATCAAACATATTGTGGGTTTGTGAAGAAGAAGAGATTTTAAAAAAAGTTTTGACATTTTCAAGGGATGATGACGCAACTTCCACAAGCCTGCTAAAACGCTACTTCCTATATAAACCGATGCTAAAATCATCCTCATGACGGCCTATTTACAATCCCACTGCTAGCCACAGGGGTCTACTAATACAGGGAAGGCACGACATGCTTGCTCATTGTGGAATGGCGATTTCAGATTTTTGAGTCCAGGTTTCCGCACGATGCATGTCCTTTACCGTTAGTGGTGCCTATGATAAAATTAGATGAGACAATGACTTTAAAAATGATATTTATGTCAACTTACTAATTTATTCCAAGTGCGTGTCGGACCCCGCGCAATAGGGTTCCGTAGTAGGTTTTAGTTGGTCGACTATAAATCTGTAACCGGTTAAGCCTATGTAGCCATGATAGTTTTCCTTTAAAGTTCAGTATATTAGCTACATCTGGGATTTTTTTTCACACATCTTGGTATAGCCATTCGAAAGTTAGAGGGGGGGGGGGGGCACGCTGGTATCGAACATAAATTTGCACACACACACTAGATGAAAAAATAAAAAAATAATTAAAAATGTTTTATTTTATCTCAGACATTGCTTTCATAACATAAAATTGAGGCAGCCCCAGTAAGTTACCGAAGTACTTGTGTTGGGGCTGTCTCGCTTCTTCCCTTACAAAACTAACATAACAAATGTTGAGACCGTATAACAGGTAAAAATGAAAAATAAAATAAAATAAGAAATAAAACAAACTAAAAATAAATAAAAAGAAAGTAGTAAATGCATGTGTGTGTTAGTGCATGTATGTGTAAGTGTATGTGTGTGCGTGTGTGTATAAGTTAAGTTTAGCTAATTCTAGTCAAAATTTCTTCAGTTTCGTCATAACTTATGGTGTTTAACCATTTAACTGTAGTTGTTTTACACTCGTACGACGGTAGGGGGTATATATTTATTTTGAGGTTGATTTTATTATATATGTAGGCAGACTGAGTCACATATTGACGTCTAGCAAAAACGGTTCGAATTCCTGGGGAGTGAGTTACAATGTCTTTCCGTCTTCTCTTTTGGGTATCGGAGTCATAAGGGATTGATTTATGCAAAGTTAAAGTCACATTTAATATATATAATTTTCGAACTGATAGTAGGTTACTGATTTTATAAAGGTTGGTTGTTCGAAATCTATACGTTTTGAAGTACATCACCTTAATCAGCGATCGCTGGGCTATTTCAAGATCAAGGAATTTCATTTTTGAAGCCCCACCCCATACTGGAATTCAGTACGTTATTACTGATTGTGTCAGGGCAGTATAGATCTTAGTAAGTAGTTGTGGGGACATCATATGACGTAGAGTTTTGAGGATCCAAATGAACTTCCTGACTCTTTTCATGAGAATCTCAATGTGCGGATGCCACGACAATCTTTGGTCAACGACTGTACCCAAATATTTTGTGGAGCTTACCTGTTGGATGTGCTGACAGTCACAATTTATAGAACAGCAGTTTTCACTGTCATGTATCCTGATACCGAAATCTGTTCCAGGTTGAGACCTCTGATTTGGGGTAAAGCAAACAAAGTTACTTTTATTAGTATTGAGAGTTAAGAGGTTTAGATATTTCGCAAGTGGTTCACTTAACCGAAAAATGGTATTCACACTTCCATACGAAGGGATACGCGACAAAAATATGATTCATCCCCACTTTCCGCGTATGGGAGCTACCCTATTTCATTTTAAATACCAGTTTATCGGCGTGATCAATATACATATCCATACCAAATTTCAGCCTTCTAGTACCAAGAACCTTTGAGCTATGCCGCGGAAAGGCAGACAGACAGACAGACGGACATGGTGAAACAATAACTGACTACGGAACTCTAAAAAAGAGTCACATTAGTACTTGCCAGATTTCGAACCCGCGCACTTTTACACAGTCTTATCACATAATATCGTAATACTGTGGTCGTATTCTGCCGTCATAAGAAGAAAGGCCGTAACATATTTTTTTTTTCGATATTGAGTTAAGTACATATTTGGAATCAGGAAAAGATTCTGATTACGAATATGTATTTAACCCAATATAAAAAAAATATTAGTTACGGCCTTACTTCTTATGTCGCACTATACGAGATGCCTTAACCACGAGGCCACCACTTGAGAGCTCGATGTTGATGTTTTTTTTATCTAATCTGCACATGTTTCTAAAATATTTGAAAAGAATGTGGATATGCTGCCACGGTAATTTGTTATCCAGTGGGCTAAGTGAATGTGTAGGCGGCGGCAGTGCCGTGCGGTCAGCGGCGCTTGTGGGGTGCGTCTGTGTGGCAGGCCCTGCCGGCAGCCCGTCCCTCGCGCGCGATATCACGAGCGAATGCCATTGCCACGCGCAGTTGCGCACGATGGCTACTGTTTACTCCACGGCTCACAATCACGGCCGAGGGTTTATTAAATACGCATTACGCTGCTCCTATTATTGCCTAAGCTAGTTATTATTATTACCACTAGCTATATGATATTATCATTATTGTATCATCATCATTAAATTAGCTAATCGTTTACATTAACTTGTTGATTAGCATGGAGAATTCGGACCACTGTGATAAAATGACTGAGACAAGTCAGTTATCACAGACACCACGGCCCGTGCCGCCCAGCTGCCGGCCACGCCGGGACATTCACATTCTGATATCTCGTAAAACGCACAGGCGCACTTGTCTATCGCGTCGCTTTACGTTATTATTGAAGTGATCAAAAACAGCTTAGTGATCGAGGTCACCGCCGGACATGCAGTGTCAGTTTGCCGACAGCTCGCTGAACTCTGTACAGATAAACATGATCATCAATCAAGAATGCTGTATCTTATTGAACACCTGCAACGCTACGAACAGCGGACCGTGGGCCTCTAATATGGTGCCTAAACTTGTAGCGCAAGCAGAACTACTTATCAATGTGTAGATGTCGAATGATACTGACAGCTGCTTCCATCTGATTATGTTGATGTGACGAATTTATAACACTGTTGAATGGCTTTCACTATAGGCGTGTAGGTACTTGCCTGCTAACGAGACAAAACACGCAGAAAATGTACAAATGACATAACATGCTGGTGAGGTGTGGAGTTCCGAATGATTTAAATAATTTAGGAGGAGGGGGGATCCTAACTGGGCTTAAACTTACTGCCCGTGACTTCGTGGACGCGAATAAGGCGGTGTACTTACGTATCATGTGATCACTGTGTGCTGACAGTGCCTGGGGCCAGACGATGCCCACTAAATTATCTGTCTAAACTGGTTAAAAAAAAGTTCAGTTTACCATAACGAATTTAAGACAATAATGCGATGGTAGAATAACACTATTTTATGCATGTCTAACAAATCGTTTAAATGTAAGGAATCAAAACCTTTATAGAATGCATTTTGTTCTAAATCGTGAAATACGTAAGTGCTCGAATAAAAATTCATTACATCTTAATGAATCATGGAATGTTTACAAAAAGGTAAAAACTATAAAAGCTGAAGTGTGAAATTTTGTAATCTATACATATAAACTGCTTTGTCCTGAATGACTGACGGATCAACGCACAGCCTAAACTGCTGATCGTAGAGACCTGAAACTTGGAGGGTGTGTTCTTTGCATGACGTAGGCATCCGATACGAAAGGATTTTCCGAAATCCTTCTCCAAAGGGAGTAACAAAAGGGGGAAATTTTGTATGGGAGTCTGTAATTTTTAATCTAATTTGAATTCGAATAGCACTCTGGCGGAAAGCTAGTACTTATATAAAAGAAAACTTTAACTAATCGCTGAACGTATAGTACAAATGTTTGAGGAAGTATAAAAATATGATTTTCATAGACAAATTCAGGATTTGATTGGCTAAGGAGGGGGTGAGGACCCCTGGGTCTCCTTCCTTACATACGTCCATCCTCACGACTCTGGTAGGTTGCAGTACATTATGTTAGGTTATCCAAATCATTTATTCATTATCTTAGCCAAATAGGCTAGCCTAAAATTGTATTTAGTTAATATTGATTAATTTATTTCGAAAGAAATATCGAAGTGGAATTCGCAAGAATCGCTCCCTCGTTCGTGAGTCGGTAACGGTCACGATCTGCTTGACACCGGCGACTCCAGCTCGCGCTGGCCCGCGGTCCGATTTCTGTTCCGTTACGATGTCACCATAGCCACAAACAATACCTAATCAACAAGTCGACTCGCTGACTCTTGTGCTGGCATCTGGCACCGCCGTGCTGTGCGGTGCTTCTTACATGAGTTGTGACGTAGGTGTCAGCTAGAATAGTGCGGGATTCCGCTAGATTATCGCGCCAGTGAGCGACGCGAAAAACAGATAGGTTTACTTTCGGATTTATCGTATAAGTAGGGTAAAAACAAAATTAAAGTTAACGATAGCTTAATTGTGTGCTAGACTCACAGAATCTGTCAAAAACCTGAAACTCATGAATTATTTTGTTATGTTAAATTGGCTGTGCCGGTTCACATTTTTGGATTTGGGAATAAAACATGCAATCTTTGATTGTGACCGTATCTATGGTATATATCTATGGTATTGACGCGCATAGCTTGTCTTCGCGTCAACACGTGTGCCAGCGGTGTGACAAAAAGCGCGCCGTACTGGATCGCAGTGACAGTCGCCGCTGCGACACGTGTTCCGCCAGCCGGCACATGCCGCCCACCGGCCACTAGGCCTGCCGGCCGCGCTTCTTGCGCTCATACCAACATGCTGGTTGATGTATTGAATTTTTAACACGCGCGGCGCATACAAGGGAATGAAATAGTCCTGACTCTGACTCTCGGTCTCTTTGTATTAGCTGTACGTATAAGAGTGTGCATGCTTGCGATATTGACAGATTGTACATATACAGAGGTAAGTACAGATTTGGTCCGACGAGCACTATGCGCGGCCTGAAATGTATTTTCGGCCAAGTTTTTAGCAAGCACTAAAATTGAACGATCAGTTACGATTTATCAATGTGCGCCGGCTCTTATATGTATTAATATTTCAGTGTTTTTATTTTAACCAGTTAAGTAAAATTACTTTCAGTTATAATTATCTAATCGGCTAAATGGTCTAAACTAAGCCAATTGGTTTTTGAATTGTGTAAACTTGGATTGGGTGTGTTGGTTCACAATAATGAATTGGTTTGATCCAAATGTAAAATTGCAAGACGAAAATAGTGCGATATACGGACAGATCTGGACCTACTCAGTATTTGATATAGAAATCTGTACGACTTGTATTATTGACTGGTATTACTAGGACATTCATTTATTTATTTTACATATATTTACATTTTTAAATATTAAATTATAAATATATATAAAAAACATTTAAAAATATAAAAATAGTACACCACCGGCAACGGGAACATGGTCCAAGCTACCGGCGGTCAGGACCCCAGAGAGAGAAACCTCCTGACTATGCGTGCCGTATCCTGACTGGAATTATTATTATAAAGGAGCTACAGTTACTAACACAGCAGCAAGTAATGATCAATTCAACATTTTTGTACTCCAGTAGGAGTAGTTTTACCAGTGTTAGATAGTAGTTTAACTTAATTAGGAAAAGCCTCAAAATTCACTGAATGAATGATTTCCAAATCCAAAATGGACATGGAACAGTTCTCGATTTTCAAAATTTCACGAGAGTTATTTTGTTATGTTGTTTTATTTTATCGAAAATGTATGAAAAATTTGTTATTATACTTTGATCTTGACATTTTAAGCATCCGCTTCTCTCCACTTTTTCTATAAAAGCAATATGATTTTTATTTTTTTTTCATTTGTAAAATAGACGGGTAATCGTTCTCTATAACTGTTCCAAATTTCAAGTCGATAGCATGAGAAGTTCCTAAAATAATCGGCTGTGACAGACGGACAGACAGAGGAAGGGAAACCATAAGAGTTCTTTTTTACAATTTTTGGTACGGCCGGTTTTTTGTGTTTTTAGGGTCCGGAACTCTTTCCGGACTTGAAGCATGCCATAATCGTGGCGTTAAGTCTAATCTTTGAGAAGTGCCTAGTGCTAACTAGGCTGACCTACCGACACACAGTTGTTTCGGGAGGTTCCTGCATAGGATCGGGCGGGAGGAGTCGCCCGATTGTCACCATTGCGAGTATCGTCTGGAGGACACGGTGTCATCAATCATCAAATGACCGCACAATTAGGCCAGGCGTCGAGCTGTCATTAGCGGCGATACGCTCAGGGGCCGACCGACGCTTGCTTGTTTGTCTGTAAACAAACGACAGATAAACGGACTTACATTACCGAACTATGCTAATAGACGTGGAGTCATTATGCTCGATAACCATATCGAATGCGCTCAACTGTCAGACTTGGAGTATCTCACTCATGTAACTGACAATATATTCGTAAAATCCCTTAAATCTCTAAAATATTTAGCAGGAGGCTGCAGTCGCGTCATGAGTGCTGTTATCGGGATCATAATGATGTCGCAGTCATCAGCTCCAAAGTTGTGGCAGTGCGAGCTGCTTGCCGATTGCCGACAAATTACATAGCCGCCTTCTAAGAATTCCAATGAGCTACGTTTCTCAAAGCTTATGCCCACCGTTCTAGAAGTCGGTGTCTCCAATTAGGTATTGTTTTGTGTATTTTTTCCACCAACTTCTAGAACGGTGTATCTATAAGTTATTTTTCAATTTGTAGTGTTTTTGAAGTCGGTTTTATTTTTGCAAAAAAGTTTTTATTTCTCGCTTTTCTGTGGATCGGTTTGTAATTTATCTAAATTATAATAAATAATAATAATTTCTAGTGGTCAATCTTTTATAAGGGTGTTCCGAAGATCTTCATCAACCAAAATCGGATTTGTAGTTCTTGAGAAAATCGCAGACATACAAACATACATACGGGTCGAATACAGAACCTCCTTTTTGAAGTCGGTTAAAAATACTTATTTAATTATCACCCAATATATGTGCGTGCAGGTTATGTGTAAGTAGTAAGTGTGGTAAGCGCACAAATAAAGTGGATCGCACACAGAACGTCTCAAATTGGCTTGGAATGGGTGTCAGTGCTTCGAGGTAATTAATGAAAATAGATAAACGCGGCGTGCGCGAGGGGGCTGCGGCCGGGCGCCGGGCGGCGAGGGTCTTCGCGTAGCTGAGGAGCGTGCGGGACGTAGATAATCAAGGAAAACAGTTCAAGGAAGTACTTAATAATCGAAATCCTTGCTATTATTTTACTATATGTTTAATATTATCAATCCGAAAGTAACTCTGTCTGTCTGCCAGGCAGTTACTTTCCTACCTTCGCGGCTGAATCGATTAATACAAATTTTGGCATGGAGATAGATTTAAACCTGGGGAAGGCTATACGATAGTTCGGATCCGGTTGCGCCGACCAGCTTTCTTAAGATGCGAGTGAAACCGCGGGAAACGTTATTACACTGTGGGTAATTTTATAGTAAGTAGTTTTAGTAGGCCACGTTGTCAGGGTGGCTGCCATTCACAGTAATTTTCGGATGAGATAGGATTTTTTGTAGTTCTGTATCTCAAATGGGAAATCATCAACTGACTCCTCCCGCTGTGGGCAGAGCGGGAGGGAGTGTCACACGCAATTCAATTCAAATTATTTATTTCAATTAGGCCTAAAAACAAACACTTACTCAATTGTTTATTGCATTCCTCAATGTTGCTTAGGTGGTAAGAAAATAGTTTAATGACAAGTGTGGACCCTGTCGGGTACAGCAAAACATATTTGTAGGATAGAGAGGACTTACAACTAACTTATACTTAATAAGTACATAACTTTTATTAATATTCCGTTTATTTATTTTTAAAACATATTAATTACATTTTTAAATATTTTTACAAACAATGTATAAAAAAGCATTTAAAAATATTAAAAAAAAATGTATCCCACTGGTAATGGGACAGAGTCCAAGCTACCGGCGGTCAGGGAACCTCTTGACGATACGCGCAGTGTCTAGGAGTACTGCTTTCCGTATCAAGCCCTTCATCCAGCTGCCTAACGCGAGCCTCTTTAAGTGTTGGGTGAGGCTCGTGGCTAGTAGTCCATTGGCCGAAACAACTATCGGCACAATGACTGCTGAATCCACATGCCACATATCGATAACCTCGTGTACCAAATGAAGATAAATAAATAAATAAATAATAAATATCTTTGGACAATTTCACACAGCGCCATCTAGCCCCAAAGTAAGCAATGCAAGCAAGCATGCTTGTGTTATGGGTGCTAGCTTAACGGATATACTAGTTATATACCTTTTAAATACATACATATTATACACAGTTACACCCAGACCCGTCACAGAAATTAAAATTCATCATTTCAATTTCTGCCCGGCCGGGAATCGAACCCGGGACTCCATGCGTGATACATAAGGAAAAGAAGATACTTGAATACTTGAGTTGTTTATCTTTTTCAGTCTTCACGAGGTTCTCGTCATGTGGCACAGTGATATCAATAATCATTGTCAGCGCTCTAATCGATTTATCACCACTATGTCAGGCTTATTAGCTATAAGAGTCCTGTGAGTGATGATAGATCGATCCCAGTCTTAGATTATGTATATAATCTATATATGCGACATGGTCATCCTCAAGAACTGGGTCGGGCACATGCCTGTAGTATGGTACCTCATAGTTTACAAGGCAGTATCGCAAAGCAAGTTGCTGGTGGATAATCCTGGCCACTTGGTTATGTCTGTGCAAGTACTCGCCATTGGCTAGACTGGAACAATCGGAGATTATGTGTCGGATTGACTCTCTCGGACGGTGGCATGCCCGACAGATGTCAACCGTGCCATCCTTCACAATATACCTTCGGTAGTTCCTTGTCATCATGACTTCATCCATAATTGCACAAAAACCCTTCGGTTTCTCCGAAGAGATCCCCGAAGCGTAACCAGAATATAGACGTTGACAAGTCGACATCAGGCCCGTGAAGGGCCCGGAAGTAGCGTACGTGTAGCTCCTTACTCTGCCATACCTCCATCCGGTCCTTAGTATCCAGAATTACAGGTTTGCGCCAATTCTCGTTAGCCAAGTAGAGCGGGGTGAGTCCCTTGTCCTCTATGATTATATCCTTATGCATCCTTATTTCAGCCTTCAGGAAATATTCCCTCAGACTGTATACCTCGCGGTTGTGGAAAGTCTTTGCATTCAAAAAGCCACGACCTCCTAGCTTCCGTGGGATATACAGCCTCATCACCGAAGACCGCGGGCGATGCATCCGGTATGCTGTCAATAGTGAACGTACTCGTCTATCCAGGGCGTCTAATTTCCTTTGAGTCCATTTGAGTATGCCAAAAGAGTACATTAAGACCGGCATGATCCAACCATTAAAGGCGCGCAACATATTCCGGTTAAAGAATGCTTGATTTCATAACTTCTGAATTAATATTTTCATTGTTCTTATGTCAGAACACTATCTACATCAAAATCAAATGGCACCTTAATTTCCATTTTAATGATGTTAATGGTATTTTTGCAAACGACTTACATTCCATGTTGAGTCTGGTATGGGCAACTTCACTATACATATAATATGGCATCTTATTTATATTCTTCTGTACTCAATCTTGTGTGTTGTTAGGGTTCCGTAGCCAAATGGCAAAAACGGAACCCTTATAGATTCGTCATGTCTGTCTGTCTGTCTGTCCGTCCGTATGTCACAGCCATTTTTTTCCGAAACTATAAGAACTATACTGTTGAAATTTGGTAAGTAGATGTATTTTGTGAACCGCTTTAAGATTTTGACACAAAAATAGAAAAAAAGCGATAAATTTTGGGGGTCCCCATACTTAGAACTGAAACTCAAAAATTTTTTTTTCATCTATCCCATACGTTTGAGGTATCTATGGATAGGTCTTTAAAAATGATATTGAGGTCTCTAATATAATTTTTTTCTAAACTGGATAGTTTGCGCGAGAGGCACTTCCAAAGTGGTAAAATGTGTGTCCCCCCCCCCTGTAACTTCTAAATTAATAAAATAATAAAACTAAAAAAAATATATGATATAGATTACTATGCAAACTTCCATTGAAAATTGGTTTGAATGAGATCTAGTAGGTAGTTTTTAAGTAATCAGCAATTTTCCTCTACAAACAAACTTAATTATGCGGTCGGAAAAAAACAAGATAATTGCGACTTTACTGCGTATTTTTTCTTTCCAATGGTCGGAACCCTCGGTGCGCGAGTCCGACTCGCACTTGGCCGGTTTTTTTTTTTAGGATTCCGAAGTCGACAACGAACCTTTATAGTTTCGTCATGTCTGTCTGTCTGTCTTTCCGCGGCATAGCTCAGAGGTTCTTGGTACTAACTTGGTACTACTACTGAAATTTTGTATGGATATTTACATATCAATTGATCACGCCGACAAAGAGCTAAAATAAAATTATGAAAAATATTATTTTTTATTAAGTGGTTAGATGTATGTGTGGTGTGGTGTATTGTATTGAATGGGCTCGCTGGAAAATTTTCAAGGAAAGCTAATGCGGAAGATGCAAGCATATCGTCAGCCCCGGCACTAGTGCCACAGTTAGGGGTCTTAAAAGTGAGATGGGTTATTTTTAGAAGAAATCTGGGCTCCGAGTGACACTCTTCACTAGACCACGAGAATGAATCTGTTTGCAAAAGCCAGGAATTTAAGAACCCAATGTATGGTAACATTAAACATTCCTGCAATATGATGAGAGCCGCTGGTGAACCACACGCGACACTCACCGCGCACGCGCGCCGCGGCTGCTGCAGCGCGCGGGCGCGACACTCGCTGTGTGGTGCGCCTGCACCTGCAGCGCGCTACTGTGACAGCCAGGCGCCTCTTGGATTCGAAGCTGTTCACTCAAGTGTCTGTTTTTCAGTTTCGCTAATTACCGCCAGAAAAATCTATAATCTACAAGGAAAAATAATCAAAATACACAGCCTATATTATAGCTACATAAAGATATTATAATTTAGGTACTACCTACTAGGTGTGTTGCAATCGAAAATATGTAAAATTAAATGAATGGGAACGGGTAATACAGTCGTGGTTTCCGTTGTCGGACCCCCGCCCGCTGCCCGACACCCGACGCCCTTGACTTACACTTTGAAGATATATTTCTATAGATGCATCTATTTTAGATATCGTGGCCTTTGATGACAACTTCTTCATCGCTTACACGAGGAAAATATACGTTTAAAAATAAACTAAAACTAATAGAATTCGATTCTAAAAACGAAACACTGCTATAGTTTTGTAACAACTGTATTTCTAGTCAGGAATTTAAAATGGCTATCATTAAATGGGTACCAAAAGGTTCGTATTTTGGCAAAATGGCTTATTAGCCACTAACTGATGGTCAGCAAATATTTTTAAATCAGTCAGCGAATAGTGCCATACTGGACTGCTCTACATTTTTCTGCATAGCTAACTATAAATACCTACATTGATGAAAACCGGTTCTGAGATACTTTTGTCGGTGGTTTATTTGTTGTTTTGAAAAAATAAACCACCGATAAAGTACCTACCTACCTCACAAACCGGCAGCAAATAAATAAAGAAAAATACTGTTATACTTAAAACGGGTGCAGCTCAAGATAATTGATCATCTCAACTAACATTTCAAGTACCTACATCTATCTATCTATATCTTCTATATACTTATAATAAATCTGTAGAGAGATCAATTCTGTACATGAAATATATTTCCAAAATAACCATCAGGGGGTGATTAGGGATCGATACTGATGCCAAAAATGCAATCAGTAAAATTTTTGTCTGTCTGTCCGTCTGTCTGTCTGTCTGTATAAACTCTATAGAAACAAAAACTACTCGACAGATTTTAACGAAACTTGGTACAATTATTTGTCATACTCCTGAGATGGTTATAGTATACTTTTCATCACGCTACAATCAATAGGAGCAGAGCAGTGAAGGAAAATGTTGTCATTTTGTTTAAACGCGCTAATCTCAGGAACCGCTGATCCGATTTAAATAATTCTTTCAGTGTTAGATAGTCCATTTATCGAGGAAGGCTATAGGCTATATATCATCACGCTAAGACCAATAGGAGCGGAGCACTACTATTCCACGCGGACGAAGTCGCTGGCAGAAGCTAGTATTAAATATTTTTTGTGTATCCACCGCCTGAGAGAATAGAAAATTCCTCGCTGTGTGATCTCCGAAACGAGCCGATATCAGAGTATGAAACCGGCCAAGTGCGAGTCACGTGCGATGGGGTTCCGTAATTGGTCGACTATAACTCTGTAACCGGTAAAGTCTACTTAGTCGTGATAGTTTTTCTTTTAAGTGCGTTATACATATATGCTATGACTGTGTTTTTTTTTCATAAATCTAATAACAGCCATTTAGAAGTTAGAAGGGGTGGGGGGAGGCGGACACCAAAAATATGCGCCTTCAAGCATGATATTTCGCAAACTTCGCCCTAGATTTGGAAATGGCTTTCACAAACCTATTACGACGAGATATACCAGAAAAAAATATTCATCCCCACTTATATTAAATCAAAATATTATGTTATGTATCAAAATACCACTTTATAGGCGTGATCAATATGCATATCCGTACCGCGCTGCCGAAGTAAATGCACCGTTAGCTCCGCTCCGGGCGCGCTCGCGCTGGTGACACCCGCTCAGTTGAAATGCGGTGGTGGTAGGCATGGTGTGGCAGCCGGTGCAGCTGGCGGGCGCGCGGCCGCTCGTCTCCTACGTCTCGGTAACTTCCTCGTCGGCGCGCGCATTCTCTCACGAACGCTTTTTATTGCCCCAGTCGCGCGCACCACACCGCTCTACAATAATTATAATTAATTCCTGCGCCTGCGCTACTTGCACGGGAAATCATCTACGAGGTTGTCCCCGAGAAGCCATTTAACCAATATTTGTCTACCGCTGGAAAAATAAATAACACTAATTGGGATTCCGACCAAAAATAGTAAAAACTTTTTTGCAAAAGTATACCTACGAGAAGTCTATAAAATAATCTCATATCTGTAGTATTTTATTAAACCTTAATATTTAACAATATTATTATTTGAGATTAATCGAGATGCATCTGCAAACAATATCAGGGGAGTCGTACTTCCCCTTTAGTATCTTTTATGATAACGACGGACGCATATAAAGTTACTTCCCGAATTCCATATGGTAGGTACTATGAAGATATACGTAGAAGGTATTAAAGCATCGTTCACCAGGCGACCGTATTCCTGCACATAACTAACACAGGAATGCACTTTGATGATGTCCTAACAATCGCATCTATTATTACAGGCGCGGGGCGCGGAGTGCGCGGGGGGCGCGCGGCGTGCGGTGCGCGCGCGGCTATATTGCGCCGTCGCGTATTCGCGCTGCGCCTGCCTGATCTGAACTACACCTGGCACTAATACACCGGACAATACTATTTGATAAATGATATTTATTTTGCAAATAGGTCATAAAATAACACTTTTACACGTAATTTTTTTTAAAGCGAGGTGAGGCCGGTGTTTCCTGTCTGACTACCTTGAGAAGAAACACTTAAACAAACTCAAGGGTCAAAGTCTCTTTTCAAGGTCCAGACATAATGTAATTGCATCATGGATGTACCTACAATGTAGCCTACATTGTCGAGATTTAATTAAATGGTTCGACTACGTAACTTGCACGTGCTCCTTCAGGACTAGTTATGGCAGTCAATATACCTACTGGCGCTGTGTGAATGGGTCATGCAGGTATGAGACTATCCGTCACAGAACCAAAGTTAAGTCATAGCATTTGCAAGCAAGAGAGAAGTGGCTGGCGCCAACCACCTTGGGGTACACGGGTTCTTGAGTCTCTCGTAAGTACATGTTTAGCACAACGTTGCAATAACTAGGCTAGCGTAGTCCAGGGGGGCTAGACAAGTGGCAAAAACGCTATAGAATAGAAAACAAAATGTATGGGAATGACATTCGTTTACGACTAGCTATATGTCATTCCCATACATTTTGTTTTCTATTCTATAGCGTTTCTATAGCGTTTTTGCCACTTGTCTAACCCCCCAGGACCTACCTACTAAACGTGTCGATTAGCGTTAGACCTGTGACCAACAGTGAACATTATATAACAGTAGTTAATATTATATAGAATAATATAAAGAAGAATAATTTTAATACAGATCTTTTACTGATAAAATATTGCATATTACAAGATACATTAAAAATTAAAAAAAACCCCTACGTAAAAATGCCTTACATAATTTTGGAAAAGAGCTGATACACTTACACTACTGGACCGATAAGAACCACCGCAAGGAAACTGGCTTTCAAATGAAAAAAAACCGCATTGAAATCGGTCCATCCGTTTGAGAGCTATGATGCCACCAAGATGCCACAGACACACCCACAGACAGACAGACATCGACGTCAAACTTATAACAACCCTCTTTTTGCATCGGGGGTTAAAAACAGAAACAACGTCCATTCATATGGAATATTGGAAGAATTCGGACTACACTTACAGCATTTTAAAGAGACGAGGGCGGTAAGAGGTCGTTTTCATATTCTGCGAAGGAGAGGACGTCCGTCTTGGATATAAAATTTACAAACACATTGCTGTTTCCACGCAGCTTTAACTAAACAGTGGCAACGCGCGTTAATCGCACGTCATATGAACACTGCACAAAAACCTAACGAGCGCTCGACATGCGCTTAACTAACGCCTACATCTGGACGTGCCATTAGGATATCGACAAGGCGGGCCTGAACTAAAGTAGCTACATCTTAACATCATCATTTTATCGATATAAATGAGCAGATGTAGTGAGACGTGACTCTTAGCGCTGACTGGTCGCACGACGCATACGCTGTCTGCAGAACGTTTGTTGTGATCATCACTCGACCTCACTGCAACTTTTCTTGGTCTTCGTAGCCTCGTGACTGAGGTGGTCGTGGCCTGCAAGAGTCGCGCGGCGGGTCAAAACTCTTCAAGTGCTCCTATCTTGGGCAGGGTGGATTGCCGCAGGATGGCATCTCTCTATGAAGAAGAGGATGATATTAATGATCTGATACATTTTCAAAGTAAAAGTTCTGATAGCCTATAGAGCATTACTTTGTACACATAAAAGTTTGCTTATTATATAATATGTAAGTAGGTCAGAGAGCTGTCGTATTTGAGCGTCGCCCACCAGTCTGGAGCGGCGATCTTAGATCTTCATTGTCTCAGAAATAGATTTTACAAGCAACAAAATGACTCTGCTGCGAGAGTTATATATGTAACAGTGTTCGTGAGATAGTGTTAACGTGTCTCATAACATGTCATTAGTGTCACAAGCTACGACTGTCGAGTGTCGCAGGAATGCGGGCCGCGGGCCGGGCGCGGGCCGGGGCCATAGAGTAGTAGAGAGCCGATCGCTCCTGTATCTACGGCTTATGGCAGCAAGTCCATTTGTCTGTAATCCTTGACAAATACCCTATCCTTTATAGCAGAGCTTTTAATGTCATAAAAAATATGCCAAGTGTGTTATGCTAAATAAATTTCGGAGCATAAAAATTCTGCCAGATAGAGGGAACTCACCCAAGTACGCAAGTCATTAGGTTATCACTGACTGATCATAAGTCTATTTCCAGTTGCGCCGACTGCATACTTCATTTACGGTTTTTGATACTACACAATGGCAATTCATTATTAAAATGGGATGGTACCTATCACTTAATTACTTCGAAGTAAAAGTTGACGAAATACTCACGAGTCCTGCCTACGTGTTTACGTGTTTCATTATACATAAGTGTTTGTATAAAAATTTAATAGCTTTAGATCGTACTTAAAATATGTAGTAAAGAGCTGCTCTGTTGTAAAAAGTACTGCCGACTTTATTCCGTGAACCACAAAAGCGTTGGCAGTAACTGTTGAGGAGCCCCGGGCCGCGGTGGGCGCGCGGCGTTGACAGCAGCCGGCGCGCAACGTACTGCACCTATGAAGGTACATGTACGTACGGAAGGCTCGCGATAACGAACTTGTACCAGTCGCTTGCTATTGTCACACCGGTCGCGCCAGGCGCGCATTGCGCCTTTTGTACGAGCCTGTTGTGTGTGCAGCAGCCACCCCCTCCCACTCACCCGTCAGCCAGCCAGGGGCCTCCTGTAGCTGTCTAGATAGCGGCTGGCGGCTCGGCGGGTATTGTGCGCGGAGTGCGACCGGCGCGCGCCAGGCCGCGACCGCTGCATGCTGGCGCACCACCGTCAGGATATTTAGCGAACATGCTGAAGCAATTTTAATCGCAGCTGATTATTTTAGGATCTACTAATGCTACCGACTTGAAGTTTGGATCAGTTATAAAAATTATAGTCTACACATACGTATTGAGAAAACGTTGAATTTGAATGAAAAGCTGGGTAATAATCAATTTTGGCACTAGGAATTACTCCCCTGTATCGTGGGTGCATTTACAAACATAAGACATTATAATATTATTACGCCACGGTCAGCCGGGAGTGGCCGGTTGGTACGGGATGTGAACGAGGTGTTTTGGAAGTACAAATGTATTTTGCTCAAGTCATGATACATAGGTGGACTCAATTCTACAGGGCATTGCTAATCCATACTCTTTCTAATTTACTATATCCACTCACAGCTTTTCGATTTAAAAGAAGCCTTTAGGAACACGTATTTATTATGCACAACTCACAAGGCTATTTATTCCACAGCTCGCTCCCACAAGGCAAAATAAGAAAGTAATGTGAACCTGTTATAAAGAGCTTGTGTAGTTGGTGGCAGTGTGCAGGCAATCCACTGCAGCGGGAACACGACGTCCTCGGCCGTCGGCTGCGTGGCCCTAAAGGTCGTTCACTGACCTCACCGATATTACTTACCTATGAAGCGAGCCGGCACATGTTATTAGCTAGCTTTGGACTTCAAAAGGTGCCTAATTAAGAGGAATAATATAAATTCTATACCCTGGGACTCTATTTGCTCTGAGTAACAATCAAGAGGTGGCGACGTAGACTGATGCGAGCATAAGTGTTGCTTCGGCTACCGTTGTAAAACTTTAACGGCCATATAGACGAGTGCCATAATACCGCTCCGCGCCCGTCCCGCGCCCGTTCCTGTCTACCGCAACCGCTTCTGTTTGATCCGGAGCCGGTTTACGATAATTGTACGCGCAAACAAACACAGCGTTGATTAATACGTCATTAAACGTTGTTTTATGGAGAATTCGTGGAAAGTAGAGACAATAAACTGAAGTAACAGTTTGTGTAGATACATTAATTGATTCTCCTTTACGTGGGTATTGGGCTGATTTATGAACACTATCGCGGCATCTGCCGGGCGATCTATGTCATAGCGAGACTCCTTCGTGCCTCGGCAAGCACGTTAAGCTGTTGGTTGTCATTTGAAGATCTTTGACAGTCGTTACGGGTAGTCAGAAGCCAGAAAGTCTCATAACCAGTCTTACCAAGGGGTACCGTGTTCAAAATTTAAAAAAATCAAAGCATTTATTTCAATTAGATCATTTTTAGTCAGTCCTTTAGTCAAAAAAAAAAGAAAAATTGTAAGCTATTTGCCCGTTCCAAAGCGTAGATTCCTATGGAGAAGAACGAGCAAGAAACTCCATGGTTACTCGACTTTTTCAACGTGTTATAATTTACAATATTTGTATTATTATAGAAAATATTTGAGAACAATGTACAGGTTATCTGAACCGTAGGTATCTAATGTTATTGAAGTTGTTGTTACCCGGTAATTGGGTTGTGGAGGTCAGATAGGCAGTCGCTCCATGTAAAACACTAGTACTCAGCTGCATCCGGTTAAGACTGGAAGCCTACGCCAACATAGTTGGGAAAAGGCTAGGCAGATTAGCATTTCTCAACTGAAATGCCGAGACAAACTAGGGATGACGACATGGCGGCTATTGGTCAAACAGGTATAGTACTTCTTCGAGTGAGTGGTTTTCCGTTAGACCAATTACTCACCATCGGGACTTCGCGACAAATATATTTAATTTCAAATCTTAGGGATCATTCAGTTTACGTTCGGGTTCGCCCCGCACCGGGCCGCGCCGGTCCGCTTGCCGCGCCGCCGCCACGCCGCTCGGCTGTAATCATAACATCTCCATGATTGTTATGATTACGGTGAATGTTTGGCCACCTGTTCAGTGTACGGAGAGGCGCGCCGCCGCCGCCGGACGCTAACAACACACCATCTGCTATAAATCTGACTGGTCCGACGGTGCCCAAACTTTCATTAGCAGGTGAGCGAAAAGATAGCTGCTTTTCTCGAGATGTGCCTATTCTAGTTTTAACCTGTTTAGGTAGGTACACTATGATTGTATCAACCCAATGTCTAACTAACGATCATATATCTGAACGACAAAAACCCCTCTAAACCAGAGCCGAATTAAGCAAGCCCGGGGCCCGGGGCCCAGGGCCCGTAGCAAATTTGATGGAGGGGCTCTTGACCTGCTATGCGTTATAATTATATTATAGTGGTAAAAAATAACATTAAATACGTATGGATGACATTACGATACGGCGACGGGTAGTAACACCACCAACACAACGGAGTCAGGCTCCGAGCTGCTTTGTGATTTTTTTCAAATTCCATAAAGCGATACACATTGTTGTCACAACAGTGCTGTGCCTAACCTATTCCCTGAAAATTTTGCCATATTTCCCTAACTCAGTAATGTCGTTTTGGAAGGAAGATATATGTTATTTACTCATTTCACAATTTCATAACATAATAACATGCCTCTGAGCTTTAAAGGGGAAAGCAGAGGTATGGTGTTCACCCTTATTAAGGTGATGATCACTAGTCTAGATATTAGGATATTGTAATTTAACTGGATTACGAACTGACCCTAACAAAAAAAAACACGAAAATTAAAACTTTTATGCAAAAATAGAACAGACTTCAAAAACACTATAAATTGAAAAATAATTACTTACTTAAATATAATTTTAAGTTTTGAGGGTATTTAAAGTAAAGATATTTTGGCTGTAAATATTTCGAAACTGCTGCTTATTTGTCATATCATTAGGTATTTTCCAAGTTTGCTCATGAATAATAAAGTTGTGTCATCCGCGTATGCGACAAGCGTCAGCTGTATATCACACAGATCGTCATGTAAGCAAGGAAGAGTGTAGCTCCACTCCTACGCAATTGAATACGATATATTATGTTGCCAGTACCATTCTTTTTGTAATTGTTTTATTAAGTTGTTTATTTAACCTTTCCAATATTATGAGGGTAAAGTCTGAGTGATGGTAGGCCTGTAAGCTATATGTATATGTGTGTGAGTCTGAAGAACGTTGACACATTCGGCTCACGCACACAAAGCAATGAGAGTTGCTTCACGATATCGGCCGTGTTTAGTTCTAGACGCGGTCTATAAGCGTTATTATTCTAAATCTAGGTTTGCGCTACGACAGCCAGTGACAACGAGTGTCTGTGTATGAAGAGGTGTGACATTCATTGTGACACAAGAAGTGTCGCGAGCAGCATCACAAAGAAACTGTTGAAATGTCAACAGTACCTATAAAAAATATTCTGACATTTGTGTCGCAAGTTCTGCCGTAGTGTAATCCATTCTTTACTGGGCCAAACATATTGATGAGTTAATAATAATAGACGTTGTAATATTCATGTGTATGTTTTATGACAGACGGGGTCGCACGTCGTTGGCCCCGCTAAGACGGGCGCCGAGTTCCGAGTCCGCACGTTATCGCCGCTGTCCGCGTCACGTCCGCGATTTGGTTGTAATTGCACGCGATTGTCTGCATCTTCACCCTTACAGACTGCTAAGGGTAGTAAAATTGTGTCCCAAAAATCTGCACTATTCTGCACGAATGAAACGAAAGCATGACTAAGACACAGTAGGTAGGTACCTAGACAATATTTACTAAGTATTAAAATTACTCGATTTTCTTGTTTCGATCGATTTAAGTATAAAAAAGTACCTATACTTTTAAATTTTATGTTTTACTAGCTTCTGCCAGCGACTTCGTCCGCGTGGAATAGTGGTGCTCCGCTCCTATTGGTCTTAGCGTGATGATATATAGCCTATCTAACACTGAAAGAATTATTTAAATCGGACCAGCGGTTCCTGAGATTAGCGCGTTTAAACAAAATGACAACATTTCCCTTCACTGCTCTGCTCCTATTGATTGTAGCGTGATGAAAAGTATACTATAACCATCTCAGGAGTATGACAAATAATTGTACCAAGTTTTGTTTAAATCCGTCGAGTAGTTTTTGTTTCTATAGAGTTTATACAGACAGACAGACAAAAATTTTACTGATTGCATTTTTGGCATCAGTATCGATCCCTAATCACCCCCTGATAGTTATTTTGGAAATATATTTCTTGTAGAGAATTGACCTCTCTACAGATTTATTATAAGTATAGATTTAGTCTATAGAAGAATGACTAAGAACAGAGTCGGATCTAAAAAAACTGTTGAACGATCACTTCAATTTGTCTCTGTATCGGATCTAGTTTTATAAATTGCATTCCGTTGAGAAAATAAATAAATGGTGAGTGTTAGTGTGGTCAGAGTCAGCAGCCCCTCTGGTGGCGGCGGCCGGGGATGAGTACTGATTGATTGGAGAATTGATTGACGCTATCGGAGAGGTCTCTTCTCACCTGCGCTACATGCAATTACGAAAAATGAATTGGTCAGTTGTTGGCTTTGTTGAGTTGACTACTTCCCCCAAGTAGTCACAATATGAGCCTACATTATTATTTAACGTATTAATCCTGTAGTGTGCGAGCCGGTGACGGGTTCTGATATATTCTATTTGTAATCATTGAACAACACGTGTATAGAAATGGAATGACTAAATTTTACACGTGTTTCTTGTAAGCATTGGCGTCTTTTATTTCATTACCTAGGTAGGTACGAATAAATCTAATGGGGTGAGTTTCTGAATTGTAAAGTCAGTCGTGTTATCGTGTATTATTAATCCGTAGTGTAACAATGTCTCCCACGAGGCCCTTCGTCTGCCAACCCCTCTGTCGAAACTGCAAGTTTGCAATCTCTTGTGTGAAAATAATTAATAAACTAAGGGTGGTTGCACAATGCTGCGCCGCACTGCGAGGGGCCCATGATAAACATTATGTTGGTATACCTACTAATATAATTCTTTAATTGTGAGGGTCGAATCTCATTCCAGTTCATTTTATATTCAAATTTGGCGCGTTTGTTCCTGCAAGGCGCATCGACCCCAAGAAGGAATATGCTCGATATATGAAATGTTTTACATTCTTAAAAAACTTTTCCATAGAATTAATGTCACAGCTTCATACCAGTCAGAATATGTGAAAAAAGTACTTAAATAAACGGAGCTTTCTGAACTTTCTAAACAATGCCCGAGCAGCGCTCTCAATTAGATTTTATCGATAAAACTGGTGAACAGCTCGTTCTCGGCGAGGACAACCGATTTACGGAGCTTGTACTGCCGATAGCGCAGTGAAAGTACTACCAGTGCAATACCAGTGCTCCATCAACCGCGCGGCTAGATCTACGCGCGCCATTACGGAACATTGCGGCCTTTCTCTGCTAGCTGACTCCAGTTGTCATTACTTTTCTACGTACGATCCGGTACTTATGATACGAGACCCGGCCCAGCCGTGGCATTTTTTTTTTTTTTTTTTTTTTTTTTTTTTTTTCTACATGACCTCTTGCAGGGTGCTTCTAACAGCATTCGACCTGCTTAACCGGACAATGTGGCGAGGTCCTAATTTAATTAATTAAATTAAGGCCTCCAGCCAAGGCTTAAAACTAAGTTTAAAACTAAGTGACAGCGCGCTAAGGGCTCCCCCTAGTGGGGAACGAACCTCGGCTTAGGGCGTCACTGGGGAGGACAACTAGGGACTAGCTGGATCATAACAATATTATTATTAGGGGACTTTTTATGCTACTGGCTCAGCGCGCGGGCTGGCTCATCGAGCAAGGGTCGGGGAGAGCATGGACGGGGACGTCGCGACGGGCCTCGGCGGCGAGGACGGTATGACGGCGGTCTGTTTCTGTAAACTGTACTGGTTTCCCCATTACTCTCTTGGAGGAGGGTGATATCGTCGTCGGGGAACGTGAGAGTATGCCGCGGACGGCGAATCGAGCTAATCTGGGAGGGAGTATAATGGGCAGCCGATACGATCAGGGGGTTGGTGTGCTTTTCGGCGGAGTCGAAGTAGCGCTTTGAAGCGCGTTTCATAAACTGCTTTATGGTAGGCAGTTTGAGGTCAAGGTGGAGATTTTCGTTTCTAAGATACCACGGGGCTCCTGTGGCCCTACGCATGAAACGATTCTGAAGGGTCTGCATCTTATGGAGGCGGTAAGATTTTGCGTGTGCGAACACTACGCTAGCATAGGTCATGATGGGGCGGATGCACGCTGTATAGATGCGCAATTTGCACTTGAGAGGCAATTTGCTGCGTGAATTAAGAATGGGATGGAGGCGTCCGAGAACGAAGGCGGCGCGCGAACGCACCGTCTTTATATGTTCACCGAACGTGAGATTCTTGTCGAGGATTACGCCCAGGTATTTGGCCTTGTCGCCCCATGGGATGGGGCGATTGAACATTTCGATCTGTTTGAGGGGTGGGGTGGAGCCGATAGTGCGAGTGCGTCTCGAGAAGAGAACGGCCTGGCTCTTGTCGGGATTGACTTCGATTCTCCATTTGCGGAACCACTTGCCTAGGGCGGTGGCGGCAGATTGGAGGATGCGGGTTATGCAGTCGGGTTTGCGACCCGTGTAGTAAATAGCCGTATCGTCAGCGAATAGAGCCAACTGGGCCTTACTATTTTTGGGAATGTCGCTGGTATACAGCGTGAACAATAGGGGGGAGAGTACGGAGCCTTGTGGGACCCCTGCTCGAATTGGGTGGGGGGAGGATAGTGCTCCCTCTATACGATAGCGAAACGAGCGGTTCGACAAAAAGTCTCGAATGATGAGCACGAGACGGTCGGGCACACCGAATTTGTACAGCTTATATACTAAGCCGTCATGCCAGACTTTGTCGAATGCTTTCGCTACGTCGAAGAATAGTACGCCCGTCATCATATTGCGTTGGAAACCAACACTGATATGCTCGACGATGCGGTGGACTTGTTGGACACAGGAGTGCTTGGTTCGAAAACCAAACTGCTCATCGGGAATGAGTCTCTTAGCCTCGGCAAAGGCTTTGAGTCTGTTATAGATCAGCCGCTCGTAAATCTTCCCAATAACATTGAGAAGACTTATAGGGCGATAGCTGGAGGGCTCGGTTTTGGGTTTGCCGGGTTTGGGAATGCCAATGACTGTGGCAGTTTTCCATTCATCAGGAAAAATGTTATTGCTCATAGCGGCATTGAAGATGGCTGCTAGGAGCGCTATGAGCTGGGCTGGGAGCAGTTGGAATACTCTATTGGAGATTCCATCCGGGCCGGGGGCTTTCCTGGGTTTCAACCTCTTGATAATCTCATGTACCTCCTCTGGGGTTACAGGGGGCAAGGGGTCATCGTCGGGGGTATCAGCAATTGAGGTGGAAGTCTCAGCTGAGGGAGGAGTTGCAGCAGATCTGCGTTCGATTTCAGCCTTCACCTCATCGAGGTGAGCCTGATCGACTGGCAGAGTGCTGGGTGAGCATTGGGTCTCTAGGCTGTCTGCTAGGCATTCGGCCTTTTCGTCGTCATAGAAGGCGACAGACTGGTCTGGACGATTGAGGGGAGGCATGGTGGCCACTTGATCGGATTTTAACTTCCTCTGCAAGTGCCAGAAGGCTTGATGAGATGGTTCCAATTCGCTCAACATCTTGTCCCAGCGGGCAGAGCGTAACTCATGTATGCGTTTCTTTACAGCACGCTGTAAATAGCGCATATAAGCACGATTTGCATCACAGGGAAAAGAGTCGTAAGCACGGATAGCCGCGTTCTTCTCGGTCATTAGTGCACGTACATCGTCCGGCAGTTTCCAGCGGAGGTCATCCTCCGCTGGAACCCGCCTTGAACTGTCGTCCAGGACTTGTTGTATGTGACTTCCGAACGAGCCGACCGCGGTCATCGTGTCATCGAATGTAACTATTTTATCGGGGATACGGTTCAAGTGAATGGACTCAGAGGATTGTAAGCCTTCCCTTACTTTCCTCCAGTCCGTTATCACTTTTGTTGGCGGGGGATGATCGGGATCACGTGGTCCCGTCCGTGGGCCTAGGTTAATGATGACCGGTCTGTGGTCGGAATCGAGCTCTTGTAGCGTCTCAATTGAGCGTAAACCTAGGTTTACGTTCTTGAGTAGAGCTATGTCGAGGACATCGGGACGGTGATCCGGGTTGGGAGGGAAGTGAGTTGGATACATCGGGGCGACGATATCGAAGTTAAGAGGGTCGCAAAGACTCTCTAGCTGTCTGCCTCTCGAGTTGTTCGAGTGGCTATTCCAGGCGATGTGTTTGGCATTGAGATCGCCCGCTATGATAACGGAGCCGCCTAAACCAAGAAGGATTTCTAGGTCAGGTTTTAGATTGATTTTCTCCGAGGAGGAAGGGGGAATGTAAGCCGAGACAATGTGGATCGGCTGATGACCGGACATGTCTAGTAGACAGATTGAGACCTCTAAATGCGAAAGAGGTGGGGGCTCCATAGTGATGCAGTGCAGTGCCTTTTTGTAGTAGATAAGGGTACCGCCCTTGTGACAGCGAGTTCTGTCGTTACGAACCATGCGATAGTTTGCAATCGACGGGTCACGGTTGTGGGGCTTTAAAAAGGTCTCCTGCACGAGGAAGACGTCAAGGTGATGATCACGAAGGAAGGTGGCGATCTCATCACGTTGACTTGAAATGCCATTTGCATTAAAGAAGCCTAACTTTAGGGATCGGGGTTTGACTCTGCACACTTCTTGATCCATTAGGAAATCAATTGAAGGTAAGGGCGCCTACTGCTTCGGTGACGTCCGGGAACGCCGCGAGCACGTTGAAAAGACCGAGGACATTTCCTTGGTTCTCTACTATTAGTTTAGCCATCTCTTGCGCTCTATCAGTTAGGAAGACGGAAAAGGTCTTCGCTAAGATAGCGCAGGCATTCACCTTACCTTGGGTCCTGGGACCGGCGGCAGGTGCGATGGCGGGTAGGGGAGCGGGGGCAGGGGTAGGAGGTGTAGCTTTGATGGCTACATTAGAGGTTGTCGGGGGAGAGACAGCCTGTGTGGGCGTGGAAATGGAGGGACCCGTAGGTGAAGGGACGGATTGGCTGAGATTAGTTCTCAACGCGGGGAATGAGCGTTGATGATTCAGCTTGTTCCACGGAGAGGGTCTCTGTGGGCTGAGGCGCTCTGGCATCGATGCCGATGGAATCGGCATGGGTTGATGTTCCCTCTTTTGGCGGGCACTAGCGCGCTTTGCCAATTTGGGAGAAAGTCTAGGGGCTTTGGGGCAACCTCGGTAGTTAGCCGGGTGACCGGATTGACCGCATAGCACACAACTGGGAGGTTCTGTGCATAAGGTGCGGTCTTTTGGTCGCGAGCAATCAGCAGTGCTATGGTCGCCCAGGCACTTGACGCACCTGGGTTTCGCATAGCAGTGCTTTTGCGAGTGGCCATAGAGTTGGCAGCGGTGACACTGCCCAATGGGACCGCCCTTGTAGGGTTTTTCAATAATTATACCACTGAGGTGGCATACAGATTTGACACCGAATACTGGATGCCGAGACAATTCGGAGGGATTGCATACGACTAGTACCATGTCGTATGCTTCACGCGTGTTAGCGCGGTGCATGCGATGGACTGCATTAACGGGGACGTCTTGGGAGTGGAGATCTTCCAGGATATCTCCTGTCTCGATCTCTTTAGGGACACGCTTAATAACTACTCTGAGTTCTTTCTCCTCAGGTAGGGAATAAGTGTGAAAGGAAATATGACTTCCTTTCAGAATTTTAGTTAGTTCCCTGTGGTCGTGGGACGTGGGCACTTGTACTTTAATACCCTGTTGGGTATTCTTAGCCGATGTGTAGTTGACCTTACGGGCAACACACATCTTAGAAACATCCGTCCATTTACCTTTGTCTTGAATGATCAAAGGTGGAGGGATGGGCGATTTCTTTTGCTGCTTTGTAGCAGCTTGAGAGCTAGCACTGGGGCTGGAAGGCCGCCTGTCTTGCAAGGCTGGGGTCGGGAGGGGAGCGGGATTTGAAGAGGGAAGGTTAGCGGTGGTCGCAGTACCTGCCTTCTTGGCCTTACTGGCCTTGGACGATTTCCCCTTCTTGCGCTTTTTAGCACCCAAGACGGGGATGAAATCGTCGTCGGACGAGGGCTGGGAGGACAGAGAATCCTCCGCCGGAGAGAATTGGGGTGAGGGGGACCGAGAGGGAGCGATGTCCATCGCCTCTTCGGCGGTATCGTTGATCGCAGCTGCGCTTTGCAGCTGCGATGCGGCCATTGTTCCGGTAACAATGGACGACCGGGAAACGGGCGATTTATGAGAGTCGTCCTTTGTCGCGACAACAATGGGTGTCGAGACAATGGCCGCCTTCTTAGAAGGGATTATGCCTTTATGGCAGTCAGGTGGCGAGGCCGGCGATTCTGAGAAGTCGGGATCGACCGACTTCACTTGGGACGGAGGCGGAACCCGCTTGAGGTTGGCCAACTCAGTGCCGTATTTGGCAAGTATTTCGGGGTCCTTGAGGAGGACATCCCTTACAAAATCGGCCAGTGTCAGGGCCATTTTAACGGGATACGGGACACATAAAAAAAATCCTATTACCTAACTCCCCGGGTGGATAGGCCCGGGGATGTGTAACCCTCCCTGCCGGGTATAGGCAGGGAGGTGAGTACCTACTGGTGAGCCCTAAGCTTGTAACCGTTCGCCAGTCTTATTGTGCGAACGGGCCCTAGCCAGTCTAGTGCGAAGGGTGTAGACACACCCAACCAACACTAGGTGTGTAGCTGTGGAAGGAAGCCAGAGACTAGAGACGACTAGGAGATCCCCCAAGGCCGAAATTCTAGCTCCCGTCCAATTGACTGCCTCACCCTGAAGGGGATCGGCGGGTGTGATTGGGTCAACACCCCCTCGGCTTCGTTGGCACCGTAAGGTTTCCACCGAGGACCACGAAACTGTGGTTTTGCCCTGAAGGGGCCAAGTGAAACTACACACGCGATAAAGAAACAGGCGATCAGCCACCGCCTTGAAAAAGGCAGCTTTTGATCTAATGGGTGTAGTTGGCAGAGCAACTACAATTATCGTTACGGCTAGCGTAACGAAGACGGATGACGAGAGTCGTGTCGGGGCGTTATCGCGGAGCGACACGTCCGTTCACGGCGAGCGTCAGGTAGCGAGTCCGTCAGCCGTGGCATTGTTCTAACCTAAACTAATATGGTCAACAGCATAGAAGAATTGTGAGCGGAGTGTTTGAGCGCCTCAGCGGCATGCAGCTGTTTGCCGGCGGCGGCACGCGGCGCGCGGCTGCAGCGCGCGAGGTTAGTTTCATCTGCGGACGACACGTGCGCCGTGCGGCCCCGACATGTCCCGCGCGCTGGTTGCGGCCTGACGGAGGGTGCACCCATCTGACGCCCACTCACTGACTACATTGCACTGCAACTTGATACGATGTAGGTCTGTTAGTTTGCTACAATAATAAATCAGTTGGTGCTACTAGTAGCTATTAGTAATGACAAAGCATTAATTTCACATTCCGTTCTCAGAGCCGCCAGCGAGCGGCTCAGCCGGCCACAATGCCAGTGCCGCCGGTGTCGCCGTGCCGCTGAATGCGTGCGCGGCTGTGAGCGGCTATCAGCGCACTCAGTACAACTGAACACTCCCGGCAGATGCTGTAACTATTGTGTACTCGAACTCATTATAAAACCATACATTTTATATGCTTTACTCACTGTTAATCTAAGTTTAACGCAATACGTGACTTTGAAATTCAAATTTCAGCGTGTAGATGGAGGAGGAGGATGGTTGTAAGGATTATAGGTTAGGTAAGATTGTAAAAAATATATGTCATGGAAAAGTGTATGATAGCCAAAAGAGCATTTATTTTTTTAATCCTGTATTTTTTTTGCATGTACATTCGTGGTATTTCATGAATGATAATCGATTATCACTACATTCATCAAAATCGGTCCAGCAGTTTCAGTTCAGTTCAGTTCAATCGGTTCAGCAGCAACATATATGGTATTAAAATAAATACATACATGAACTGCTACAATCATAACCTTACTTTTGGCCTACCGTAGTCGGATAACGTGATTACAATTTACATAATGAATAATCACTGACTGACTTAGATTTTCATCGAAATGAAAAATACATGACCGAAATGATAAAACATAGCACCGATATAAAAATAATATACCGAATTACAATTACACCCACTGAAATGATGTTTTTTATCATTTTCGTATTTTTTTATCAATTCGATTGGTATTTTATGCCACAGAATAAACCGAAATGAGACCACCGAAATTAAAACCAGGGACAAAAATTAACTTACAAGATTTTTTTAACTATAGGATATATGATAAATACAAATAGTAGTACAATAAGCGCACTTACGAATACTTCATTAATTTACGGATTGATTGGAGACAAGTTATGTTCCTTGGCAACGATTATACGCATACTTATACTTTACTAGCTGTTGCCCGCGGTTTCACCCGCGTTCCGGGGGAACTACTTCACGCACCCGGATAAAAGCCTAAACCTTATCCACGGTCCCCTCTATCTCCGTACCAAATTTCAGCCAAATCGGTCAAGCCGTTTTCATGCTATGTCGTGACAACGGAAAACGGGTTTCATTTTTAGGGTTCCGTAGTCCGGCAAGGAACCCTTATAGTTTCGCTCTGTCCGTCCGTCTGTCTGTCTGTCTGTCTGTCTGTTTGTCTGTCCGCGGCATAGCTCCGTGGTTTTTGTTATTAGAAAGCTGAAATTTGGTATGAATATGTATATTGATCACGCCGAGAAAGTGGTAAAATAAAATTTTGAAAAATTTTTTTTTTAGGGTAGCTCCCAAACATGTAAAGTAGGGATGAATATTATTTTTCTCGCGTACCCTTTCGTGTGGGGTATCGTTAGATAGGTCTTTAAAAAATATTATGGGTGTGTGAAGTTTTTCAGTTAAGCGAGCCATTTGCGAAATATCTAGATTCTAAGTGAAATTTTTTGTTCGATACGAGTTACCTCCTAACTTTTGAATGGCTGTACCTAGAAATGTGAAAAAAATCACAGACGTAGTACATGTAATGAAATTACAAGGAAAACTATCACGGCTAAGTAGGCTTAACCGGTTACAGAGCTATAGTCGACTAACTAACTCCTACTACGGAACCCTACTGCGCGTGGCCCGACACGCACTTGGCCGGTTTTTTATATATATAGATTCGGGAACACGTAGACTAGTGACACGCGTCTCTCCAAGATACAGTACCTACTTGGGCGGCACAAGTACGAAATTATAGCTTTCCTAGAGTTGTTTTCTGCAAGAATATTCTTAATAAACAAGCAATAGCAAGCCACTGAATGAAGAGAATTTCTGAGAAATTCAAATTCAAATCATTTATTCAAAAATTAAAAAGGTAAAATACAGTAAATATCTGAGAAATAATAAAGGTACGTATAATAATGTTAGGTGCCTGTACTAGGATAAACCTGTGTTACAGGCGGTAGAAAGAAGCATTGATACTCATAAGTTGTCGAACCGAGTAGATATTGTTATGCGTTTTATGGAAATACTATCAGTATTCAGGATTCAAATAAAAGTAGCCGTAAAGTTTCAAAAGTCGTTTATTCAAACTAGGCTAAACATCATTAGGGTCATTATCATATTTAAAACCTTCCAAGTGCGTGTCGGGCCACGCGCAGTAGGGTTCCGCAGTAGGTCCTAGTATCCTAGTAAACAGCCCGTTTTTTTGGAGAATAAATATATTTTAAATATCTGCAGCTTTGCCACACAACAGAATACCATAGCGTTGGACATAAAATAAATAAAATAGACTAATCCAATAGTGGTAACCAGAGATTACCCCCTTCAACCTCATTAACTTTACCTATTTATATTATTAGTATAGATATATGGGGCTCAACCATTAATTAATTGCAATCCGTATAGAAATATTTATTAGGGGTACCGTGTTACCCGGTAATTGGGTTGTGGAGGACAGATAGGCAGTCGCTCCATGTAAAACACTGGTACTCAGCTGCATCCGGTTAAGACTGGAAGCCGACCCCAACATAGTTGGGAAAAGGCTAGGCAGATGATGATCTAGAAATATTTATTGCCTTGTCTAGGAACCAATAAAAATGAACCACCAGTGCATTGTAACGCCACGCAACATTCCTTCTAGATATATCGTGACGTGAGCTGGCAGGCGGCAGGCGCACACTGGTTTATTTATCCAGGCGACCTTGGTGTTCTTACGATGCACTGAACCTCTGATTCGGTGTTTATGAGTTAACAAAACAGTCAAAGAACAATTTATAATTTCAACTTTGTTAATGTCCCTGAATTTTTATCATTATATAATTATCCGTTCTACCCGCTCATGTACCCGACCCTGTTTGTACTGGGCATGGTCGGGTACAATGAGTTAAAGGTGCGACGGCAATTTACGTTAGTCACATACTTAATTAAATTACTTCGTGGCAAGGAACACAGTCCGGGCGTATTACAACGTTTGAGCTTTTGTGTCCCGGACCGCTACGTGTGGAGGTGGCGGCGCCCGCCACTGCTGGCCGTGCCACCAGCCAGGACCAACCTACTGGCCAAAACGCCTCTCACGCGAGCAATTCGGACTATTAACGAAATTCAGACTAAGCTGGATATCTTTTCATGTCACTTCAGTGAACTCGCTAAGATAATTTTACATATATTATGCTATGAAAGGGAATAACAGTAATTACTGGCATTTTCTTTGTTATATAGTTATTTTATTTTTTAAGGTTTTTGTTAATTTAAGTTTATATTTATATACTTTATTATATAGTATAGTACGTAGTATTTTATATTGTTCACTTTTTTGTATAATTTTAGATTTTTAAACATATGTTTTTCGTAGTCCTAGCTATTGCATTAGGTTTTAAAAACCTATAATGATAGTTTTAGAGTTTTAAATAAATAAATAAATAAAAAAAAAAAAAAATGAACTGACAATGGCCAGGAATGGGTAGCCTTAATTCATTCCAAGTAAAAAAAAAACGCAATTCTGTCGTGAGGTTTTTCGTGAAACCTTCCTTTGATTAATTAAAGTTCCCGGAATCTACAAAGTTTTGTAATCTGAGGACCGTGACAGGCGATAGGACTTGCTTGAAAGCGGCAGGCACTTGGACAAATGTCGCGAGCTAGATCTAGAAGTCGTCTTAAATTAATTTGCATTTTCGTCGCCGACTTCTAGAACGATGTACCGAAACGTTTAAATTTTATCCGGATTGCGGATGCAGGAAGTAAAACTCTAGGGACGCGGGTGAAACCACGGGAAATAGCTAGTACTATAAATGGGAAAGTGATTAGTTTGTTGCTTAGTTTGCCGGGAAAACGGATGAACTGAAACCGAGAAACAGTCGGTAATGTAATAGAACCTGTTCCCTGAGGCAAATACTTCACTTATCCGGATAAAAACTAACCTTTATCCTTTCCCAGGCTTTAGTCTTTCTCAAAACTAATAAAATTTACCATTATAATTTCAGTTTAACGTTTCAGCCGTTTTCTCGTGAAACTGTAACAGACAGAGATTTACTTTTGGATTTTCTCATTAGTTAGGATATTTAAGTAAACTCGCAAATAAAATTATGCTATAGTTTCATAGGAGGCTGGCTTAGAATTATTATAAGGGCGTTAAATTATAAAAAATGTTAACCTTCCACGCTGTGGTCTGGTGACAGTGTCACCACAAATGCTGAGGTGTTCTTACATCGTGACCCTATGAAACTATGTCGCAATTTTAATAAAATCCTTTTGTCTCGAGAATTCTATTATATATGAAACCACGGAATGGGGCTGAACGCTCAAGTAAAATGTTTCCATAGAGTCGCTAAAAGTTTCACACGCGCGCCAGCTCTTCAAAACGTAGGTTGGCCAAGGGGGAACCAGCCGCTGTGGAGTTACAGGAGGAGCTACATAACACTTTAAAGTATTAGCATCACAGACCGGATGTAAAATATGCGGTTTCACTATAAAGTAATATCGTGAGATATTTTGTCTTCACTTGGGCTTGGAACTCGGAACATTCAGCAGGAGCCAATCGAAATGTTTTTGCAATTGAAATATTATTTTTGTAAGAGTCAAGTGAAAAGAACAAATTAGAGTGGAATAATAGAGTCCCGATTGGCAGTCTCAAAATTGCAAATATGTGTACTTGTTTAGACACCACAGTAGAAATAAACATTATTTCTGCTTGTGGTGGGATTTCTACCATGAGGCGCGATGGCTGCACCATACCCGCTTCACGCTTTAATACAGAAAGACGTGTTTTAAACAATAGATAGCCACTAACAATAGTCGATCATTCTCCATTTCCCAAATTTCTTTTTGTTGAAGAATTATATTTTGAAGTACCTATGTCACCATTTATTGACCGTTTGTTAAATGCATTTGGCCCCATTTCAAGTGTGTCACAACAATTACTTCATGTGCGAAGTTCGTGCGAATTGCAAACAGTACTAACAATGTGAACTTTCTCTGTTTACTTGAGTCGGTCGCTTTCGCCGCACTGAGCCCCGGACATGTCGGTGCTTATGCCTCAGGGCCGGCTCCCGGACACGAGCGCAATCAACACGACACACTAACTTTCTCGAAGGGCTCGGTGTTGTTATTGTACACTATACTAGTGAATGATCCTTGTGGCTAACAATAGCGATTATAGGTAAATTAAATATATATACCAAATTCACGGCGGCTCGTTGCCATATTTACTCGATTGTTTTCCAAAATGGGAAACCAGATGGCGCGGGAAATACGAGTACGTGTTGAAACTTAAAGTGATCGGGCGTCACAGCCGGCAGCGGGGCGGTGGACGCCTTTAAGCATATTTTGATGATTCATGTCACGCAGCGAGATCGACTCACTAATGGTCGCAAGTTTTCGTAAAAAGTCAGTAAACAAACCACTTATCCGCCGCAGTAAAGTGAAGGTCGCCGCCGAGGCGCACGTGAGCCGCCGCGGCCTGCAGGA
Source organism: Pyrrhia umbra (assembly GCA_963891755.1). NCBI lineage: Eukaryota > Metazoa > Arthropoda > Insecta > Lepidoptera > Noctuidae > Pyrrhia > Pyrrhia umbra. Next base: position 15,713,755 of record OY982923.1, on the reverse strand, counting down.
GAAAGTGCGCGCTCCCACATGCTGCCTCTGTGTGCCGAGCAGGTACACTCACACTGGCGGCAGTTTAAACATTCCAAGAGAAGTTTTATTTTGGAGCATCAAGGAAGTTGTCGGGCCAGTGTCGGGACGTTTGAGTGGCGCAGTCACTACGGCCGACATCAACAGTATACTCCTCCTGTGCTGTTCTGCAGCGCCACGTTGCTGCGCGTGGTGCCCCCACTGCCAAACTATCATCATGTTGATTTTGGAACAGAATAATACTGAGTGTATCTGACGTGTGTACCTACTTACAATATTGTTGTGTGAAAGTGTTCGGTGGGAAAGTGCACGCCACTGTAATTACACGCTTATTGAACTTCTACAACCAAAATATTAAGATATTACTTGTCTACTTAGCTTTTATTTCTAGAAGGATATAATACCATATTAAAATGGTATATGGAGTGCGTAATGTCCGTGCGCTCGACTCGCCTGTCGTAAACTATGGCGATCCGATTGTAAATAACATCAGCACTCAATAGTCGGAGTCCCGCCAGTGGAGGACACCGGCGCGGGCATTTGTTGAAGAACGCTACTGATACCCCAACTAGTCGTTCTGTCGCTCCTTTAGTACCGAACTTCCGATCTATAGATCACCTCACCCAGATTAGAGCATTACTTGATCACTATAATATAATAATATGTAAGTGTCTATACGTGGGCGCCTATTATTCTAATTCTACTCTTGGTCTTGACGTTATGTGTTCGTTCTATCTTGAAGGCTAATCTTAAATATGTGGCTAAAGGAAAATTAATTTGTCGGATCAAACAGCTTGCTTGCCCTTTAGGCAGCTGAGTCTGATATAACATAGAACGCATACGTAGTGGCATATGAGGAATGTGGCAGCCATTACAACATATTGTAATTTGGAAATGGACTGGCATATAATGTATGTTGTGTAGCGGTTACGTAAAGCCTGCGTGACGCGGCCCGCGGCCAGGCGCTGAATACTAAGCGCGCATTACGGAATGAGGCGCTGACGTCGCGCTGGATCGGTTATTTATAGAGTAGGTTATTGAATATTCGCAGCTTCATCCCTAATCTCCCTAATGGAAAAATCTCAAAAGTATGTTTGTAGCTGGTCCTATCATCGTTTTATATTTGGCGTTTATTTCATTTTTGAGGGTTCCGTAGACGACAAGGAACTCTTATAGTTTCACCATGTCTGTCTGTCCGCGGCATAGCTAAGAAGAGGTTATAAGTTCTACAAAGCTGAAATTTGGTACAGATATGACGGACATTGATTACGCAGACAAAGTAATAAAATAAATTTTTGAAAAATATTTTTTTTAAGGAAGTAGGTACACGTTAAATGTGAATGAATATTTTTTGTCGCGCATCCTTTCGTGTGGGATATCGTTAGATAAGTATTTCGAAAATATTACAAGTGTGTGAAGACAATTTTTCGGTAAAGGGAGCCATTTGCGAAATATCTAGCTTTGAAGTTAAAAATTTCTGTTCGCTACGAGCGTCCTCCCCCTCTAACTCTTGAATGGCTGTCCCTATCACGGTTAAGTAGGCTTTACCGGTTACTGAGTTATAGGCAACGAATTAAAATGTAATACGGAACCCTATTGCGCGTGAGCCGACACGAACTTGGCCGGTTTTTATGAGTGTACTAGCTGTTGTCCGCGGTGTCGCCCGCTTATTGAGGGAACTAGGTAGGTACTTCAAGCACCCGGATAAAAGTATCCTATGTGTAAATCCCAAACCAAATTTCGTCCAAATCTATTCAGCACATTTTACGTGAAAGAGTAACAAAGACATCTATCCATGGATCCTCACAAACTTTCGCATGTTTATAATATTAGTAGGATTATTTTGTGGTCGTCAGGAGGTCCGCGTTCTGCTTCGCAAGGATATCTTCTAATGATGATTTGTTTGATAAACGAACATGCACCTGGTAAGTGATGTACCGCAGCAGTCATTGACGATGACTGTGGAATGAGCGCCGGCCGAACGGCGTCCCTCGGAGAGTGCGGCGTCGAGCCGGCGGCGCGGCGTGCCGTGTGCCAGGGCCGCGCGGCGACCGCAACTCGCAGCTACTCGTAACTATATTAATAAAAGGAATCGCTATCAGCACAGTTGCCGTTCTTAAATAGCTTGAGATAACGTGTTTGTGCCGCAGACTTGAGACTGCATCGAGATAAGCGCCTGCAACTGGCCGCGTATATTTATGTGTTAGTCAGATAAATGTAAAAGGAATATTCTTAAATCAACTCTGCAAACACCATTGTAAATTAGCGTGTTTTCAGTGAAACCAGATATAAGCCGGCATCACCTCGATCTGTCCGTCTGTCGGTCCGATGAGTCGGTATGTTTCGTCGACATCTGGCGGACTGTCGGACTTGTGGCACAGTTCGGTCTGCACTGGCACGAACACTTATAATGACAATACACGAGACACGAGCCAGTGACTTGAACTATTTACCAAACGTTCATACACTGTTGCATCGGCCGTGTAGTAAATTTCTTTCTTATCGGATGGAAAATCAATCAATACCCGCGGTGTCACCTGCGACCCACGTCCCTAGGGAACCACGTAATGCGCACCTGGGAAAACTGAGCCTATAACCACCTTCTGGATTCCGTCTATCTCCTTACCAAATCATCATCATTTAATCTAAATCGGTTTAGCCGTTTGAACGTGAAAGCGCCACAAACAAATAAACAAACTCGCTTTCGCATTTATATTATTAAGTTGTGATGCAAAGCGACACTCTACTAGATATCTTTGATATAAATATATAAGTATATTATTTTATATTAATAACTAATAGCTTCTTCCAGATAGAGCTACCCCATGATGTTCTTTCCTAGGTCTTAGTCAATCGGCTCAGCTGCTTTCCTGTAAAGCGTCACGCGTGTCGGAAGCCTCATTTTTGTACTTAGATATTATAATTAAAACTGATTATATTCATCAAATTATTCGTTTAATTAATGACATTGTAAAACGTACACACACAAATGACAGCCTAGGTATTGTATTAATGTAAGTATGTACCTACATGTATTCACATCTTATAATAATAATAGGTACATAATTGGACATCTTGAGGCGGATGGCGGGCGGTAGCGAGCCCGCGGGGCTAGGTAGCTATAGACTGCTCCAGGGAGAAGTCACCGTTCCTCGTCTCCAGCTTGCCTTTACAGGCTGGCTGGCTGGAGTGGCCTGCTTTGATTGGCCGTCCAGAGTAAAGTCGCTAGAGCAGAGCCAAAAACTCTGTTCGGAGGGTCAGAGCTTCGTGGTAAGGGGTGAGTGGGCCAGTGATGCTGGACCCTCCGGCACAAGCCAAGCTTACGTCTATTCTGAATTCATTTTTAATTATTGTGTAAGTTAATGACCTCATTTATAATGTGTTGGCAGTACTTCAAAGTGCCGAGAAACAACAAGCGATAATATAGTTCCAAGCTAGTCACTAGAGGGGCTTATCGGCGCCTGTCAGTGTCCATTCCTCGGCGGTGTATATTTAGAAGATATCAGGCCACGGAGTGTGCAGATACCTACTCGTACATCGCATTGGGATGTATCACTCCGAAATTTGTCCACTTGAAGATTGCCACTTTAACTTTTTCTTTCTTTCCAACGACGATATGGAAGTTTTTATCTCGTCACTACTTCCAACTGACGCAGTCCTATTGCTGATAAGGGGGGCACTGATAACAGCGCATTAGCACTCAGGTAAACTAAACAATTTACGTTGAAATTCCTAAGTATGGTGATTAACAATAGACCACCCCGTGAGCACGCGGCAGGCTACACCGCGATGTTGAAATCATACAAATTGCATATAATGTGGCTATTCCATAGCTTTTGGTCGCTATTAGCTCATCAATTAACGCTGTCGGCTGTTAGGAGCGGTCCGCGTATCGTCTGACTGTCTGTCCGACGTGTTTAAGTTCCGCTATTAGCCAACATTACGACACAGAAAGCCGCCGGTGAGCCATCGGGTTACTCAACCTCTTTGGAGCTTCAGTCACGTTAGTTTGAACCCAGATAAGTAGAACTCGAAACGGTATTGACAGATCCGTTACTGTTGCATCCGCGTGCCCACCTACTGCTGCGTACTCAGAGGAGTTCATACGCAGCTCTTAGAGGGGTTCTCAGTGACACGCAACGAGGACAATGGGATTTCTCACACCTAAACCACGAGCTTACACAGCGTATGTCACAGCGTAACGATATTATTTACGGAGTGATCGCTACAATTAAAAATCTAGCAATCGTTATTGTTTTGTATTGTTGATCGTGATTCAGAGGCCTTAGTGGTCACATGTAATTTTCCTAGCGATTTGAAGTAGAACTTCTTTAACTTGATATCGTAATGTGTAACAAGGTTTGAAGGTAATGGACTAATGTTATAATACCATATACCACACCACGGAGACTGCAGACTAACGGCGACCGACCTCTATAACGTTACGGTGTCAGACGGCTGAGTCAGTACGTCTGATCGTGTGGGCAAAGGTGTCTTACGAATATATTTTGTGTGGGCGACTAACAAAACTTTGATATAATAACGAGTACAGCAATTCAGTCCTAAAATAGCATTTAGCTTGAACAAAATATTCCAAGATAATCTCAAAAACACGTAGAACATCTGATAAACAAAGTGTCGGTGTTTGGGCGAGCATTTAAAAGAGTTAAAATACTGTAACCACACGAGATGTTTGTTGGAATCTTGTAAATATTTCTAAGATATTTATTCAGAAAATATTTCTCTCACTCATCGCGGGAGGAGCTCATTAAATGTTTGGTGTTTATACAGCAGCTCGTCTGTTTCCGACCGCAGCGCGCGACCAGGCAGACGCCGCGCTAACACTGCGGTTTTCAAAAAGTGTTCTGCGAATTTAACCAATAACCTTTATATTTTCCTGCATTGATACTTCAGAAGGCAATGTCTAAAAGAGTGTATATCGAATCAGAAACCCAAATAATAAAGAGTTCTATGGTTACTAGAGTACACGAAGACGGACACGAAGCACCAGTGCATTCAACTGAGAACAAAGATGTCTTGCATAGGGTTGTTCGACGTTTACGAACTTGATCAGTTGAAACCGATCCTACTGATCACTTTGATATAAATACTGCATGTATGTAGGTCGTCATCTCAATTGTAAACAAATTGCCAATGAAGGCAGCATTGTTGCAGATGGTGGATGAGAAAAAATACCTACTGACTGATCGCAGACTGAAGTTAGTACATCAACATAATATACATATAAGTATTAATAAGTAATCAACAGCTGTTCTCGTTTATGTTGTTGCCATTCATTTATTTCAGACTCGAAAATGAAAATTACCGCGCTGTAGATATTAAAAATAAAGGATACCTATTAGAAACTGGAGGTGAACTTACGGGATTGCTCCGACACTTGTAATTGTCAGATAGAATGATGATGTGCGTCGGCCTTGGCAGATAGAATGCTCTGTAGTAGTTATTAGCTACTACAGCTCGTAAACGGGAATAAAACGCACAAATGATGTGATATTTCTGCATGTTACAAGCACATGCGCCGCATGAACATGCTGCCCGGAACTTTACCTATATTTAATTGCTTAATACCAAATAAGGATTTCTCTGGAACACAGTACGAAAAACTTAAAATGAAGTTTGACACATAATTACATTGAAAACGTAAACTGATAATTAAGAAGTATTTGTATCCGTTCACCATGCGCCAGATGGTCGGCGCACGAAATATTGCCATCGTTACGTACCGGCCGAGCATTCTCACAAGTGAGTTAGTATTACATCGAACAGCAGCACACTGTAAACATGCCAAGCTGGTGATGAAGCTGCGAGCTGTCTCGAGCCTAGGGTCGAGCATGCAGTACACATGCAGTGGAAGGAGCTATAGACCGCATCGTTATCATCAGCCAGCCGAAGGGACAATGGACCTAGGAAGTTCATAACCTTTTGAAAATCAAGCTGTTTAGAAAGATTAAGAAGTTGGTCTTCAACTTTAATGTTGACAAAATAATGTTGTGCAGGCGTATAGTGCATTATGTGTGTTGTCGCACGTGACGTCACTGCGACGGTAGTGCGGTGCGGGTGGGCAGGTGGGCACGCCGCCACGCAGCGGACACGCACCGCGCCCTGCCGGATTATGAAAACGGTTGGATCACAGGGCCTGGACCCAGGGCTGCACCGACTTCTTTAACAAATATAATGTCTTTTGATCCCAAACTACGTGCTTACAACAGGTGTTATAAATAATATATGTCAATATAGACCACATTTAAAGGACGTTGTACCTACTTTCCAATTGATCAAATTCCAGCCGGAGTACAAATTGCATTTGTTATGCAAAACATCATATTGTGAGAGAGTACAACATTGTTCTAAACTGATTTATCATCCAGAGGGGTCAGGGTCTGACGTCACAGTGCGATGTTGCCATGCTTAAACTGTCAATTGTTAAACCTTTGTTGAAAAAAGATGATAAAGAATTAGTCGAAAATTATCGTCCCATTGCCCTCCTTTCTATATTTTCTAAAATCTTTGAAACTTACTTTAATATAGAATTGAATAACTACTTAGAAAATAACAATATCCTCTGCAATGAACAAAAGGGCTTTCGAAAGCATAAAAATATAAATATGGCTATTTTTGAGTTTTTAAAAAATATAATGCCCGCGGTTGATAAAACTACCCCTGTATGCTCCATCTTCTGCGATATGACACAAGCCTTCGATTATGTTGATCACACAATATTGGCTAATAAACTTGAGGCATATGGTATAAGAGGAAACGTTTTAGAACTATTTAAATCTTACTTAAATGATCGAAAACAAATTACACAGATTACAAAATTTAACATAAGAACTAAAAAAGAAGTACATTACCAATCCAAAGTAAGATATGTTAGATATGGTGTGCCCCAAGGCAGCGTACTAGGACCTACGTTATTTATTACCTACATTAATGATCTCCCTAATGCAACTGTTCAACCTATGATATTATTTGCAGACGACAGCACAGTAAATATTATATGTAATGATAAAAATCTATTTGAAAACGATATAAATACAGCACTAATATCAATAGTAAAATGGCTAATCAATAATAATCTAAAAATTAATATTAATAAAACAAATGTAATGAACTACAGTCAAAGACCTCAAAATTCAACTAAATTTAAGTTAAAATATGAAAATAATGTAATAAATCAAGTTGACACCACAAAATTCCTGGGTTTAAAAATTGACAGTAGACTCAACTGGAAATGTCACACAGAAGAACGTTGTTTAAGAATAAGTAGTTTATCATTTGCAATGTATAAACTCTCCTCAACGGTGAGTAGAGACGCATTATTGATGGCATATTATGGCCTTATTGAATCGGTGCTTAGATACGGTCTAATATTTTGGGGTAATTCGACAAACACAGAGATGGTATTTAAAATGCAAAAGCGATGTATTCGGGCTATGTTTAAGATCAAAACTACTGACAGCTGTCAACCACTATTTAAAAAATACCATATACTGACACTTCCGTCACTATACATAATCGAAATAGCTCTATTTGTTAGAAACAATCCTCACTGGTTTCCCCCTTTGTCAGACAATGTAACTAGAAATAGACGTACTAAATATAAGAATTACTTACGGACTCACTCAGCGAAAACAGCTCTTCTTCATAAAAGCGTGTTCTGTATGGCACCGCTAATTTATAATAAAATTCCAGAGAATATTAAAAATATAAACCAACCAAACTTATTTAAAAAAGAACTTAAGAAGTTACTGATTGAGAAGTGTTATTACTGTGCTAAAGATTTTTTAAATGATGTTCTCTAATTTTGTTTTACATTTAATTTTTGTTGTTTTGTTTTTCCTTTTTTTTCGTTTTTCTCTCATAATACTTTGAAATTTAATTAGTTAGTCTCTATAAATTATTTTGTACGCCAATTGTGGCAAAACATGTTGAAACGTTCTGATTTAAATTTTCCATCCACATTTGTATGTTTGAATATGTACTAATGTTACACATGTTTATACAAATAAATATTCTTATTCTTATTCTTATTCTTGCGCCATAAAGAGCGTAATCACGACGCGACGGTATATATTAGTTTATGGCACGATAAATTACTTCCGAAGGCTCAAACTCGTTCATAGGTACATTTATGAAGGGATATTTGAAACACTGCGTAATTTCAGGTTTTTTGCTCTCACTAGTAGTGGCCTGCTATTGCTTACAGGAGGGTCAGCGGGAGCTGTTGTCTCAGAGCATCCGTTTAACAAATTTAACAGATTTCCGTTTAACAGATTTAGGTACCTGGTTATAAATAAGTATAACTTAGATATAAGAATTCATATTATTGTACGCTTCATTAGTAGGTCATAGTGATACCAACTTTAAAATTTTAAGAACACCTTTGACCTAAATAAAAGAGTTTTGATTTGATTTGAACAACGCGCAGTACCAGACGCGTTCAAATTATTGTCGTACCTAAGTACAAACGTATACGGTTATAATAAAAGATCTTACAAAATTATCACGAGCATTTTCTATCAACGTATTTTCTGTACAAGCCTTCTTTTAAAGAACATCGGCGAGGCCTTAAAATAACTCTATCGATGTAAAGCGACCTTTTAAGCGGCTTTCCAATCGTCCCCGAGAGCCCCCGGAGGCCCCGCCGCCCGCCCCAGCGCTCCAGACCGGCCCTGAATCACCACAGTGTACCCACTATACCTTATTCTTTTAAAGCTTATCTCTGAACAAGGACAGTACTTTGCTGTGTGAAGTATTTGTAGGGAATTAGCTTTGTCAGGCAACTGTGTCGTAATTAGAAATGTGCACAAGGTTTTGTTCCATTTATTGTTCCTTTTGTGGCCATATCAGTTTGTAACAAGCATCAGCTAAGAGATTGGGATTCATAAGATCAAAGTCACACCTCTGTTTTACGAATTTATTTTATAAAATTCAAGTTAAAGTAATTAGTATTAACGAGTAACGGTACGTAACGTGTTGCTTGCACGCACTTACGAATGTCTCAGTATTCCTGCTAACTTGCCCCAGCTGCTATTGACATGAAGCCTCGTGGATGAACTTCAGCGGTACCTAGGCTCGTGTCCCAGTTCCGTTATTATTACTTTAAATATATTACGGCGGGCGCAGGTTCCTTTCCGCAGGGATTTGCTATCGGGGTTCCATCTTACCCGGTATTGGAAGAGTTCAAGGAAAAACTATATTTTTCCAATATCTGCAAAACGTGAGATGTAACGCAAGCCTCACATTTGTTTGCTGTATTCAAATACAGCGATGGTTGTCCTTGACATCAGGTTACTATCAAAGTCGTGGATGTAAAACAAAAACTTGTTCCCGCCTATGCAATAGAGCAGTAGCGAACGTGAACAGTAATGGTTTGCCGAGTGCGAGTGCCTGTGGCTGTACATCGGTTGCTAAGATGCTTCAACAAAGATCAACACCTCCGCGCATTGCAGCGCGTGACTGAACCTCGCTTGGGCTCAGCAGTACATACCTATACATTTTATTAAATGGAAATGTATTAAAGAAGTACCTAGCGTAATGTTTGTCTATGTCATGCCACACAAAAAGATAGGGATTTTTTTTAATGTTCGAGTATAAATTGTTTTTGTTGTGCTGTTTTGCGTTTGGCATTCTAGGCCGAAAGGAAATTCGCACAAGCATTTAGTTTCAGTTTATCATATGGATGCAAACGGAAGTATGTTTTGATAACAATGACTTAGCAGTTTTAAGGGACCTTAACTAAGTTGACACCGCTACCCGTTTTTGGACATAAAAGCTGTTGACTGAGGAGTCAGACAGACAGACTTACCAAGTTGTTGAGGTAAGTTTAGAATAATAGTGTTTTCAAATCAGACGCAAACCAATGGAATTTAGTTCCAATCAAAGAATAACTATATTACCTACTAGCTGTTTCCCGCGGTTTCACCCGCATCCCGAGGGAACTACTTAGCGCACCCGGGTAAAAAGTAGCCTAGTTTGAGGTTGAAACTCTCGGGTCGTGGGGTCCGAGCGCCCACCTTCTTTTTAAAGAAATATCCATGCGGCTTGTTGACACTTCCTGTGACCCAAAGGCTGGCTTTTATTTTGGTCAAAAACTAAGCATTGCCATCCAACGTGGCAATGCCGCCAGTCTCTTGGGTACACTCCTAGTTGACGGCGATGAGGATGAATTTTTTGACGCAATATTTTAATATTATAGTTTTTTTTATTTATATTGTTAAGAATGTATATATTGTAAATAATGTAAATACTTTCTGTCAATAAACTACCTTAGCCGTATGTGCAACACCTATTATATTTTTTTTGCTATAAATAAAAGTTGAAAGGCTTTCAAGATATGCATTAGGTAAAGCTTTGACGCGAACTCGCGAAGTCATTTAAAATGGAAATCTATTAAGCGAAATCCTTCCTAGAACTTTTTCTTGTCAAGAATAGTTCGCTCTTAGAACGACGGCAGTCCCTTTCAACGAATAAAAACTATAAATGGGTACGGAAATAACTCCTGAGAATAAAGTGATGTTTTGTAGGAAACGGCGCCATTTTGTAGAATTAAAGAAGAGCTACGTCCTCATAAGTTACTACGTTAATGATTTTAAACCTTCCTTTTCTATACATTGCGGAGTGATGAGTACGTAAGTACCTACACATTCAGCCATCACACTGAGCCTGCCTTGTTCCGGGAGCGGCTCGGCTCGTGAAGGCCGGCCGCATGCCGACGCACTGTCGAGCTGGCGCGGCGCAGGCATGAGCGCTTACATTTCATCATTTCATTTACTACGCCGAAGGGTACGTGTACGAGGTAAAACACAATGCGCCGCATACGTGAAGCGGCACGCGCAATAGGGTTCCGTAGTAGGTCTTAGTTAGTCGACTATAACTCTGTAACCGGTTAAGCCGTTATAGTTTTCCTGTTAAGTTCATTACATGTGCTACGTCTGCGAAATTACTCACATTTCTAGGGACAGTCATTCAAAAGTTAAAGCGGAAAAAAATAAAGCTATATATTTCGCAAATGGCTCACTTAACCGGAAAATGGTCTTAACAGACCTATAATATTTAGAAAGGTCTATCTAACAATACCCCACAAAAGGGATACGTAAGAAAAAAATATTCATCACCATTTTAAGTATTTGGGAGCCACTCTACGAAAAACAAATTAGTTTTATTTTACTACTTTGTCAGCGTAATCAATAATACCTATACTAAATTTTAACTTTCTAGTACAAAGAACCTCTGAGCTATGCCGCGGACAGACAGACTGACATGGCGAAACTATGAGGGTTCCTTGTAGGTTTACGAAACCCTCAAATGCATATCTTAGTAACAAAATAACAGTTTTTTTCATCCCATTGTCCAGCGTACGAATCGCAAGCGTTTACAGCTTACGTTTCTACGAATTCTTGTGAAAAGAGATATGGGGTAGTTTCGTTTGAAAATAGTAACGGTAGTGTGTACCAGCATTACCTGATGCCCATTGAAGTATATCCATTGTCCGCCTCGCTGTCCTCGATAACTTTGATGTCACGTATTGACAGACACGCCGACAATCTTCTGCGTTGATACGTCGGGACTTTGTTACACTTTATGTAAGATCAAAGCACTCACGTCTTTGCGGCAAACAATCCGGCTAAGTACTTGTCGTTATGTAATTGTAAGGTTGCACAATGTTGTGTTGCTGTTGCTAGCAAAACGCGTGGAACAAGTTGCAGTCAGCCGGGAGCGCGCGGCTGCTCCACTGGGGAGCGACGCGGCGCCGGAAGCGCCGATACCAAGTTTGTTGTCAAGCAGCCTTCTCAGGACTGGCCAGTGTCGTGTCTGGTTGTCGCCGGCAGCACTCAACTTGTGTGACTTCAAACGTTCTCGAAGTGGAATTATTATTGCAGACAGACGACAAACTTGACTTGTAAAGTGTCCCTTATTGCGCCACTTGCTCTGTCTCAAGTTAACATAACATATTGAAACATTCGGCATTATACTATACAAATAAACTTAATACTGCACTATCGACCAAGAGACTCCTTATAAGAATTCTAGTCCCTCTAGTACACAAGCAGTAGACACGCAGGTTAAGAGATTCTGGCCTCCACCAGTTTGGTTCCCATCAATTCCGTCTACCTCTCCGAATAGACTTGCGATCAATTAGATTTTCACGAAGTACTTTCATATTTTATAATAATAAGTATTTTCATATTTTTATGTGTGTCGTAAACGTATTATATCATGTGTAGTAAGTAGATAATTTCAGACATTTCTCGTTGGTTATTATTTAAAGTACTATCTTTAAACTCTTAATTGTGAGTACTTGGCGTTTGGAATGTGCCTGCAAGATTTCACTTGTAAAAAGATCGGGGCTGAACATGGTTTAATTTAACATTTCAACGTAAAATAAATAAATCGAGTGCTGTTGAGTGATATTTTCCATCGAACACTGAACTAGAAAGCTTCGAAGCGTTCGCCGAATTTCATATAAAAAAATGAATTAAAAATAAATAAGTCTGTAGGATGCCCTCGAGTGGCGAGGTGTGGGCTCTCATATTACTATTTTGGAATTATCTTATCAACATTTTCATTTATCAATTTACGACGTTTAATTTAAAGGGAATACAGTAATTACTATTTTAATTAACACGTGTTCATTAAAGTAAAATAAACAACTCGCCATTGTATTTGTTGATGTTGGCCTTAATATTAGGTCTCCAGTGGATCGACACCGTACTCGCGACTGCCTCAATAGTGTCTGTAATAGCTATGCATCATGTCTATGTTAAACGTAACTACTTACACAGTGTAGCTGCATTCTTCCCAAGCTGCATTTTTGGTTTCATAAACATCCATTGGCGGATCTATAGGTAATTCTCATTAGAGTTGTCGACAAAAGCCAGCCGTGGAGGTGTTATTGAGGTGGTGTGATACAGTGGTAATGTGCGGTGGTGCTCGGGCAGGCCCGGTGCCGCTCGGCGGAGTAACGGCACGTCGCGCGTCGCGTCTGATGCGCACGCGCACGCGCACAAACAATAAAGTGCTGATTGGTGTGATTGTCGCGCTGTGCTGAACTGTCAAGCATTCATTACCTGCGCACTGCTGTGAAATTGTGTTCCCGTGAACCTACCTTAATATCACCGTTGTGAACGGATAAAATAAATGTATGAAAAAAAAACAGTCGGCAATAATAATACACTCCCTATGAAAATGTAGCTACTCGATTATCAAACTGTCAATTAACAAATGTGATAATGAAATTTTTTCGTTGTATTCTGAGTATTTGTGAGTGAGAATTATCGACATTTTGCCGATTTTCATGGACACTGTCCCGTCAAATATCAATTTGTTCTAAACTCATCAAATACCTGAGCGATAAAATATCAATACGAATAATTATTTGACAAGTAGGTATATTGTAATGGAAATTCATGATTTGTCTTAGACCCAGGTAGATAAATATCGTGTGATGGTAGTGTGCATGACCGACATGGAAAAAAAATTACAAGGCAACCCATTTATAGTAAACAGAAGCAGATGTGCGGCGTGGAGCGCACCACCACTGACAATAAAGTTTCATTGTAATGGAAACATTCAACGCTGTAAACAAATCAAAATAATAAAGCCGTTTGATGTTACGCCGGACCGGGACTGCGAGTTTTGTATCTTGTTCTACATTCATATTGTGTATATTTTCACACTGCTCAAAGCCGACATCTCACTATTGTAAAAACACATGATTTGTAAACTGGAGGAAAAGTTTGAATCATGAAATTATCATTAAAAAATTCTATGTTCATGGTTTATGATAAAGTTTTGTGGTGCCTTTATAACTATAGATATAATATCAAACGGTAGTGAATAATAAATCTATGTTTATAACTGAAACCAAAAACAGTGTATTTATTTGCACCTACTTGTTAATATTATTCTAATTTGTGAAGTAAATAAATATAAGTAAATATTGTGACACCCACAGCACTTTAGTTTTAATTTATGATAATCAGACTTCACAAGTGTGTTGTCTCGTGTGTGTTTTATAACGTTAATAATCAATACGTGAGTAGCTTTCTACTATGTATATACACACACCGGCACAATTAGGGGAACAGAAAAAAATAATAATAAAGTGTTTATTGATAAAAATAATAATTAGGCATGTTGTAACAAACTAATTGACATCTTTTATCATCGACTCGAATTAAATTATATTAAAAATGATCAAAATTCCAACAAAGCGCAGTTTTTTCTGTATTTTGTGACATCACAAACACTGTTGAAAATGAAAGAATAGTGAGATTTTACGTTAAATAAATAAATGACTTATAACAAGTGTTTCCCCCTCGTGCTGTGACTAAAGTTTCCATCCGTCTAGGCATGCTGAAAATTATGTTATCAATTGTGTCTTGGGACAAGCTCTGCCACTCTTCGAGTAATGTGTTTTGCAGTTCTCCCAGGTTATTTGGGGGCGGCATTCTGGTTTTAACGCTTCATTTCAATACATGCTCTATTATAGGATTAATATCCGGGGATCTTGCTGCTGGCCACTGCATTACTGTTATACCGACATGGTTTAGATATGCTTGGACTGAGCGAGCACTGTGAGCCTGAACATTATCCTGCATCAGAATAAAGCTGTCATCATTATAGGCGGCAAATGAGACAACGTGTTCTTCTAAGATAACCCTGATATACCGATCAGCAGTCATATTCCCTCCATCGACTACCACTAACTCCATACGAGCTCCCAAACATAGCCCTCCCCACACCATAACTGCACCACCCCCATATGCCACCGTATTTTCAAAATGAGACTCAATGTAACGTTCTCATTTAATTTTGCGTCTCCATATTCGCTGTCTTCCATGGATCTGGCTTAAAAGCACACTACACTCATCAGTGAAAAGTACTAGTCCCCTTTGGTGCATGATTTTTTTATTCCGTTCCACTAATTGTGCCGGTGTGTGTATATATAATAAGTCCCTATATATCATTTTAATAACTTATGTACCTAATAATATTTCATTACTTGATTTCACGGCCAATTACTTGAACTAAAAGGAGACAAGTATCCAACATTAACAAGCGCTCCCGAGCGGCCAGGCACTAGGCACGCGCTCACCGAACGAGACGATAATGTTACAAGTTAGATTGTAATGGATCTCAAATGAGATCCTTGCACGTAATAATGACCCTAGGAACACCACCCCGAGTTGTAAAAAAAAGATGGTATTATTCGTTTTATATAGCTTCATTGTTGGGCTCGCTAATGACGAATTAGTAGTAACCTCATATAGGTTTCTTCACAGAATCTGGCGGGAGGAAACGCCCGATTATGTGCAGGAACCAAAAATTGTTGCTTATTCAGAGTGGAGGTACCTACGCGGTATATTGTACCATACGTTACATTTTCCGTTTGGACGCCAGCTTTTTGTGCTTTGCGGGCCGAGCTTGCTTGGTGGACACGAGCGGACCTGATGGTGAGTTCTCTTAAGTTTCTGTGTTGTCGGGCTGCACGAGAACTAGCTTTATCATCATCATCTGCCTAACCTTTACCTAAACTGTTTTGGGGTCGGCTTCCATCCGGTTTTACCGGATACAGCTGAGTACCAATGTGTCACATTGAGTGACTGCATATCTGACCTTCACAACCCAGGTACCGGGTTAAGCGATAGATTATAATTACTCAATATTTCTAAGAAATCGTCCAAAGAAAAGATAAAGGTAGTACTAAACACAACAGTGCCCAGTTGTAATCACATAAGTACAACTATATAGTTGTTCTGCTCATTCAGTGGACACTCCTCATCAGAACTAGTTGTTATCTTGCCTACATATAATTAAAGCTAGCCGAACAGAACGCAAACTTATAAGTCGTCAATCAACAAGATCAGCTCATCCAGATCACACAAGTTGTTCATTTGTGGTTTGTTTCCTCTCCATACAACAGGAGACGAGCAGAAGACTCAGTCGTCTCAAGTTCCTAGAATATAATTGAAGTATATGAGTATTATGAAGGTTATATGTAGACATCATGATCATTGTCCGGATCACGGACTCTCAGTCAAGTATAATGTTTGCACAGGTTATGTATACAGTTAGTGACATCAGATGACGTAAGACTGCTTGCTCTACTGTGTATGTGCAGCAGGCCATCGATCTTAATAAGTTGATGTTGCGAAGGAATGCCAATCTGTGGTATTTGTGACACGGCCGCGGAGCTGCGGTCAGTTATCAGCGGCGTGCCTATGCGATCTCGTACAGTGTAGCTAAACAAAGGACTGGTTCAGTTAGCCGGGTCTACGGGTATGGGTAGTATGTAGGACGATTGTAATATTAATAACAAATGTTGATGATTTAAAAATTGTCTCCTATATTGGCATAGCTATTCGTTTGTATTGCAAACGCGGTTGAATGTAATTACTTTGATAATCGGTTTCGTCACCAGTAACCAACTGAATGAATTAAAGTTTTGGATACATTTCAATCTGCGCGCCCGTTTTAGTTAATGCAGTTTACACTTCGATTCATTTCAATTAATGTGTGAGTTTTAAGCCGTCGGCACAACTATCGATCGTTATATTTTGGTCATCCCCGCAGTCGTGGAGCAGAGGGGCGCGGGGGTGGGCGGGGGTCGCCCGGTCGCTGTGAATACTTTATTACTGCGAGATGGTCATTGGCTTGAGCTGATTCCTTGTATGTAAAGTACTGTATTGTTTGTTCAAACGTTTTATCGGAAGATACTCAAAGGAAGGTATGTGCTCGATAGAGTCTCGCTAACAATAAGCTACGAAGATAAACTTAGCTTTGTTTTAATGAGTGCAGTCTCACTGCTTACACAATAGCGCATACTTAATGCAAATCCTGGAGACAATGAATGTTTACTAAACATGTTTGCTTGTTGTTAGCTGCAGCGTTTGCACCCGGCGACCTATCTACTGGTCGGTGGCAGGACCGAGGACCAGCCCGAGAGAGGGATCCCTCTACTGATTAGTTTATATACCAATAAGCGCTGACAGCGTATTACAATCTACTTGTAATTGATACACCTAGGTAGAATATGCCCGTTTTAGGTCGAACCTACTACTTGGTACATATATATACCTACTCCACATACATATACGTTTACGCTTTCAGCCGCTGAACAATACCATTAAGCAACTTCACCCTGCGGCCTTATGTTTTAGCCGGACAGAGGGTGGACGTTTTTATATTTAATTGAGCAAGTGAGTGCTCCCGAAGTACCTACTACTAAAATATTTTTTTATAGGGTAGCTCCCAAACACTTCACGTGGGCATGAATATTTTTTTCTCGCGTTTCCCTTCGTTTAAGGATACACCTTCTTTAGTTAGATCTTTTTAAAATATTATGGGTGTTTGTAAACCATTAGCCATTTGATAAATATCTAGCTTTTAAGTGCAAATTTTTGTTTGATATGAGCGTACCCCTCTAATTTTTTGAATGGCTGTCCCTAGAAATGTAAAAAAAATCACGGCAAAGTAGTCTTAACCGGTTACAGAGTTATTGTCGACTAACTAGACCTACTACGGAACCCGTACAGCACGTGGCCTGACACGCACTTGGCCGCTTTTTTCGACACCACGGTCATAGATATAAAACAACAGCTAACGAGAACAAGACAAACCGAGGTACCGAACTGATCACTAGTTGTCGAAATAGAACACAAACAATTATTTATTAACTAGGCGTGTCCCGCTGTTGCTCTCGCATCCTGAGAGAACTACTTCCCGCACCCGGATAACACCTATTGCTCGTCCTTCCTCAGGTAAACAGTCTAGTCTACGATAATCGAATCTTAAGCAATTTGACTATGGATTCTCATAATAACTCATCTGAATTACACCTCGCCTTATAAAGTGCGATTTACTCAATGCGATTTACACCTTAGATGAAAAGTTCACGCCACACGACGATCCAGTATAATGAATAGAACAGTAAAATCTAGTAATCTCTAATGAGGTAAATCATTATGTCATTAGTGATACCAATATTCATTGAGTCGGTTTGCTTCCTCCCTGGCGGGAAATTAAGTAGTTGGTTTGCTTAGGAGCGCCCTCCGATGCATCCTAGTGGCCACGCGCTGAAATGCGCTGCCGCTGCTTCGAGCTGCACTCATACTGCATCTCAGGACTCACAATATATAAAAAAATCTGTCAAAGCTCTTAGAATTGCAGTACCTATACCTATTGTAGGTACTAATGATTGTAATTTTGTTGACAGCAAATGATTATACATCTGCAGTATAAGATTGTTGAGATGTATCTTTGACTGTTGTCATTTGTTTGTTAAATTTATTGTGTTCTTTTTTTCTTAATTTATTTACTAAAAGTAATGTATAAATTCGATTGTGTCTCATATTAAGCTAAGCACTTGTATCCTAAGAATGTCGTGCATGCCTGTAAGTAACTTATTTGCACAGGATAAATTATGTATAAGTTCAGCCTGTATCTAATTTGTGAATAAGTTGTTGGTGTGCCTTATAATAAATAAATAAATAAATAAAGATTCAATTAGTGAAGGTATGCGTATCTAATCAATGCCTCATTAAATTACCCTGAAGGAACAGTTTCAATATCTTCTGCGTCCATAAACCCAAACATATTATGAAAAAGTTTAAATTTATTTAAAAAATGTGCTTTTATTTATAAATTGCATTATCCGTCGAATTTGTAGACTAGATAAATTTGCGTGTAACTACAAGAATTAAACAAGTCGCATGAGTTTATAAAACGCCTTCTGTTGTTCTTTAACCGGCCGACATCGAATGACATCATCAACAACTCTAAGCCTTAGTCGGTTTGGGGTTAGATTACTGAGTAACACCCTGGCGCAGTCCCACGAGGGGTCACGTTATCTAAAGTAGCATGCAGTACGACACGCTGAAGAGCGTCGTTTATTATGTTTTATGTGATTTAATGTACGAATGCACTCTGCGGCGACTGATAGGAATAACAGATTTCTCTCATTAAACATCGCTTAAAGCATAAAGTTGTGCATCATGTGTCAGAACAAAGACGCGCTGTCAGTGCTGTCACGCAGGCACTCGCGCGCACTGCATACTAACCGCTAGAGATGCACCGATTAGCGCCACTCGAGCGCTCGACCACCTCATACATTCATACAAATAGCTTATTAATGGCTATTCAAAAAAGCTTGGAAATCACTCACATGTTTAGTTTAATGAAATCGAACCTCATGTGAAACTAACGATATTTAGCTACTATTGTAAATTGTTAGCTCCGTACTTGTACCTCTGTAAATTTAAGGATAGACTATCAAAAACATTTGAACATAAAAAAATTATTACGAGGAACCTTAAGTATATAAATCACGTAGCAGTTAAGTTTTCATTGCGTGCCTGTGTACATTGTGTATCAGATAGTTGAGAACTCGATACCGCTCGTCGTGTTTACACAATACTGAAACCTAATCGCTATGAAAACAGAATTAAGTTTGTCTACGTAATACCGCCTGCCACAGAAACTTAAACACGTGGGCGGTTACACGCGTTAATTTAATGTGTCAGATATAAACCTCATAGTGGTGGCGGGGTTGCAGCCAGAGCTATATAACCAGTCCTATCGACGGCAGGTTGCGATGCGTCCACGGGGACGGCACAACATTACGCAGTGTCTTCGGCGGGCGGCGCCGAGCAGGCGATTGCAATGACGGACGCACAGTCGCACACATGCATCACGCTGGCAGAGCTGCGGAAGATGGAGAAACAGAAGGTGGACTGCATACAACAACATATTCTCAGCATTTTTATCAAATATAACGTAGACCTAACTAAAACATGTCTTATAGAAAAATAATCACAAGCATTATTCCATCCAGAGTTAAGTTAGTAAGTTAGTTAGTTACGTATCGAAAGCACTTTCTAGGTACATATTTCTCTACATATATTTACCATTTTTTAACAGACTTCTAAAAAAGGAGGAAGTTATCAATTCGGATATTTGTATTATTTTTTATGTTTGTTCGCGCATAGCTCCGTCGCTTGGCAACCGATTTGAAAAATTCTTTTTTTGTTGGAAAGGGTATACTTCCCAAATGGTCCCATAATAAGAAAACCAAGATCTGATGATGGCATCCCAGAGAAGTCCAGGGGAATTTTCGAAAATCGTAGGGTAACTTAAGTATCTTAAAAGACTACAATTTTATGAAGTTCTGGAGTCAATCTGATGATGGAGCCAAAATCAGTCGAGGGAACTCCTCAACGATTTACAGCAGTTACCTTGTGTTTGGGCTTGATTAGTTTATATTGATGAGAACTTTACACCTAAATGGGTTGTAACCGTCATAAGGGGTCTGATGATGAAGACGAAGGACAGTTAGGGAACTCCTCAATGATTTACAGCAGTTACCTTGTGTTTGGACTTAATTAATTTATATCGAAGAGAACTTAGCGTCCATATGGGTTATAAGTGCCATTCCAGGGTCTGGTGATGGAGACCATAGATATTCGAGGGGGTTCTAACAACACCTGAAAGTTTCTAACAGTGCAAATCTGATGCCTGGGTTCAAAGATAGGAAACTCGTGAATGTAGCGGATATTCGCTGGATGCGAGATGCGCGGCAGTGGATTTCGTTTCAGTTTCAGTTCGACGCCGTTTTCTTATACGAGAAGCATCTTTACCTGGCCTACCCATATTTTATATAAGATTAAAAATATGTCACTAAAAACATACAAATAAATTTTATTTTGCAAAAAAAAACCGACTTCAAAAAACCAAAAAGCACTAAAAAGTGAAAAATAATACCACCACAATTTTTTGGAGTCGGTGCCAAGCTAAGTAATGAAACGACTTTTAATTCCAGAGTATTTTGCCGTTCCGGGACCGACTCCAAAAAAAACTTAAATTTTATTGTAGGTTAATCGTAGATTAGGTTAGGTTTATTAATATAGGTAGGTTTTGGTATTATTTTTCACTTTTTAGTGCTTTTAAAGATGTCCAATCATTACTACGAGACTGAAGTAGTACCAGGCTAGTAATATTGATCAAGCCTTTTAAGTAAGTATAAACTCGATCTTCTGCTCTCATGTCGCGCGCAGTCATGCATGTAAGATGCTTGATTGAATACATTGAATAGTTAATGAGCGGCGCGGGGCCGTGACGTCACACACAGGAGTGGGACGGGGTGGGCGGCCAGGCTATGGACTACAATCAGCGATGTTGATGATACCATATTGTTATTTTCGTTCTCCGATGGACGTGCTCCCGTCCGTCAGAAGTCCGAGTAGGTCTGGACAACAGATTAATTTTCACTTTACTGTTACACTATATTCCGTTACCTCCTGTATCATGGAATTATTTGCCTCACTGGCGAGCGGTCGCAAGTGTGACAGCTGAGTGAGAGCGAGAAAAATAATTAATCTATCATCCCGATCAATAAGATGCTCGGTGGCCACTTCCCGCTGCACGCACTCTGCGGAAGTTTCTTCACCCGACACTTGTGGCCACTGCGTGCATCTGCGACTACTCGTCGTAGGCGTGATTTACCTCGGCCCGCTCGTTCCCAGGGTTCGGCACACGCTTAGCATATTATATTGTGATCGTGAAGTTCCTTATTACGTTTTATGATGATTTCCTAGACGGGTCGAGCATAATCATGATGGATCAGGAGGTGCCTGGCATACCAGAGCGATGCAGAATACGACACGCTGCGTTGTCTTGTTGTCGCGACCACATTCTTCACACTAATTACACTGAGTGGGAGCCGTGTCCCGAAATTTAAAACATAAACAGCCCAAATATGTCTTTTATGTTATAAATAAAAGAAAAAACCTTGGTAATAATCTATATTATAAAGTAGCACAAAACTTTTAGGACATTACGCATGATCGTCGAGTTTTTGCAAATAAGATAACGAATACATGAATATATGAGTTTATAACATTATTCTAACACCAACAGTTGCCAGTGACCCCAGCCTCAGCCTACTGATCGCTGGTTCGTTATTATTCCGCATCTCGTTAACTGTAAAGCCTTCTCAAGCTCTCGGACGAAAAGAAGGACGTTATGAATAAACAGCACTTGTAACTGCCTGGCATCTCCTCACTGCGATCATCACTCGTGTAGTGTTGCCAAAGAGTTAGAGTAGCTGTACTAATCATTATGATATTTATAACTTACCATGTTTAAGTCATTTCAACGTGTCATTAGCTATCTCCAATACGATATTATAATGATGGTGTAACGACTGTAGTAGCCGACCTCGCCGGGTACCGGCCTCCAGCTCCTTACCGGGCGATACAGTACAAAGGATCATTACGAGGACGTGTGTGTGCGCACGCAGCTCCCGGTCTTGTCACAGTGCAGCTGTAGCGAGGACCGAAACAAAGATTGACGTCTGTCTGTTATAAATGTCATATCAATCAATGTACGCTGATATATGTATACATGTATGTAGATAAACTGCTAGTCGATGTAGGTACATACAGATTACGTAAACAACGACTTAAACAATATTCGTGTGACAACTGACCCGTTCCATCATTGGTGAGCAACTCCGAGGGAGCACACAACGATCTGCAGCGTCGCGCCAGGGAGATTAGGTTAAGATTTGTTTCCGTAATAAGTACCTACCTACTAACATAATTATTTACGATACACTCCAAAGATTACGTTGGTATTTTATTAAAATCTGCAATGTGTTAGTGCAATATGACACTTTGTGCATATTTTACCATAACATACTATAAGATTTATTTACTTTTGGTCTGCACATTAATCTCAAAAAAATGCATTTGAGCTGATATATTTCTGATGTTTTGCAAATCTGTTCAGTTTTGTGGTCAATATTTGTAAATAATATGTAGATGTAAACGGTAAAAAAGTTACGATGTCGTCGGCGACTGTAAAAGAGGAATATTGAGTAACATCGTAAACCTCTCCTTGTCTTTGTACAGAAAAATACGTATATTTAGTGAGTGGTGGTCACGGAGGGCAGTGCTCCGTGCGCCATGTTGCCCACCGTAATATGTAAATAAGAGCTATCTGTGCTATCTGTTGGTTTGTTCTCGCTAGCTCAACATGCTGGGCGGGGCAGGCTCTAGTGTACACGTTTATTTTCATAATAAATACTGTCAGAACCAAGGTATTTAGTTTCGTCCTTGAGAAATAAATACTAATAATACCTATGTGTACCTATGCAGTGCAAGTATGTCTACAAATAAAAAGCAGTTCAAAAGCTTATGTGTTTATTATGGTTATGATTGAAACGTATTAAAGGTTTATTGCAGCGATATTGTGCTTTCCACTGAATATAAATCAAGACATTAAGGTATAATGAGCAATAACGGAAACAACAAAGCAAGTATTGTTGTGGACATGCAGATGAAAATATATATCTCTCTTCTGTGCACAACGCATAGGTAGTTCACACACGATATCTGCGCCAGTTTGCTATGATTGGCCATAATACGAGATCAGACTGTAAATCATAATCTTTAGTAAACTTTTTGTTATACATAAATCTAATAAATCGGTCGTTCGACTACATGTTCGGGCTCGTATCAACGTGTGTGTTCATCAAGCTCTCCTCGTTTCGATACGGTATATAGATTCCGGCGATGTGTGAGCCGCCCGGCGCTTACACCCGTATGACTCAGAGGTTATGAGCGATGGCCTGCCAGTGCTAGTGGCTAGTGCACACTATGTGCCGACCAACATATCGGGGGCACGTCCAATATCAACATATTGTGTGCACATTGGGAAATATGCGTGACTTAGCAGAATTTAATTTAACACGATTACTGTGAAAGTGAGTCAACGGCGAGATGTCACGTTTTTGTGTGATAGTTAAGAAAAATTACCCGCCAACTTAGCCTACGTTATCTTCATTTTGATTATTAAATAAAATGAATGAGTAGTACAACGGATCTCATGCAATGACGGCATTGCCCAAGTCAATTGAATTAGGTCAATTGCCTTCATTTCATGTTGCCATTTCTGAGCGCAGGCAGCGCAACTTCAGTTTATTATATCAATAATCTTATGAGTATAGGTACTCCTTACATCCCACACGTAACAATTTACGGTGATGCCTCCAGACTGTCCAGTGATGAGTCGGAGACGTGACTACCGATAACACCATTACATACAACAGTAGGATTAATGTTAGGAATATCAGTTGCTGCGTACCTACCTGCGTATCTGCATCTGAATCAGTAATGAGACATTGAAGCACATGATGATCAGTGTTAAAGGCAGGGTAAGTCATAGTATTAGGTTGGTATGTTGGTGGGCCAGAACAAAAGCTTTCACTAAAATCTAAATAAGTATGTATGACTAGATAAGCAGATTTCTGCAATCTTGTATTGGTATCATTTACGTCTCCGACATATTCAGGTCAGATCGTCAGCGTGTCCTGTCCAACTACCAGCTAATTATTATAATGCTAGATATAGCGTAAAACGTGAGGCCACATGGAGGCCGGCGGCAATCGGCTATTATGCAATTTGTCCGTTTGGTTTCTTTGTGTCGGAGCACAAGGCTCTGGAGTGTTGTAATGAGTCAGTTGTGTTTATTGGCACAGTACTCGCAGTTACGTACGTACGACTATATTGACGGCCAGGCGAATACGCTAAGTGTTGATAAGTAGTTTGATTTGCAAGTACACGTGGAAACAAAGAACACTATCGATAGACGATGTTTGTCATCGTAAAATTGTTTGTTTGTTAGTTTTCATATGCATGCCAGGAATTACCATAGGGATGGAAAATCATCAAATGACCGGCTGTGAGCGGGGCGGGAGGGTTACATAATTATATCAGCTTGATTGGTATCATTCAAAGGCCTACCTTGTGCGTTTAACTGTTTCAGCCGTAGGAGCAGATATAAGGGCCCTCACTTCGACAGTGTACCATCATGATACTTCGTTTTTTAAATTTAATTGTTACACAGTAAAAGCCAATTGGGTGTGTAATGGGCATATAAGATCTACCATCACGACTATTTATTGAATAAGTGAATAAATTGTAGGAACCTTTATTTGGTCGAGCTATTTCAAGGAAAATGCTGAAAATTTTATTGCTAATATCGTATAAACAAGATAATGTTTATGCACGCTTGTAGCTTAGCATCTGAGTTAGTGATGCGTCGTATTACTGGCAGTTGTTCATTTGCATCGACAGCGCGTGCGGGCTGACGCGGAAGTGCTCGCTGGCTGACCAGGGCAGCGACTCCCAGGAACGCACATCTCATAAGTCATAAACCGCACTTACATTGACTATATCACATTGGACATTATTTATTTAAATGGAGTTTAAAGAGCCTTTAAATTCAGGGAAGAAATATAAAACCAGAAAGATTAAGGGAAGAAAGGAAGGCTCATCAGCATCCACGACGCTGCCATATCAGTCTCGGATGGAGGAGATTAAAACAATGAGGCACGCGTCAGCTTTGCACATCAATTACAATGAACTCTATCAATAGGTAGAAACTCAAGGATAATTAGATATGTATCCTTAAAGCAACAAATTGATCATTAATTTGTTATCATCACTCGTTTCCTGTCAGCCAAAATAGAATGTTCACTTTCAATATTATAACACTGAACGTCTTATAATATCAGTACCTGTATTAGTCATTTAATGACTGTCATTGTTACCGCCAGACAGTTTTGCTATCGCTACCTGTCAGGAATTTAATAGGTAGGTCGACGAACAATAGACCATAAAGTGTTGTGACGTCACCCTGAAAGTAAACCAAAGGAAAGTGATGTCGATAAGTTGGCAACGTTATAAAACAATACGTTTTCGGCTCGATCAACTACAGATCGACCTCAATCGTTAAACCGCTTAGTCCGCGTTACGAGAGACTGGCCAGTAAAGAAGTGATGGCGGAGCAGGTTCACGGTATTGCTGCATTGTGAGCTGCTCTAACATGTAGGTACAACGCAATACCTATCCGTCACTGACAAATATTTCGCAATTCATTAGTAAGCGACAATCGCGCCTCAATGTATTTGACCTCGTTAATTGGATACGTTGAGCACTAAGCATGTACTCGCATGTTTACATATCATCTTACGGATTCAAGTAAGTCCATGTGAGACCGGTCAGGTCGGTGACCGCGCGGCCGGCGGGCGGCGGGCGGCGGCCGAAGACAGCGGATATCGTAAGCACATTACCTACGCTGTGCAATGCGATCCGATGCGTGCCGGTACTCCCCTCAGAGCAGCACACTTCCGGGCCTTTGTTCAACCTTAGGATTCATAGTGCACTGTGCATGTGTTCACACCAGGTGTGGATCTCACCAATAATAAGTGGTGGTCAGATGACCAACATGCTGTCTCGTTTAACGCAGTGTTCAGCATTGCAAGGAGCTGAGCCAACACGTAGTGGCATCAGCTCTGCTTTCGTGATTCAAGTCCTCTCTATTCTAGGTAATATGTATGTGTTTGCTGTTCTCGACAGGGTCCACAACTGTTACCAAACTTTTTTCTTACCACCTAAGCGTTATACATTGTGGAATGTAATAAAGATAAACAATTGAGTATTGAGTAAAGATCTTATCTAGGTCATAGGTATTTTTATTAACATCAATGGTATAGGTTTACTATCATATAAAAAAACTGAAAATTTCAATTAATTAGCGGTCTCTTTCGGACTATTGCTTTCCAGCATAACATACAGAACAGGTGCTACAGAAAAGCTTTCGACCTGAGAGAAAGGGAACACTGGTGACCATGAACCACTGCCGCAAGAACGTGCTCGGCAGACACACGGCTGACCAGCGCCTGTGCACGATGTCGCGCGAGATGCCAGCGAGGTCAGCGACCCGAGTCCGGCGCGTCTCGCAGCATCACCTGTGCACCCAAAGGCCATTCAGGTCTCCGCGAGTGCCGCCCACTTCCGCGGTTTAGTGCCAGGGCCTTGATACGCGACCTAGCTCTTGTGACCTTTACAATATACCTTCTTACAAAGATGTTTTTGAACACGGTTTAAAACGTATAAAGCAGTAGATATCGTGATGGCAATTTTCTGTAGGTACCTATTAAAATAACAACGTATTTTAACATTAAAAAACGTTGACATCGTTCATGATTTTCTTTAAATTATGTCCATCAAAACGTTCGTTAATGATGGTGTCAAAACGTCCGGCTCCAGACAACATGAACAAGAATTAGTGGAACGTTTCTAATTATAAGATTTCACAGCTAGTTGATATTTGATTTACATTGGAGTAATAACTATAAATAGACGACAGTTTACAAGGAAAAGAACGGAAATAGCTAAACTCGTATGTGCATAGATAATGTACAAACTAGTTTACAACTAAATATAGTTGAGCGATGTGTGAATGATTCAATTCTAATCAATGTTCGATTTATGGTCAGTGTTTCCGGTTCGAATAATTAGATTGAAAAATAACAGCACAAGTTATGTAGTGCGTGGTGGCACTTGTGCGCATGCGTCACGGGCTGGCGCCGCCCGCGGGCCCCCGCAGGCCCCCGCCGGCCCCCGCTGCGGCGCGCGCGCAGAAAGACGCCGATTGTGAACATCTCTCCGGAGTTGAAGTATTTATTGGGTATTGACCCCTTTCCCGCTGATCCGACACTACATCAGAGTTTCGTGAAATATATTATAAATACATTTGACATAGTTGGCGATACAGTCCAGGCGGCAGGCGCCCGAGCTACGTATGAGTTACGACGTGCGCGTTACCGCTCCTACAGTTCACTTTACACATTACTTTTAGCCGCTCTTTGAACATTATTTTGGAGAGAATCAATTTTATTGGCCATTCATTTTACTAACATCAAAAGAAACTTTATTTATCTACAGTCTGTGAGAACAGTGTTTAGGTACACAGCCGAAGCGACCTCAGAACAGGGCAGGTTCACTGTACTCAAGTGGGCGCATGGGGAAAACAAGAATCGTGGCGATAAGTCCCTCTTTGAGGAGTGATTCGAGAGGTGTTACAGACTCACCTTCCGCCCGACGCAGATCCTGTAACGGGTTTGGCAAGAGGATACGCCCGATGGGAGTACCAAAAACTAACTACTCAAAGCTTTGATTAGCAGCGGTGACCTCTTTCGTCCGGCCCTGGTGGGTGGCCCTGAGCGATGACATAGGAAGCAATTACCTCCTTCTGCTAAGGAGGAGACTTGCTGCTCAAGAAGTTAGTGGCAAAATATTCACAACATTAACCCTTAATTTGACAAGAGGAAAAATTTTAAAAACTTTTGTTTCTTTTCACATTTTCGGCTTCACTAGGGGTTGTTAGGACATGAAAAAATAATTTAAAAAATCTGGTATTACCTCATTTCCTGAAAATGCATGTCCAGTATACTGGACCTTGCCAGGTTTGCCATAAAGTTGTCGATAATTTTGATGTGCTGTATAATACACATTGCCGAATTATTACTTTCTAGGACTTATTTCTATTTTATGCAAGTGATAAAATAAAATATAATAAAACGCAAAAACAATAACATGTTTTGTATTGTATTACAAAATCTTTATTTTTTATGAATATAATGAGGCACATTTTACTTATTCTAAGTGAGATCAATAATATAATCAGTCTGAATGAAAAGATACGTAACAATTATTATTCTGAATTTTAGATAAAATTAAACAACTACAATATTATAATCAGTCAACATACTTAGAAACTTTCACTTACTATGATAATCATAAAAACTATTTCTTTTACGTAGGTACTTTGGTTGCACTTTACACAAGTTTTGCAGCGACCGTATGACTCTCCAAAACTAGGGAAATGGCCAATACTATCATAGCGGACACTGTCATCTGTTCGACAGTTGTTGTTTACAGATATACGAGATCTACCTTTATTCTGTAACTCTCTTGCTAATTGCCACCGAAAAGACTTCAAAGGCATGTGCTTCACTGCCCGATTACTACAATCTCTGCGATAAACTAACCATGCGTTGTTCACACAAATGTCGAGCATTTGAGCAAAGATTGGGAAAATACCAACGACGGCTCTTATACGTAGTCCGGTACAACGCAACCAGCATATCTGCGAGATCGACGCCTCCCATGATTATTATAATGCTTTATAAGTTCCGGACAATCCACATCAACACGGGCTTTCATTTCCTTGCTGTACCTCTTTATTTTTCCTACAGGGTAAGCAACAGCGTACGTACCGATTAGAGTGACCACCTTATTGTCGTACAATTTAACTATTGCTATCTTATTGGTATTATCAACGACTTGGCAATAAGAACCTCTACCTTTCTTTTTAAAGATTTATTACTCATCAGTAGTTTGTCACAACCTTTGGCGTATAGTGCCTAAACTAAATATACCACATTCGTCTCTAAGGTATATTGCCAAATTTAGAGTCGAGAAATAATTGTCAAAATACACGACGCAGGCTCTCGTCTGTATTGTCTTGCATAAAGCAACGACAACTTTAGCTCCTAAGGTTAAGGTTTCTTCGGCTTGTGAAAACTGGATATATCTAAATGTGTCTTCGCCTCCATAAAGCAGGAAGTCATATCCAATTCCCGACATGCCTGCTCGGACAAAGTTTTTGAAACCCTATTTATTGGGTTTCATGGGATTGTACTGTCTCCTGTTACCTGCCTTTTTGCCTTTATACGGTATGGTCATCTCGTCAATACTAAATCTCATTTCCTCTTCGGTGGCCAAGCAGTTTCTTCTCACTTTCTCTACAAAAGGTCTTACTTTGAAGTAGCCATCTGAAATCTGGACAAGAGTTATCAGCAAAATGGATGTATCTGAGAGAATAACTTTGATGCACGTGATGTTTGCTTGAAGACCTGCAAATAATATATATATATTATTTGCAGGTCTACATTCAATACAATTATACATTCAATACAAATTGTTAGAAAAAAACATTACACATAATTACTAAATACGCATCTTAGTTACTTTTCTAACTAACTGGCAGTGTCCAATATACTACACATCCCAAAACCGCACTAAAACAGTACCTACTTGGCAATGGGAAATATACTGGACATGCTAATTTCATTGAAAATTACGATAAATCCATAACAGCTATTATAATTTTAGTTTGTGTACACATATACATAGGTCTTATAAAATATATTGAGAAAAAATGAGTAAGCATTGCAAAGTAAAATTAACAAATAAATCGGGACTTACCGAGAGCGGTCGCGGCACGTGCTTCCTTCCAGACATTTCGGCGGTGACTAACCAGCAATGAGCAGGCGCACCTTACGCGTTATTTTATTTACATTATATTAGTTTACAAATAAACTAATGAAATTAAAATAAATAATATATAGTTTAAAAAAATTATTGTATATTTTTTTTAAGTTGATGTTCAGTATATTGCACGTTATCGAATTAAGGGTTAACTTAGAGACACCGACTTTTAGAGCGACGTATTGGTTCAAAAGTATTTTAGCAGCGTTTTTTCTCTTTTCTGTGTTTTGGAAGTCGGTTGTTTTTAGGGTTCCGTAGATAAATGGCAAAAAACTGAACCCTTATAGATTCGTCATGTCTGTCTGTCTGTCTGTCCGTCCGTATGTTACAGCCACTTTATTCCGAAACTATAAGAACTATACTATTAAAACTTGATAAGTAGATGTATTCTGCACAAAATTAGAAAAAAAAAACAAAATTTTGGGGTTCCCCATACTTAGAACTGAAACTCAATTTTTTTTTTTTCATTTAACCCATACATGTGGGGTATCTGTGGATAGGTCTTCAAAAATGATATTGAAGTTTCTAATATATTTTCTAAACTGAATAGTTTGCGTAAGAGACATTTCCAAAGTGGTAAAATGTGTGTGTCCCCCTGTAACTTCTAAAATAAAAGAATGATAAAACTAAAAAAAATATATGATGTACATTTCCATGCAAACTTCCACCGAAAATTGGTTTGAACGAGATCTAGTAAGTAGTTTTTAAGTAATCAGCAATTTTCCTTTACAAACAAATTTAATTATGCGGTCGGAAAAAAAACAAGATAATTGTGACTTTATTGCGTATAATGTTCTTTCCAATGGTCGGAACCCTCGGTGCGCGAGTCCGACTCGCACTTGGCCGGTTTTTTAACAATCTTTACTCTTATGCCTACAGAAAAAACCTAATCTAACACAAAAGCATTGTTCTAATTGACATATTTACAGTTTAGCAAGATTAAAGAATTTAGTTGTTATCGTATTTATCGGTCAGTTCACAGGTGTAATTTTCCTGCGTATCTGTTATTATACCCCGTCGCCTCGCGTGTTGTGTTTGTCGGGTATTTTCCAGTTTTTCGTTGGAAAAACAAATACTGACTAACGGATCATTAGCGTCTTCTAAAAAAAAACTGATTTAATGTAACGTTAATGTAACATTAGTTAAATCGTTACCACAGAGATAGACAACGTCCTGTATAGTCATAGTTCTGCAACATAGCGACCGCGTTACGTACGTACCCAACCTGTATGTATCTTAAGTTCTTTTTTTCACCTTTGTTTATAATATTTTTTAATTCCTTAGAGTAAATACTGTATTTTTTATGAACAAGCGTTAAAATACCAGCCCATCTCGTTGGATCACCGGCGCACGGCCGGCCGCCGCAATCTATTTACAATGAGGATCAGTAATGTAATAGCAAATTCAATAAAACTAGTATCTATGTTATTCTTTATGACATAAGAATGATATATCTTTTTGAATTATCGAAATCGGACCATTACTTATGAAGATATTAAGTAATAAACATTTGCCGTTCCGGCCGCTAAAAATTAATGTCCGCGGGAGCGTGTGACGTCACTCCAACGGAACCGAGCGCAGTCTGCATTCATATTTCACTATTCGGCGGAGCTGCGACGCGGTTGGTCAGTATATTTGGCAATTTATTTTACGTAAAGTGTTGTTAGAGTGTGTTTTGTGATATTTGAGTATAAAACGTCCTAAAATATGAGTACTAATAAAGTAGAGGCTGGTTTTGTGCGAGCTCAGTCAGATAATCTTCCAAAGGTGGATTCTTTCATGACATTTGATTATCTCAGTAATCTAGTTCTAAGTTAATCTACGTTACTTATTAGTAATCTTAAGATATTGATTTAAAATCTTTAGGCCTCCACACAATCGGCTATTATCGCGGTGAATCGCTGTACATTGCTGTGAACTCTCAAAAACTCTTGAGAGTTTTTCATCCAACGCAGCAATGTATAGCAAATCACCGCGATCATCGGTGATTGTGTGGAGGCAGCAGTAGGTAGGTGTAAAAAATAATGAATATAATGTATTGGTACAGAAATCTTGATAAACAAATGTTGTTTTCGTTCATTCCTATGCGGATCATTTCGCGGATGGCTATTTAACCAACTTGCGCTTTATTTAGTTCATAGTTCCCTATATACTTGTCGATCTATAACGGAAACCTTAATATTGGTTTTCAATGGCTATTTTTTGCCACCTCGTTCATTGTTACAAATAATTCATTCAGTATGTACCTACTTAGGATGGCTTGAAAAAATCATCATCAATCATCTCTTTACAACAGGATACCATTTTGAAGAAGTTTTGCGTTTTTCGGCACGTTAAAAATAATTTTTCTAAGGTAATAATAGAAGTATTTGTACATTTTGGCACTATACAATATTAATACATGTTTGAAAAGGTGAATTAGACACAAATCGGACACTTAATTTGTTTGAAAGTCACAATTAATCAAACAAAACACTGCGCGCCATACTGCTGCCAACGGCTAACCGTTGGAGTGACGTCACAGCTATCGCGGCGACCGCTCGGTGAACTTCGCTAGTAATTTGGTCATAACTTCGTCAATTTTTATCGTAGATCAAAAATTTTTGCACTGTATGTTAAGGATTACTTAGCTCTACAAATCTGCATTGTCAACTAAAAACGTTACGGATCCTCATTTCAAGATCAAGTCGCCGGATATTTTTATATTAGTCGATAACTCTATCGGTGTGCCATAAAAATGACTTTTCGCCGTAATAACTTATCATCAAATAGACAGAAATATTGTAAATTAAATGTAGATTTAAGTAGATCCTACAGTAAACTTATGACGCAATAGTACTACGGCAACAAACGGTTGATTAATATTCGCGGATTCAACAGGCGCTTGGAAATCTCCGCGTGCCAACAGACGGCGCCGTGGGAACTGCAGCCTTGCGAGTGACGACAGCGACTCATGAGCCTCCAAAGGATTCCTGATAAGCTTTGGTTATGTATTATGTGATCATGTTCAAAGCAGAACATACACTACGGTTCCATCTGAAGGTAGTGTTATTATTATTCATTTATTCATAAACAAATTTACATTTGTGTCGAACAGTTTGTCTACAACATAAGTTTATATTAATACACAAAAAATCCATAAAAAATATATAAATCAATATTATTGCATTTCAAGTCAATTTTGGTACAAATAAAAAAAAATCAATATAATTGTCAGGATAAAATAATTAAAACAACAAAAAAATAAAAAACGTGTGGAAGACATTGGCTCCACAGTGCGCTCGACTCGAACAGAATCGGCACGCATCCTTATAGGACACATGTGTGATATTAAGATCTGTTCAGATGAGCAATATTGGGTGCTGCGGTAAGTACTGTTATACCAACGAGTATCTGCGTCATAGCAAACAATTTGCAGCTGAGATTTTCCATTAAATATTGGGCCAAACGCGAAACTAGATTATTGACCTCACGCTATGTTTTTGTTTCCAAAATTGAATCACTTTATAACTGACATAACGCTGACGATCGGTGACCCAGGCCATCAACATCACCTCATAGTTCATACACACGCCAGCAAATGTCGCATGTCTGTAGAGGCCTTTATACGGCAGACGTTTTGCAACCGTATTGAGGTCAATGGTATCGAATTTCTGTGACTCATCCTTATTTGTATTGCAAAATGTACAGCCACCATGAGGTAGTGCTACGAGTTCCATGGACGGTCGTCGCCCACGCAGACCTCGCTACTGATATATCGAAGGGCCATTCACTGTCACGTATTTTTGTCGCGTCTACTTTTAGCGCGGCGGCCATTAGTCGCGTTGTCGCGCCGCGTCGCGCCATCTGTCACACTGTTGACCGGTGTACCCGCCTGTCCGCTCGATTGTAAGTTTTGACGTTAGGAATGATTTTATAAATTTCGTTTCAGACTCCTTCGAATATCTGTCGCATTCCGTAAGTTATTAGCGTTAATAAATCATGCGACGTACCATTTAATGAATGTCGGCGGCTCGTTTGTTGGGGCAGAGACAGTTTAACGATCATGTTTTAAGATACTATCTGGTAAAATCTTTTGTTAATCGTTGCTTTACAGTTGTTCAATTCAAATCGTTTTCCCTTGTAGGAAAATGAGAAAGCGGGACCACAGCAACTTTCTTAACGCCAGAGCTTAACAAGCCCGCTACGTCGCACGGCATGACAGACGTCGCAGTGTGTCGCGGCGCGTGATTGCAGTTATTAATGCCCCGCAGTGCGTAAATGGAGACAAATTCCTAGCCCCGGGCCTGCTGGGCTTGCTCGGAACCTGTTCCACTCAATTGATTGCAGCCACTTGCAACAAGTAGCCGATACATTCCGCGGACATTTTTATACTATAAGGAAATTAACAACGCGAATTACGTAGCGAGTAATGCGTTCAGTTACTGGGTAGGAAACAACAGTGTCCACCGTCTTGTTATTAATAAATAAGGTAAATGGTGTATGAGCAGGAGATGCAGAGGGCACCGCAGACTGGAGCAGAATACTAAGGAGGATATCGGACAAATTGTGTGGAGACGCGCGGGCGGAATGCACGACACAGAACCGAACCTCGGCCTTCGTCACCGAATTACATCCGGGGCCGGCGGCCGCGGTCCCATGAATAAACAATGTTTTCGGGGAAAATGGACCGAACATAAATACATACATTTTTAACAGAGGTGCATTAATAGCGGGTGATGTCTGAATGTCGCGCATCGTAGCGGAGACCTGGAATAGTCTGTCTCTCGGAATAAAGTCAATTGTTGATAAAAACTAAATAGGTAC
The DNA here is from genome assembly GCA_963891755.1 of Pyrrhia umbra. NCBI lineage: Eukaryota > Metazoa > Arthropoda > Insecta > Lepidoptera > Noctuidae > Pyrrhia > Pyrrhia umbra. Next base: position 15,678,728 of record OY982923.1, on the reverse strand, counting down.
TTTACAATTCACCGTACTCACTGTCTTCGTTATTATCTTATCATTTGTAGGCGCAGGTGTAATTATCGCCGCACTGGCTGGATAGTATATTCACTTTCTAGTCTTCTATCTATACTTATAATAAATCTGTAGAGAGGTCAATTCTGTACATGAAATATATTTCCAAAATAACTATCAGGGGGTGATTAGGGATCGATACTGATGCCAAAAATGCAATCAGTAAAATTTTTGTCTGTCTGTCTGTCTGTATAAACTCTATAGAAACAAAAACTACTCGACGGATTTTAACGAAACTTGGTACAATTATTTGACATATTCCTGAGAATCCTGAGATGGTTATAGTATACTTTTCATCACGCTACAATCAATAGGAGCAGAGCAGTGAAGGGAAGGAACCGCTGGTCCGATATAAATAATTCTTTCAGTGTTAGATAGTCCATTTATCGAGGAAGGCTACAGGCTATATATCATCACGCTAACATCAATAGGAGCGGAGCACCACTTTTCCACGCGGACGAAGTCGCTGGCAGAAGCTAGTTTTAAATAATCCTTTACTACTCTCAAAGCAATACAATGTTCTGCTACTCACTGGAGATGAGCATGTTACTGAATATTCATCCGACGAGAGGATCAGCTCCGCCACAGACACTGTTCGTTGTTCTCACGATCAAGAATGAGATATTGTAATGGCAGCAAGTGGTTTATTTTGGTGTTACTTTCCCATCCGGTCATTACCGGTCGTCGATCATAAATTGACAAAAAAACTGGTTGTTTATTCGACGCCATGTTGGCATGTCGTTAGGATAATTACAGAGGATGTGTGTGCAATGTTAATAGTCCGCGGAATTAATGGAGTCGGCCTTCGTGGGCAGGTTAGTGCCGGAGGAGTTTGGAATGCTCGCGGCTGTGCACTCGGCGTGGAGCTGCTTCGCTGAATAAACTTTAAGTAATTATGCCCGTGAACTCTAGGATGTTTTCTTCCCTGGCCCTGACTCGACGAGAAGATGAGGGTCGCACCCAGCGGCGCACTTTTTACTTTCCTTTGTCTTAGTAAAGTGACGACGAATTCACTAACGCTGCCGATTGCGTTAGTCGAACTGCCGGAAAACGTTCATATGAGGAATGATATATTGCCACTACATATATTAATACCAGTTACTTGCTTACTTCAATGAAATGAAGCAATGTCAACTTTACAAATAATCGTCCACCTGTATTGCGCCGCAACTGCGCCTGCGCATCTACCATCACTCGTAACTAGGTACAACATGGCGGCGATGTGGTCACGCGACCCGCCTAACTGCTCGGCTGGTGACGGCTAGACTAACACAAATGGTCGGTAGGTGATAACTTCTCGTGTTCCACATGTAAACTCTTGTTATTTGAATTAGTTTCAGTGAGAGTTTCTTCTGTCGATTCTTACAGCTGCTGATCAATTTAAAAAAAATACTTACCTGTCCAATCTGTTCATTATAATATCTCATGTTTACATTTCTTCAAAGTTACAATAGCCTCTGACTACAAGAGATAAGTATTATACAAGACTTATAGAATTTATTTAGAGCATCTGCTCTAAATAAATTCTATGTAGAAACGCTCGGTGCGCACATTACTATCGATCAGACTTCACACGGAACATGTTTATGTTTTGTCTCTATTCGAGTTAGGACATTTTAAAGTTGTCCACAATGGTAATTAGTAACAAGAAGTATACCAAGATAAAATATCGTAAGATACCGACTACCGACAAGTCGCGATAAAGTTTACAAATAATTAAATGACATTGTTTTTCATTCTTTTAAATAAGGTTTTCCTTAAAATTATCAGTCATTCAGCCGACACCACTTTTATTACAAAGTAAACGTTCGGCGCCGAAGTTAATGGCTGCCCTCAGCAGTTACACAAGGACTTTACTTTCCAGCCCAGTTGATGTTTTAACAATTTCTTGTAAAATGAATTGAAAACGATTTGCTTTTTTATCCCGTTTTAAATATTGAGTATGAGAAGACAGAGTGATTGCCGAGTATTTTTTTTACTCCGCAACCAGAAATGTATGTTATATCTTAAAGTACTAGTCCCTACGTATTGCACGCTGTGGCTAACAGTTTACTTGGCAATTATCAATTTACGAGTATTACGTATCGAGCTTGTAAACAACCTAATTTGTCACGATTTTCTACGGCTTTAACAATGATATGTATAAACATACAAACCTAGTGATACCACACTTGTAACGTGCATGAAGTTACCACAAGTGGCAGCTTCGCTCAGAGTCGGTGTGAGGTAGCACACAGCCACAGGAGGAGTCAGGCTTGCCTAAATGTGCTGTAAGCGATTATTTTAAACCTCACATATCGACATAACATTCATTTTATATTAATACTCGTGCAAGTCGCTACGTCCAATTCCTAATGCATGCATACAGCTAAATGGGTATCCAAGGTAAATACCGTTATGAACCCGTATCGCAAGTCATTATCTATAACTAGAACCAGCATTCCCGGCCGGGGGATTGAACCCCGGACCTTCAGGTATACGAAGCAAAAAACTAGTTAAACGGCCAGCTCGCGACCAGTCGATCGCTCACGCAAAAACACTCAGCTCTTATTATATGCTGCCATTCAGAAAAAATACGTTCAAGGACGATCGAGAAGAGACGATGAGGTTCTGTACTATATTTATGCAGACATTTCTGTGTTGTGTGCTGCAGATGTTTCTGTTATGTGATCTATTAATTATAAATAAGAAACACACTATAATTGGGCTATAAACACACGCATTTTCAGATACTGTCACAAAAGTAGTGAAACTCTGCTAATTGCTGTACTTGACATACGAAAGCTGCACTTGTTAGAAGTGACCAGTGCGTAAGGCTCCGGCTTAGGTCTGTATTGATGTGTGGTGGCACGTGGGCGATCCGCACATCGCGCACCGCGTTCCCGCCTGTTTACTGCCTGGCTACGTAATACAATGTTTATCCTCGAGATACGTTATTCTTGGATTATCTGGCTATAAAGCTAAGAGATAATGAAGAACGTTATAGGACATTAAGTCCCCCCAGCCCACGCGCTACTATGAAATAAAGGCTTTATATTGTATGAACGCGCGGTTAGCATTATAAACTTGTAATACCTTCAAACATTGTAAACTTTGATTGTTTCAAAATGGCGCTGCGTTGTAATTGTTTTCGGTGGAATATTATTGTCATTAGGGTAGTATAATTGAATAATGTGAAGTTATGTGGCTCTGTTATAGCATTACGAGATCGTAATTACTTTGTTCACTGCTTTTGGGTATAATTTCCTTTTAAAGTTTGGTGTATAAATGTCTCCTTTGTGGGAAATGAAAATTATATTGTAATGTTTTTTTGTTTTATGTTCAAACTGAAGTCTCTTGTTAGGTATAAAAGGTTGTAAGAACACAAGCTGAATCTGAACTTTGTGAATCTTAGAAGTTGCTTTGATATAGTTTAAATCTTATATAAATTTTTATTTTATCGATTAGGGACCCCTAGCAATGGGTGCCTCGTCACATATTCCGTGTGTGAACGCAAATGGCCCGACACCGTTACGATGTGGGAACGACCAGTACACCTGACGAGACCAGACCGGACACTCTGTACCGACCGGTCCGGCCAGTCATTACTAGTGATGTATTGCGAGTTGCGTCGGACACCGGACACCTCGGCTCATCTTTGCTTTTACACTTATAGTCAATAATGTTACCGTGATGATGATCTTGCTATAAGAGTAATAATATGTAGACACAAAATAATATTGTAAATGCGAATGTGATTTTGTGTTTTATGCTTTCACGGAAAACGACTGAACTGATTTAGATGGTTGTATAAAGATAGATGGGACCATGGAAACGATTATAAGCAACTTTTTTATCGTGGTGCGTGAATTAGTTACTTCAGGCCGTAGGACGCCGCGGGGATCAGCTCGTACCTAAGTGTACTACCCTACCTGCTATGTAAACCCAATTCCGTTAGTCTCACGTGAAACAGATACGAGTAGATGCGTCATTTACGGTTCCAAACTTCGAGCTTCTGGTAACTTTCTAATATAAAAACTAATAAGCCCTTTGATCCAGTATCGGAGTACGTTGCTGACATATTGACTTATTTTTGGGCTCAGTGTATTTTCATGTTTTAACTTAACTTTGCTCATATTCCTTGTTGTTGCAGTCATATACATACGTGTGTACAAAATACTACTAAAAAGTGCAACAAAAGAAATGATTTAAATATGAGTAGGAAGTCATTTAGAAAAGTAAAGCAACGACAAAATGGTGAAGGCTCCGCTCGCGTGCCCAGCACCGTGCAGTTGTAGTACATGAGCCAGTTGTCGTTATTTATGGATAGGTCTCTCGCGAGGAACTAACGCTACCGAACAGCGTAATTAGATTGTGTGCACCTGCGCTGGTCGCCCTGCATAATGTCTGCGGCTATTGTTTTAACTGTAGCTGTGAAGAGGTACTCCATCGTCGGTGTCTAGTCTAGAGCGAACTACTACTAACTACTATTTATGTGTACCATAACATATCCTATGCGTATTTGTAATCTATCTTCTATACTTATAATAAATCTGTAAAGAGGTCAATTCTGTACATGAAATATATTTCCAAAATAACTATCAGGGGGTGATTAGGGATCGATACTGATGCTAAAAATGCAATCAGTAAAATTTTTGTCTGTCTGTCCGTCTGTCTGTCTGTCTGTCTGTCTGTATAAACTCTATAGAAACAAAAACTACTCGACGGATTTTAACGAAACTTAGTATAATTATTTGTCATACTCCTGAGCTGGTTATAGTATACTTTTCATCACGCTACAATCAATAGGAGCAGAGCAGTGAAGGGAAATGTTGTCATTTTGTTTAAAGGCGCTAATCTCAGGAACCGCTGGTCCGATTTGAAAAATTCTTTCAGCTTTAGATAGTCCATTTATTGAGGAAGGCTATAGGCTATATATCATCACGCTAAGACCAATAGGAGCGGAGCACCACTATTCCACGCGGACGAAGTCGCTGGCAGAAGCTAGTATTAATTAAAAGTATAGTCAGTTCAATTTACAGTTCGGTGTTTTATAGTAATAACTACAATAGGAAATTTAGAATATAAATCATCTAGGTACGACAAAAACGTTCACTCCGTCGAACTCGGTGACTGTACAGACAGATTATACCATCGATTGCCGTCTTCCAGCTGCAGCGGCAACTGGTTCATGAAAGTTTAGTGTTAACGTAATGAAATGATTTATCATAGCGATGTTCCTGCAGCACGAAGAGACAGTGTCTACTTTGCCTAGCTGCATGGACGAATACCTACATATGTAGGTACATATAATATTAGGAAACTGTTCTAAGGAAATTATTTTGGTTCAAGTTCATGATTTTCAATGGATTCATGCTTACGAAATAAGTTAAAGGCGCACCGTGAAACAAGATAGAATGATCATAAGAAACGGCCGCAGGCTAGTTAATTACAAGAAGTACTTACGAGTGCTAACCGGCTAGTACTCGTTATCCGACTCCAGCATCAGCTCAGAGCTAATTATGCGGAGCAGGTCCTCTGCCTACCCCAGTTTATGTAGTAACGGTACCTACATTGATCGCCATCGGGCGGCAGCTTCCGCCGCGAGCCGGCTGATTAGCTGCTTACACTGAATACTCCCTGCTGCACCGCTGCGAGCTTGCTACACAACACGTCAGTTGAATCGCGCGATAGTATCTAATTAAAGTGCGAATGTTTATGTTAGTCCGACAATATTGATACTGATAACTTTATCTGTAGTCCTTAGAAGCAGCGGCAGAACAAACTCACTTTATTTATAGCTCACAATTTTATTAAAGATAACAAAATGATGGAAGCGGACAATGATTTATTTAAGAATAAAATAAGAAACAGCTTTATCAGTCAGCAGTTTATATCTATTATGAAAACTGCAAATGTGCTGACATCATTGTACGATGATTGATCAATTTGCCTAATTGGAGTGGTGCCCGATGGCCGGCATTAGGTTCATCTTACTAAGTCTATTCATCGCTCCATATTGTGTCGTTCGCGGGAACTTTGGCAGCATCAGACGACTTCACATGACTGTTAAGGCCGGCTGCGCTCGAGCCTGTAGGCCTTCAACGCTTACCTCAGCCCCCGCAAGGCATACGAAACGACGTCTAAAAATACGATGCGCGGGAAACGCGAGCGCTAGCGCGTCGCTCATGAGGTCACGAACTTTAGCAGGCGTCCGACACTCGCTCAAGACCACGCATTATATACCTACCCCTTCGCATAGTCAGGGCTGGGCAAAATACATGCTTTGCTTTAATTGAAATACAAATTACAAAATACTGTATCGCAGGTAATTAAAATACGAAATACAAAATATCTTTAAGTAAAGTATTTGAAATATAAAATACAAAATACAGTTTTTTAGCTATTTTTAATTGAAATACGAAATACAAATTACAAAATAAGGAAATCTATACCAGCACGGGCTGAAAAGCAGAGGAAAACAAGATTAATTAATCAGTAGACCAGATTTTTTTTTCATGAACACTAGATTTTTAAATGACAAACAGCCTCTCGTTGGAGAGCCAATAAAACCTGCTAAAGAGAACCTGGTAAATGTATTTTAATGTTAAAATGTAATTTGAAGCCTCAAGTATTTGAAATACAAATTACAAAATACCCCGGCGTCAATTATTTGAAATACGAATTACAAATTACATTTTAAAGAAGTACGTATTTTAATTACAAGTAATTCAAATACTGCCCAACCCTGCAATAGTAGATACTGATACAAGCGACAGAGGGCTGCCGCACGCCGGCCGAGCTCACGCATGGCACGTTTCCCGCGCTTACTTATCGAAATGCCGAAACCACGTAATTATTTTGTAGTGGATGGGTGTCAAAGTCAAAAAGCTAATGAAAAATTGTCTACGACTAACAAATGATAAATTATTTACGAGATTCAGGATATTTTCAACGATTAAATTTAATAACCGTGAATTCAAAGACAGGAAAAGATGTATCCATCATTTTATAAATCTGAAACATATTTGATCCACAACAAAAATGTTTTTTTTTGCAATATTCGTTTTTACCAAAATCATCTACTATTCGTAGTACAACCCTAGCGCATTCGTTCGAATACGCGCTTGCAGCACAGGGCAAAGCAATCTCAACTCTTTGTTACGTGCTTATGGTACATTTTTGCTCGCTGCGAACAGCAGGTATTATTATTAGGATTATAGCGTAGGTTTTTTCGATTTTGTATTGAAGAGATGTACCTGTTACGTAGTAACAATTTAGTAATCTGTGCCTATACTCCAATTACTAAGAGATTAAACATTTAAACGCACGCTATTTACCGTTTGTTCAAACGATGTTGAGCTCTATTGCTAAGGTGACATGACAAAAACAGAATGCAGAATATATTTGTTATTGTAAACATTATTTTGCTTTCAACACCATCCTTATCAGAACGGAATAGAACTTAAAATCGGTTTTAATAAGCTGCAAAAAGAATTTGGAAGTTTTTCTAATCTTATTTTACATGAAGTATAGGCAAATAACAAATATTATAAACTAAATCTATCCAGGCTAATAAACAAAATAAAAACACCCGGACTAACACAGCGGCGACCCGGCTGTAATATTTGTAATTTTTGAGAATAATAAACCATTTTAACATTTGCGCATGTCTGGGCTTTAATCATAGGCGCATAAGGTTCAATTTGGTCTGTTTTATACAGTTGTTGGGATTGGTAAATTTATTCCGCGCGAAAAATAAACCATTATAGCTTTTTGCGCGCGTGACTTCTTTATTTACTTTATTACCATAGGACATTGAGGTATACATAGGGTGGTAAATTCAACTGTTTTATACACATACTAGCTTCTGCCCGCGACTTCGTCCGCGTGGAATAGTGGTGCTCCGCTCCTATTGGTTTTAGCGTGATGATAATAATATATAGCCAATAGCCTTTCTCAATAAATGGACTATCTAACACTGAAATAATTTTTCATATCGTACAAGTAGATTAGCGCGTTCATACAAAGTAACAAACTCTTCAGTTTTATTATATTAGTATAGATTTTGTAAATCTATTTCGCATGGTACCTCTACCTACTTAGTAAATTGAAGCATAATATAGATATATTATAATAATACATATTGTCAAAGAAATCCATACCTTTTTTGTTTATTCAGCATTCGTAGAGCTAACTATGACAACCTATTTTTAGTTTTAGTTTTGCCCATTTTCTTAACTTAATTACTATTACTACTAGACCTACCTAATAAATAACTAACAATAATTATATACAACTAAACTCTATAAAGGTATTATTTTTACAAATTATTTTCGACTCAGCCAGTTGAGTAGCAAAACTTAGCGGGGGTGGGGCGGTTTCGTAAAAATTGGCATACGTCCGACCTCCAACGCGTTCCGCTCGGGACTAAATGACACGGCGCGAGCGCGTTGGAAGATGAAAACACTTGATTTTGGAATTAGTGGTATAGGTATTTTCATATTTCAAATTATGCCGGCCGTTTTTTGTCACATTTTTTACGACCTTTATTATGGTATAAGTTTTATTGTTCAAAGCCTAATATTACTCAAATGAAATGGGTTTTAGATCACCATTTAGACTTGTCTTTGCGATTAAATTGGATGCAGCCAAATACACGTAATCGTGTATCGAACGGCCGAATCACCTAGATCAAAGTATGAACTATTTTATATATTTTTTTCAAAATTTAAATCCGTGTTATCAATGAATAAAACGCAAAACAAAACTACGGTTTTCAGGGTCGGCTCGCCTTAACTAAACGCTGGTATTTTTTATATTGAACATCAAAATATAACTGTTGTTTACCGATTCACTGTCGTTAATGGATTGATGGAAACTGTAGTTGATAAAGGATATAATTACTATAGGTACCTACCTACTTGCGCGTGCAGAAACTCGACAAAAATAATCAGTTATTAAAAATAAATCCTTATTATTTGTATAAAATATATATTATCTGACTGACTGACTTCCAAAACACTTCAAACTGTTCCCTAAGTTAAAGTTAATATATAAGCCAATAAAAACTTTTTGCAAAAATAGGAACCGTCTTCGTAGGTAACTCATTTGAATATGGAATGTTGAGAACAAATTATCGTTATCCAGCGAACAATAGTCGTGTTTGCTTGTCACAACCGTGTACAAAGCTCTAACATCAACATAATATCGGCGCGTGGAACCCTCCCGGACTTTACGAGTCGTTGCGACTCAACAAACAGACGAAACTTATGTGTAAACAATAAACTTACTTGACAACATTTTTGCAACTCATGTTTGTTGGGCTATATGTCGGTGGCGATGAGGACACGTAATCTTATATCCGCGTCTGCTTTCTTTCAATTTATCTGGCGACGCAGTTGGTTGGCTAACACTTACAAAATAATGAAGGTCGGTCCACATCGAGCCGGATGTAGAGCCGGACCGTCGCTGAAGCCGTGTCCGGCGCGGCCCGGCGCCGTGTACGGCGCGAGTGCGGCTGTCGAGTAGGTAATGTGGCGGCGCCAGTACACCACGAGGGGCACGCGGTTTCGATCTGACGTACATTGCTTAGTTTGAACACAAGCTATAACTCAATAATGGTAATTCCAAGTTAATGTACGTAGAAGCGTAATATTTGTTTACACACTGTATTGTTGTAAGAAAGTGCGTTGTGATGCTGTGCGCGCGCCGCCCTACTTGTTATGCGCGGAACGCTTGTGTTTGCATGCTCACCTACATGTAATATTGATGTGGTATTAGCGGGAATTATTTATTCCCCCGTAATTATGATAATTTATGTGAATGTGCGGAACTTACTCTTCCGGGGCGTAAGGCATAAATTACACAAATATATCTGTATAGATAAAAAGAAACCTTGTTAAGCTAGATGTTCACTACGACACCACACACCGTACACGCAGTGCGTACGGCGAGTGTCTGCGTGTAAACAGGCGTGGGACATTTATTCTGGCACTAGAAAAGTATCGCAACAGCGGCGCCATCACCAAACAACTGTTAAAGAAAAATTTATAGCTGCCATTTGTGTCGCAATTCCTGACGCAGAGTAGGTATCATTATCTAATGCACGGTTATAGTGTAAACTACCTGGCGACACACGGCGGCTATTCGCTTACGAGACGTTGGGAGCAATCAGCCGCTCGACTGATCGATTAATATTTAGAATCAACCTACTTGAGCACTTTCCAGTTAGACATTTTCCAGTGTCAGCCGTAGAACAGCTTCTGTTGCTAGAAATGGACTTGTGTAAAATTAATTGTTCTGATATTGATTTTAATATCAGATTTACAAAGTCCGAGAGCCACCTGTGGCGGCTGTCCTGTGTATCGAAACTAATTATGTTTGGCTTCTAACAAATCAAACAGCCCCCGACATGAAACGAAACCAATCAAACTTTAGAAACGAATTTTATTGGTTACTTTATAATTTATAATGAGGTGAGAACGGAAATGTAAATAAACATTGAAGGGATGTTACGCAAAAAGGGGGCGCCGCGGGCGGCGCACAGTGGGCTGGGATTACAAGGTTGGGTCTTAAGAGATCAAATGTATTTTTTTGGTATCTAGGCATAAATTTAAAACTTTTTTACTCTTTGACTTTTTTTAATTTAACGAGTACTTTCGGAGATATAGCCATTTCAAATTTGTATGAAGAGTAATGTTATTTTAGTTAGCAATTTATTCCAATTAAATTGAAATTGAAAATAATGTATACTAAACGGCCTGAAAACCTCAATACTTACTTAGTTCTTTAAAAAGTTTAATGGCAAAGTTGTAGGTAATAAAAAGATCTACAACTTTTGGATTGACACTTTTTTCACATAACCTCAAAATTTATGTGAAAAATTCAAAAAACCAAGTTTTTGGTTTTTTATTTTTATCTTTTACAATAATTAAATTTTTTTCACGAAATTTGGTGAAAACTTACCCTTTTATGTCTCAAACACACTGTAATTTATTTGATTTAAAATAATTATTTTTTCACCCTTATTTTGACTTAATATCGAAAAAACACCCTAATTTTCAATCGAAAATTCTCGTGTCAAAATATCACTTTTTTTTAAAAATTCGATGGTCTTTTTGTTCGTTGTAATCTCTACTTTCAGATGGTATAAAAAAATATTTACATTGCTATGGTAAATGTTCTCAGAAAATATAAAGAAACGCTACGAAATAACAGGTAGTAAGGCCAAGACCGGCTTAATTTTTTTGCGTAGATGCCTATTTATTGCTATTTTAAGATAACTTATGTATCTGAGTGACCTACGGAACCTCGGACCTCTCTATGAAATACCTTTTAGCTCATCAAAAGGTATTTCATAGAGAAGTGGGGAGTTGCTAGAAGGATCTAGGCCTTGCTAACTGTTATTTCGTAGCGTTTCTTTATATTTTCTGAGAACATTTACCATAGCAATGTAAATATTTTTTTATACCATCTGAAAGTAGAGATTTCAACGAACAAAAAGACCATCGAATTTTTAAAAAAAAGTGATATTTTGACACGAGAATTTTCGATTGAAAATTAGGGTGTTTTTTCGATATTAAGTCAAAATAAGGGTGAAAAAATAATTATTTTAAATCAAATAAATTAGAGTGTGTTTGAGACATAAAAGGGTAAGTTTTCACCAAATTTCGTGAAAAAAATTTAATTATTGTAAAAGATAAAAATAAAAAACCAAAATCTGGGTTTTTGAATTTTTCACATAAATTTTGAGGTTATATGAAAAAAGTGTCAATCCAAAAGTTGTAGATCTTTTTATTACCTACAACTTTGCCATTAAACTTTTTTTCATAGGACTTGTAGTTTTGCCGGAAATCGAGATAAACCGTTTTTTTAACTTTAACCCCCCCTCCCCCCACTTCCCGACCTCAGATCGCCCGTAATTTATTTTTCCTATCATTTTTATTGTATTGTCCTCCTTTTCCAATGGGTTTCATCCTACTATTATTTTTTTTGTTTTCAAAAGTTATTGGCACTGGTCTATATGACGTGATTTGTTTTGAATCCAAACATGACTGCTGAGATAACTGGTGTTAGTGAAGAATTAATAAGGCGATTTGCAATCATTTTAGAGGCAATTTCATCAGGTTACCACATTGACACAGCGAAATTTCACGAATATGCTCAAGTGACCATGCAACTGTATTTGGAATTATATAGCTGGTATTACATGCCTTCAAGTGTTCATAAAGTTCTTATGCATGGTGCAGCTATTATTGAAAGTTTTGGTCTAATACCAATTGGACAGCTATCTGAAGAAGCTGCTGAAGCTAGAAATAAAGACTTTCGTAGGTACCGCCAAAACCATTCCAGGAAATGCAGTAGAAAAACTACAAATGAAGACATTTTAAATAATTTATTGACCAGCTCTAATCCACTCATCTCAGCGAAACGTCACAAACTTCGCAGAAATCATAAAAAATTGTCAGTGGAAGCACAAAGTTTATTAGTAATTGAACAAGCGGAAACATTTGATGATGACGAATACGAAAATTTTGCATTCGTTAATGTGGATACCCTTGACAGTGATTAAATAAAAACAGTGCAGTGGCCAGTAGTGATTGTGATTTTTACTTATTTATTTTATTAGTCCTTAGTGGATTAGGCCTAATGCTACTGCTCCACCTGCGTTTAGCGTTAACGTTAACTTAATGCCAAACTGCGCGTCGTTTAATGCAATAACATTGCGCGTTGGCTACATTTAGGCATTAACGCTGCAAAAAAATATTTCTCGACTCGTAAATGCGTTAACTCACAAGTTGACGTTGAAACATGGACGTTGCAGCGCAGCTGCACTAGTGGCAAAAACGAGTGTTCTAAATTATTATATTCATCTATGTAATTCAATTAAAAAGAAAAAAACAAAATTAAAAAGAAGATGGTAGATGATTCAATATCATCGTCGTGCAGAATGAGCCGGCGTTAATGTAGCCAACATTCACTAGCGCGTTACACTGCGCGGGAATTCCCTTTGATGTGTCAAAAAAACCGACTCCCGAGCTATCGCTTAGCGTTTAATGCCATTCGTAGTGACGCTAGTACGTTAACGCGTTAAAACGTTGGCCACACCTGCTTAGCGTCTTGAATAACATACTAATTAACGCGTAAAGACGCAGATGGAGCAGAGGCATAAAGGGGAGACCACTACATAAAAATAACGCGCCTAGTTCTTAACCTCTATAGTGGTGTAGAATATAGAACAAAATTTGAAATTGCGACCAAATCGCAGAAAATCGCAACCCGAGAATAGGCGCTAAAATAGGACAAATATACGTACTATGCATACGTAGAGTCAATTCTTTGAGAAAATTTGAGAATTTCGAGATTTTCACATTTTTTTCTTTTGCTTCATACAAAAATTACTTTGGATATTTATAACTCCGAAAATACTAAGTTATCTGAACGACCCTCATAGAAATAATTACTTATAATCGATAGATTAATCCAACACAATATTTAAAATTTCAGAAAAATAAACTTTTTTTTTTTAAATGCTAAGTCCTTTACCGGCCCGTTTCAGCCCACTGTGCGGCGGCTGCGGCGGCGGCCGAGTGGACCAACGTCATAGTATAAAGAGCACACAGTAGGCTATCTGTGGCCCAATCCGCGATGTAATTGCCTACCGTACTTGTCTGTCTCAGGGTTGTCACTTTTAGCTAAATTTTAATTCAGTGCCTAGAAACACAATAAACCGGCGGGGCGGTGTGGGCGCGACATTCCGTGCTTCATCGGATTCGTGTGTCGCCAAAACGCTAATAAATGTTTATAGACTAAGAGCTTGTGTTTAAATAATATTCTTAGCATATACTAGTCTATTGCTTTTATAATTTAAATAGGCATAATTTATTATTCTTACACATTAAGGACAATATATATTTTCTATTAAATAAACATAAAATTATACAAACACATCTATTGAATTAGTAATTTTCTAGCATTGTTTTTGATTATGTCTTCTGGATAGAAATGGGCTTCACAAACAACATGCTTGGGTTGAGAGTTATTTATCAAATCCTCGCGGTCAATATTAAGCGCAGCCATTGAAGGCATCTGAAATACAAAGCACATTTAATATACATTAGGTATCTATCGTAAAAAGTGGAATAAAGTGACTAAAATCTCATATAAAAAACATAATTCCTAAACTAAAGAAACTAAAGCCCGTCTCTTAGACTATAATCATTTTTTGTTCTGTTGTTATGAACGGTTGCGATTCGAATTTTGCTCTATTTATCTGATTCACAATTCGTCAATTATTTTAAATTACGATTTTATAACTGTAAGTAGGTGCTTAGTTACTATACCTGCCTACAATACTGAGAAATCGGCATGACGAAACGTAAACAAAGCAATAGCGGCATTTCAATTTTATTAAAAGATCAAAAGTACCTAATACATTCTAGTGGGACAGTAGGCCTGCCTACTTTGTCTGTCTAACAACAACAAAAATAAGTAGATATCTCATCACCAAGTTAAAATTAAATGCTAGAATAAGTGACTTGCTTACCTTTCTTGTTTAGTAGGTAATCAGAACAGAGATAAATCTGGAATCGATGAATTATTTAGACACCTAAACATACAGCAATAAGTTCTCCTGCGATTATCACACATTTTTCATTTATTTAGCGGTACCGAAAAGCCGTGACGCGACACGGCTTTGTGCGGTGTTAGCCCCGACTGGCGCACTGAGAAACGGGTCGAGATTTTGTTTGAGTGTGCGCGCGGCGACGCATAGATACTATGGCGCACACATACAAGCCGCGCGCGGTTCATTTGTATGAAGATAACATACTTTGTCCTTTTTATACTATGCCAACGTTAACTATTTGTCTTTATAAAATAATTTATCGCAGATAGCTGTTTGCCTAAATTACATTATTTTATAATTAATTTGTAAACAATGTTTATGATCGTCTCTCTGATTAAAGGTAAGCTGTGCGCTTGGTTAAGGGTCGATGTCCGCGAGGCGCCTCTAATGTCTTGCGCCTAATGAGTTAAAAATAATTAATTTAAGTAGGTATAGAAAAAGTATCAATAAAGATAGAAAATACGTTGAAAATGTGAATTGCCAAGTCCTATTCTTGTTTTTGGGAACAGGGAGAGCGTTCTTAGCATTCCTTAATCAACGTTTAATTAAGCAATTAATGCTTTGGATAATTTAAGATCACGCGTTCGAGTAGGAAGTGCCTGATTTCTTTATTGTCTATAAATAATAATAGTTTTCAAGATTTAGAGAGATGGACATTGGACGTACTTACATAGTTCAAGTTTTGGGAAGCGTCTGCAAACTTCATATTGAATCTAACACGCAAGTTGTACCTCTGTACCTACCCATGGCGGCACTTCAGATGAAGCACTACTCGCTGGCTTGAGTTCGGCAGCTCGATCTGTACACAACACGCGACTCTAATAACAATTTGGATCTAGATTGTCTGTCTAGACATTTTGTGTTTAGGTCCGCTGTCTCGTCAGCGAAGTTGCTTTTGAAGCTAGTAATACAACCACATTTTATTTCTGTAGTGAGTGCCACCTGACTGCCTCTTCTGTCAAATATCCTTAATGCACTACAGTCATTATGCCATTCACGCAGCGTGCTGACAGCAGACAGCTACGTATACGATATATGTACAATAATATAATGGGATACAGAAACTATGGGTGGCAGACCATGTATCAGAGCTAATAAACTAGTGCTGTTATGTTGTATTCTTTGATAAAATAATTTATTTTGTGTCGCATTTAGCACTAAATGTTTGAGATTTTATATTATTTGTTATCGGAGGAGCTCGTGGCTAAGTAACAGCCGCACGGTTCGACCGATATTACACGTTAAGCTGCGCTTGGCGCGGTCCGTGGATGGGTGACCATCTTTGTCATAGCGAGACTCCTCCGTTCTTCGGAAAGCACGTTAAGCTGTTGGTCCCGGCTGTTATTTGTAGATCTTTGACAGTCGTTACGGGTAGTCAGAAGCCAGAAAGTCTGACAACCAGTCTTACCAAGGGGTGCCGTGTTACCCGGTAACTCGGTTGTGGAGGTCAGATAGGCAGTCGCTCCATGTAAAACACTGGTACTCAGCTGCATCCGGTTTAGACTGGAAGCCGTCTCCAAAATAGTTGGGAAAAGGCTAGGCAGATGATGATGTTTGAGATTTTATCGATAACTAGGTTCTGCTAGCTTTCAGCTTTATTATCTATACTAAAACGAGTAAAGCTATAGGCTATATATATATTATCACGCTAAAACCAATAGGAGCGGAGCACCAATATTCCACGCGGACGAAGTCGCGGACGGAAGCTAGTATTAGTATAGATAGATGCCATGTAGCGCAGAATATCTACCTGAATTACTAACTTGCTGTAGAAACTATGTCCACACGAGTGTTAATATTAACACCCTCTTAGGAGACGCGCACAGGCCTCTTGCGGCACACACCACGTTAACCAGGCCGTCAATATGCACGGCTCAGCGATCGACTGAGGCTGGGCGCATGTAGCGTTACGTTAATTTCAAATGAACGCCCGGAGATTTGAACAGCTGGCAGTATTGCTTCCTGTTGCTGATATTACTTCAAAGAAGCCAATAGGTACTGCAGCTAGACTATAATCTCAAATCTTTACTTCCTTACTTTAATATCCGAAAGTAACTCTGGCTGTCTTAAGTAACGCTTTCACGGAAAGACTGCAGAACTGAAAAAACGATATTCGGTAGGTATGGAGATACATTGAAATCCTGGTGAAGGACATATAATAGTTATCATCTGAGTGCTTTAAGTAGCTCCTTAGGATGTGGGTGAAATAATATAAATGAAATAAGAATATATTTTAGATTTTGATGGATATAGCAATGTGGTAAGACTTTAGACATAATAAACTCATTAGATCGTGAATCAGTTTAAACGCATTTGTCAGTGATATGAAGTTTGAGGAGGACGAGCCTACACTATGCATGTTAGTGCTGCGCTCAGAAATGGATAGAATTTCTAACTAAGTGGCAGTAATCTATACGTACAAACGTTGTACAATGTCATCAACTGCACACGTGGCTTTGTGTGGCAGTGGAGGACTCAATTATTTTTAAAAGTAAGCCACTTGAAGAAAAATTATGTTCAAAAGAGTTTAGCCAAGTTCATCTGAAGAAGTTTAATAATCATTTGTGAACAAGTAAGTATTGTCTACATTTAAGATAATGGTCATATCTCGGCTCGGCTGTCATCGATATCTGCTCGTCGGCTGTCTGTCTCCGAGGACATTCGAGAAGTGCTGATGCTGAGCCAGTTTTGTATAAATGTACTTTGCTTAGCTTTTATTTAAATGTAGCTAAAGTTTTAATTATTATTCTGATTGAATTCACATTTCTATTAAATTTGTAATAAATAATAAGTAATATTAGAGCAATAATAAGTTATTAAGACGAGGTACACATTACTCTAAGTGCTGTTAGTAGGTACAGTGTCGTGAGCGCAGTTCCCCGCCAGTGTAGCGTCTGTGTCTGGCTGGCTGGTCTGACTGTCATATCGTGATGCCTGCTAGACACGCCAGGACTACTGGGAATATCATCTCATATGTCAGTTACTGAGCCACACGCTTATTATCTTCTATTGCAACAAAAATGACGCTACAGATTGAGTTTCAAACTTTTGGTTACACAGTAGGTCTTGATGTGAGTTCTGCGAAAATGGGAATGTTCTGTTACGTGCGAAAACAAAAGTATACGTTTTATGTTTATTAGTTTTGTTTCCGTTACTTTATTACTGTTGTTATATTGTAGCACTAAGTAGGCGCGGTGCAAGCACGCAGGGCGTTATTTATATCGCACAATAGCACTAGATCGCGCTGCGGGCTCATAAACCGATCGTCAGCTGCAACTGCGCAGGCGCAACACTTCCTATTCCACGGAATAACGTACATTGTCGATTCCGCTACGAAGAAAACGGAATTTACAAGTACCGCGAAAACATGGCTTAAGCAGAAGTTAAATATGAGCATTCTTGAGAAGTCGTTGATGACGGAACATGATGACAAAGTGAGGTATCTCTTTTATCTTAATTATTTTGGGAGACTGTGAACGAATGTTTTCAAACATACTTTTGCTGAAGAGTTTATGAAAAAGACTGCTTCGAAGAAGATTTAACTGTAATGTCATATGAATGATGGAATTACAGATAAGAGGCACGAGTGTGGCGAGGTCAAGGTTTTATTTTAGGAGATAAAATTCAAATGTTTTCGAAATCTAGCATACCTATAATTTATAAAAACTTGAACCGCATAATTGAATTTTAACGGATTTGTTTTGCATAATAAGCATAATTAAATATTTGGGATACACCATCAATAACTTCGACAACAGTAGCTGATGTCGATGCACACAGCGCACATGCAGTCGGTGCCGCCGAGTAATCGCGTCACCTGTTGACCTGCTGGACAGCTGCCAGCCGCCTCTCGTGCGCCACTCAGCAGGCAAACACAAAGTATGTTCACTGGGTACAAATATAAAAAATATTTTATTTTGATTGTGTTTATAGTTCAGGAAATATCATAGGACTTTCATATCTTGTTGTTCCGTAGATGGCAGAATTTAAACTGGGTAAACATATCATCTGGCCACGTTACACAGTACGTCATGTTTTGTAATGTTGTAGTATCCACTTTATTTGTAATCAGAGTTTGACTGCTGTGTTTTTGTTGTTGTTGCGCGTCGAGATTATGACGCTCCGTTAATATATTGTTAGTATTTCATGCGAATAACTTTGTTGGAAATAAACCGCTGATGAAGGGATATGTTATGCTTCCGTGTCTGTTGTGATGGAAACGGCCACTATAGCTATATCATTATGCCGATCTTTACTGTCAATTAAAAAAGATACAATGACCTGTTAACGTCTGACGTAAATATCAACAGGAGAATTTCTTTTTCACCTTAGAAATTTTAATAGCATTAGCAGCTACTAGCTAACAGCTAAACTTTACTTACGGATAAACAACTTTTAATTCATGACAAGCATTTATGTTAAGTGGTAAATAATGCACTGCAGTGTCCGATATAAGATGTAACAAAGATTATGATAACAAAGCATCGGAAAGCAATGGTTGTTATGCAGGTTAATGCTCCCCTCGGGGGTGAAACATTAGTAGCGATACTCGCTAAACGCTCCCCCGGGGAATCGAGGGCAGCTATTAAGTTGTCAATACAAATGCTGGCTGTAGGGAAATACGTGAGTAATGCTCGGCATGTCGGGCAGAGCTGCCGCGGGAACACATCTGTCTCACTTTCTACTCGCTTACATTTCCGCGCCGAGGTGCGAATAGCCTCGTAACGTAAATATAACAGTATTTTAAAAAAGATTTTTATTTTTAAATAAGTGTACCCGAAGCTCAAGCGTGAAAAGAATTTAGAATCTTATTGATTCTAGGTACGCCTGACGCCAGAGCACTTCCAGCAGAGCCAGGCAATCAGCGCGCCAATTAATTGTTAGTCTGGAACGTTCAACTTATATGTGGCTATAGACATGCGCACTCTACCTCCTCTATCAAATAGCTCGCAAAACTTCAACAAATGAATAAGAAACTAACACCGAGAAGTTTCTCTACGTCGTACCTACCTATTTATATGTATATTTTTCAAGACAGCGAAATTCATATGTGTTAACATAGAGAGAACATTTTTGTTGCACTCCAATAACTTTAGAAAATATTTAGGCAAATGTAAATTAATTGTCAACTTTAAGTTCGTCGTTCGTTAAATATTAATTAATTGTCGACTTTAAGACACAACCAAACAATAATAAAAAGTCTCGCGTAGGGACTCCTAAAGTTTGTATCGATGTAGAAGAAATATGTCGACACACATTGATGTCTCCAATTGTGGCTAGGTTTACCGAAGCGAGCGCGCCCAGTGTTCCTATTTGTGGTCTGTATAAGTCATAAGTGCATACTAGGTTTTATTTTGGTACAAATAAGGAAAGATCATGTACCAATTACGATTTTCAGCTTATGTAATCTGAAAAGGATGTTACTGCCTCTAAAATTCCGTATAAGCTTGGATTAAAAGTCAGTGTCACCCTAAAATATTTAAGTCAAACAATTTTATTTTGCTCAAGATGGCGTAATTCCTGTGTTCGCAGCATATGAATAAGGTACGTGTGGCGGTGTTGTGAGGCGGCCGGTCGGCCGGTGACGTGACGCTGGCGGTCACTGTCACGCACTCGCAGTGTTTATTGGTGAACGGTTCGCGTGACGCCGAGCGCCGCCGCTGCCCTTGACGATACACTCACTTGGACTTATTTTACGATTGTTTATCTTACTACCGTTGATCATTCGTACTACTGCAGTACTACGAATGGATGGAGTTTGTGGTTGTAGTAATTATTAAGGAACACTCGCGATTAATGTAGGTGCTGTACTTTTAACTATTGTAGTTTTTTATAGGCATGAACTGCACAAGAATAGCCCAATAAATGTCCATAATCAAAGACGCTAATTTGAAAAAATTTAGGTATAATAGACACTTGTAAGATTACCCTCTATTATCAATTGTTTTCTAATTATGTAATGTAAATGCGAGGATTATCTTAAATATCAGAATATGAGCAATGACGAATAAAAACGTAGGCAAGGAGACTAATTCACTTTTATTTTCAACAGTATTACAGTATTACAGTATTACATTTGAAGTCCGCTCATGTCAGGCGCTCGTAACAGAATGTGTCACCCTCCAAGTTCCAACACTGCTACCGAGATTTCAAAAAAATGTTGCCAACCTTCAATTATATGATATTTAATTAGTCGATTTTAAATGTAAACTTATGAACCCTAACAATCGACCATCCTGACAACGTGTGCGACCTCGCACACGATTCCAGGTGGAAACCCTAACAATCGCACCCTTGGTCAGTGACACAATCTAAAATAAATATAGTTTAATAACATAACATTACAATGCTTAATTAGATTATCTGTACCTAATTTCACCACATTATACACAAAAAATACGTAAATAATGACAAAATAAATAGATTATGCTATATCTTAACTAATTCAAATGCAGACAAGTCTTTAATTGTAACTATTTACAAACAGTCGTTTTTATCATATTATAACAAATTCAATGTTAACAACTAGTAGGTATCATCTCATTACTTTTTATTAACATAAATATGAAAAGGAGAAGAAAAAGGTAACACTTCAAAATTAACTACATCTTGTTCCAATCGATTTGGTAGACTACAAATAAAAATCTATGTTGGGCCCAAACGATCGATTTATTGGGTTACCAACAATAAATTTAAAACATGACTTAGACGGGCTCGATACCCTTTTATGCCAACAGCACCGACTAACTGACACACAAGACGATCGATTACTTGTGGCAGTGTAGCGGCTTACTTTATTCAGGCATTTAGTATATCAAGACAGACTGATCGATTCAGTTCCATGCCTGATTACCAAACTACCTACTTCAACGCTGATCAACACCAAATCACGCGCACCGGACGATCGATTTACCAGTGACACGCATTGGGTGATCCAATTCGATCAATGAAAGTTTTAAGATACGAACTGATCGATTCAGTTCGCACTTATTCGCGAATTGATTACATACACAGGACGATCAATTACCCGTAATGCATCATTGAACTTACTCCAAGACAGTTGCGTCAACGCACGGACCGATCGATTTGTCGTGGTTGAACTGAAACAATACAGACATGATCTATAGTTACGCACTCCTTTAATAATCAAAAGGGTTAGGTTAATATAAAGAAAAATCATTTCATTAGTCATTTTCATCAGAAACGCTTGAGTCGGTATCGTTTTCGTGTACTTCTAATGCGGCTATGTGAATCCATGGCCTCATTCGCTCTGCTGCAACCACAGTTGGTCGTCTACTCTGCGTGCAACCTACACCCGGAACAGGGGCTACCTTGTACCGGTCGTTACCTAAGATTTTAACAACCCGATAGGGTCCTACATATGTGGGCATAAGCTTCTTGCTTTGCCCATCATTGTTAAAATACGTTTTTGTTATTTTGACAAGTTCGTCTATTTTATACAATCGAGCTGGCTTCCTACCTTCATCATATCTCTGTTTCTGCTTATTTTGCTCTAACTCTATCTTATCCTTAACTTCATTGCGTATAACGGAGAGGTCACTATTAACTCGTGTATCGTCAGTAATTTCGTTCATGATAGGACTAAGTTCTGCATTCATACAGGTACCAAACAATACTTCTGAAGGGGTCCTCCCTGTGGTCTTTTGGACAGTGTTGTTGAGTCCCCATTGAATTCTGCCTAACTGGTTATCCCAATCCTTCTCATCATGATTAATACTTAAAGTCTTCATAGAATCAAGAATAGTACGATTGTATCGTTCGACTTGTCCATTGGATCTTGGACTAGCAACGGCATTTAATACATGCTTGAAACCCCTATCAAGGGAGAACCT
Organism: Pyrrhia umbra; assembly: GCA_963891755.1. Taxonomy (NCBI): domain Eukaryota; kingdom Metazoa; phylum Arthropoda; class Insecta; order Lepidoptera; family Noctuidae; genus Pyrrhia; species Pyrrhia umbra. The sequence continues at coordinate 15,656,210 of OY982923.1, read as the reverse complement.
CTTGAATCCATGAGAGGTGAAACAACTACCGCGGTCACTTATAAGACGATCAGGGATTCTAAAGGTGTAGAATATCTCATCTAAGACCTTGATAACATTTTGGGTGTTTGTATTTCGGACAGGTTTGATAAAACAGAATTTCGTAAACGCGTCTACCACGACAAGAAGATGTGTTTGCCCCCTGTTAGATTTTACGAAGGGTCCAAGGTGGTCAACGTGAAGGGTATGAAAAGGTACGTCCACCTTTTCAATTGGGTGGAGGTGACCCTCACGAGTATTTGTTTTATTTTTCGCGAAGGCACATTCGATGCATGCATTTACGTATTTCTTAACGAACTTGGACATTTTTGCGAACCAGTAATTTTTCTTAATTCTTTCCAAAGTCTTTTCTACGCCAAAATGTCCAATGTCGTCGTGGTTCATGCGACACAATTGCCACCTTGCACCTTTTGGCACTACCCATCGAATATTGCTCTTATCACCACCCAGATAACGAAATAACTTATTTTCCTTCAGAACATAATTTTCGTTTATATAAGTTAGCCCCTTTTCATCAAGACCACTACTTAAGATATCTCTGATCCTGCACAACTCTGTATCTCCAAGTTGCAGAGTTTGTAACCAATCATCATTGCTAATTGACATCACAACAGGAAATTCATCAACTATTGTTTCTATATTATCATAAACGGGATTTCGAGATAATGCGTCGACGTGACTCATTTTGGTGCCGGCCCTGTATTCTATGGAACAATCAAACTCTTGTAACGTCAACCACCAGCGAGCTATCCTTGGGATTAAATCTCTCTTTAAAAACGTGGAACGTAATGCACTGCAGTCTGTAACGATTTTAAAATCCTTTCCTAGCAAGTAAACCCTAAATTTCCGCAGAGAAAACACAACTGCCAGCGTTTCCAACTCGTACGCGTGAAAATTCTTTTCCTCTGGTGAAGTTTGTCTACTATAGTACGCCACTGGACGGAAAGGTTCACTCACAACTATGCGCTGAAGAAGAATGCCACCAATACCTATTTTACTTGCGTCGGTGTGTAACTCGGTTTCTGCTGCAGGATCATAAATTGCGAGAATTGGCCTGTTAATCAATCTAGCCTTGAGACCATCGAAAGCCTGCTGCTGACTATCACTCCACTCCCAAGCAACACCCTTTTTCAACAGCTTACTAAGGGGAGAAGCTAAATGAGCGAAATCCTTAATAAACTTTCGAAAATAACTAGCCAAACCTAGAAATTGTCGAACGTTATGCACACTTTCAGGCCGCGGAAACTCCTGGACACTCTTAATTTTCCCTTCCCCTGGTCTAATACCAGCAGCGCTGATCTCGTATCCGAGATAATTTATCTGATCACTAAGAAAGTAGCATTTTTCCAAGTTTAAAGTGAGGTTTGCATTTTCAATGACCTGCAACACTTCCTCCAGACGTTTAAGACATTCTGTGGAATGTTTCCCATAAATAAGAATATCATCTATGTAGGCCGTAGCATTCCCAACGCGAGCCGACCTTAAGAGCGAATTCATCATACGTTGAAACACCCCTGGTGCATTTGCCAGACCAAACGGCATACGGTTGAATTCGTATTGACCGTCTGGCGTGACGAAAGAGGTAAGATGTCTGCACCGCTCAGAGATTGGAACTTGATAATAGCCTGAGGCTAAATCTAGCGTTATGAAGCAAGCATGACCCGAAAGGCGAGCTATTTCGTCTTCGATGATAGGCATGGGATATCTCTCCTTCACAGTCACTGAATTTAGCATTCGATAGTCTACACACATCCTTTGCGACCCATCCTTTTTACGAACAAGCAAAATTGGACTTGAGTACTCTGAAACTGACTCTCTAACTATTCCAGCATCTAACATTTCAGTGACCATAGACCTCACCTTCTCTCGTTCAAAATGAGACAATCTGTACGGACGATATACTATAGGACGCTTGCTATTAAGCTCTATTTGCATCTCCGCAATGTTAGTGCATCCCAAATTCTTAAGAGAAGTAGCAAAACAATGCTTGTACCTTTTTAATAAATCTATAAGATTCTGCTTATCTGAACTCGATGCTCTATCGCCAACACGTATCTGATCCTCATTAAACTGAATCTCGCAGCCTGGTAATGGAGACTCAATAACTCTATTAACAAGGTCAACTCTTTTTGCCCGACAAAAGACAGAACCTTTAACAATCTTACAGAAACTATAGTACGGCTTCACTGTTATATTAACAAAACCAGATTCTACACGATAAAGGCCCCCGAATACAAAATATTGTATATTTGGTTGTCCTGCGATACTATTGTTTATCAGCAAGTTACCGGTAAAACAAGACTCTATACAAGCTCTTACTGTTGCAGTGCCATAGAGCTCTAGGAGACTAACAGATTTTACTTTAAAATATTGTTCAACACTATAATCAGGATCGGGCTCTGGCAGTTCCTTGCCAACATCGAGAAATTGCAACGTATTGACATTCTTGATTGCGATTACGTGAGACTGCTCTGTGTATGATTGTCCTATCAATACTGACTTGTCCAGTAGTTCGTCTGCAACAACCTTACACAAGACATTTGCACTAACATCATCGATGCTTATAACAAGTGACAGGTCCCCTAATGAATGCACTGTACAATTACCAAACCCTTTCATCACAGATGGAATATTATTGTGGGACAACCCAAGGCAATGACTGACAGATTCTCTAATCAAGGTAACATCGCTACCAAAATCTACAAAAGCTGTGAAGATGATACCATTTACTGTAACTTCTTTAATGAATTTAGCATTCTGATTGCTTTGCTTGTCAATGGAATCTATGCACATTGTTTTTTGAACGTTGACAGTTTTTACTGTTTGGTCATTGGTTTTAGAGCGGCAGTTAGCGTCTGTGTGACCAACCCTACTACACTTGGAACATTTTATTAGAGGTTTAGGGCAAAATAGAAAACTGTGTCCAGTCTCCTTGCAGTTAAAACAGCCAACTGAATTTAAAGTGCTAGATTTCGCGCCTAACTTCGGTTTAGACCCGTAGCCATTGTGAGTGTTTTCTAATCCTTTATTAGTCTTATAAGGCACACGATCAACAGCACTTTGATTGGAATCCCTATTACTTATTAAATATTGCAAGAGTTGCTCGGGGTGAGAACAACGTAAAGCGAGTGCACCCGATTTCAGTGTGCGATCGCTTAAGCCATGAATTATACAGTCTACCGCTCGATTTCCTTCAATGTCACATCGATTAAGAAGTGTTAACTTTTCATAATAATACACCTCTATAGGCTCGCCATATTTGCTTCGCCTTCTAAGCATCTCCTCCAAGGTCTGGCCATAGTTCTGTTCGAAGGGAAAAGCTAGGACTAATTTCTGCTGCCATTCCTCCCAAGTGAACAAAATTGAATTTAAGCCTTCGTACCAGGTTTTTGCTAGACCTTGGAGTTTCTGCATAGCAAAATGGGTAGTAGTTCTATCGTCCCAGCCATACACTGACGCACACTCGTTCACCTTTTTTATCCATACATCAACTCGTTGAGTCTTAGTAGAGGGATCAAAGTTTGGCAGTATGTTCTTAAAGTCTATCTTTTGAGAATGTGCGATTCGGGTAGGAGACTGTGTCGCCAAACCATCCCTCATACATTTTAAAATATCAACAACATCTTTTTTAGATAATGAGGGGCTACATGACCTTTTAAACTGTCCCGCGTCGACACGTGGCTCTGGGCGTTGCTCTGGATCTCTCTGAGCACGAAGTCTATCCTCACTGCGGCGCGATGAATAGCGGTGAGAACGGCGACTTGCCGTGTCTGCGCCGCGAGAGCCACGAAGTTCGCTGGCGACTGGACACAATGGGGTATGGTGGCGCATCTCTGCTCCGCGAAGTCGCTCTCGTTCTCGCTGCAGTTCACGTTCCAGCAATTCCACCCGCTCGTATCCTCGTTCTTGTTCCCGGTTGCGCTCGGCATGACTTGGGCTGCGAGTCCGGACGCGGCTTCTACTTCGAGATTCGGCCCGAATAACCGGGGTTTCACATCTCCGACTGTCTAGGCCTCGACTCCGGCGGACCGGGTCATTCATTCTCTAAAACAGAATGCGTTGCATGGCAAACGCAAAAATAATAGTTATCATTTGCACACAACAGGGGAAAAAGAAAAAAATAGATATGTGGGTACCCGACACAAACACTCAAATAACTCGAAAACGGTGCATCCTAGACGAAAAATAACCAAAATTTCACCACCCTTTATAAAACCCTCATTCAGGTGGCATACCAACATATAATTCAGTAAAATATGTATATACTCGTATATATAGATAAACATGAACCACAATTACCCGTGAAATTATAGTGGGAAATTTAAATTAAACTCAACAAATGAAGCTGTCGGTAGGCGTAAAAGAAATTGCGGCATATATCACACTATTATAATTTATAATCCCAATACAAATAAAACCAAAAATTGGGCGTGTACTTACGTTTCGAAGTTAGTTGCCTATCCCACTTCTGATATGTAAGATTACCCTCTATTATCAATTGTTTTCTAATTATGTAATGTAAATGCGAGGATTATCTTAAATATCAGAATATGAGCAATGACGAATAAAAACGTAGGCAAGGAGACTAATTCACTTTTATTTTCAACAGTATTACAGTATTACAGTATTACATTTGAAGTCCGCTCATGTCAGGCGCTCGTAACAGAATGTGTCACCCTCCAAGTTCCAACACTGCTACCGAGATTTCAAAAAAATGTTGCCAACCTTCAATTATATGATATTTAATTAGTCGATTTTAAATGTAAACTTATGAACCCTAACACACTTTTAAAGATTGCGAAGGGTCCGCAGTCCTCACGCCTGATACTGCCTGCAATCCTGTTGGACAGCAGCCCTGCGAGTGGCGAGTGGCGAGTACGGTGGCTCATAAATCAGGTGTGCTCCACAAATACCCGCGTTAGCATCGTTCCGGTGCCAGTTCGGTCGCGCTCGGCTATATTCGGCCGCCATATTAATCGCTGCCCGCTGCGATGACGTGCGTGTCGCCCGACATGCGACGCCTATCCATATCGATATTATTATGTTGTGGTCGCATTCCACGAACGAGCTTGATGTACCTACCAACATTCAAGTCACAGAAGTACAAATATAGTAGGTAGGTATAACCTATTAATAAATTACAAAGTGCAATGGCTCTTTGGTTGTTTATCCATAAAATATGTTTCTACAACAATCTCGCTCCTATAATGTACCTAGTCTTCATTTACCCTCTCTGATCGGGGCGACTCAGAACACGAGGAGTAACGCATTAAGCTGTAACTTTATGAATTGTCCGAAATGAATTAGGTAGGTACCTACCTACCCGGAGGAGGTACCTACATTAGAGTTGATCGCAGACCAAGTTAATATCTAAGCAAAAGAGCATCTCGTATGATGTTGAGCTGAAGTAACTTGTTCGTCACTCCCTGAGTTAGGTGAACCTATAACTTTAGCAAGGAGTTGATTGGGATAAGTTAATGTGCATGAAAAATTTAATAAATAAACTTCAGCTGAAAAACCAGGTCACAAACAGGGATCATTTAATTGTAAGTCATCATGTCGAGAATTGTATCCACGTCGGTGCACACAAGGCCATATTTAGGTATTAAGTGTCGGCCTGTATGGTTGAGTGCTGTGACCTAGTGGTCTTGTTTGTGAGATGCGCAGGCGCCGTCAAGCGTGAGACGTCTCACTGCCCGGGCAAGGCGACACTGTCCGACAGTTTTTTGTTACCGCCCGCGCCGCGCCGCGCTGCACTCACAGCTAATAACCACTTTTGCAATTGATAGTCTTTTGTTCAATGACTACAGTTTCATTTACGCGGCTTTTTAAGCCGTATCTCTGACACTGGGTCTTGTTCGGTTAGTAAATGTGCAGCCCATATTATAAGAAAAAGACGGCACTTATAAATACTTAGAAAAGCTTATGCGGCAAAGGTCTTCGTATGTTACATGAACTCGACCATATTTAATGGTTAATTTGCGAACACAAGCGAGGATTAGGCAACGTGTCTATGTCATGCTGACTATTTCTTGATCCTTGTGTTCAAACCAAGCAGTCAGATAAACCATGGTTTGGTTGCGCGCGATTTTTCAAACCTTACACACCCACAGCGGGAGGAGTCATTTGATGATTTCCCATCCATAAAAAGGGGGCTACGATGGAAGTTCTGAGGAACTTGGTAATATGTATACTACATACATATTACCAAGCTCCTCGAAACTAACCTAACCCAAAAAGTGAAGATGCGGTCGAAGAAGGAGCTCACTTGCCTAGAAGTATCTTGACGGAATAACCCAAAGAATTATCTTGCTAGTTTGATATTTTTAGGAATCGATAAAACAATGTCTAGTACTGTAAAATAGGCCTATTCTGTAAACTTTGTGCAGATAGAGGTTGGAATGATGATGACGGGCAAAGTAACGGTGTAGGTTATCAAAGCGCGCTCCGAGCCGCGGCGCAGGCAGAGCGTGGCAGGACCTCATCTGTGACACCGGCACTACTAACTCGTCGCTCCGACTGTGACACTGCCAACTTAGCTATCATAAGCTGATTATTTGGACTGTGACACAAATACTGGCAAATGGTGTAGCTGTATACTGTGAACAGCACTTCCCTAATTGCTTTTTAAAATGTATTCTATTCGTTCAAAGCGTATATTTTTAATAAAATGTCAGAGAGATTATGGTAAATACAAAATCCTACTACAAAATATAAGTAGATGTTGCATTTATAGAAGCCAATCTATACTATTATATAAAATGACAACCTCATACACTGAATGACTGACTCATCAACGCAGAGCCAAAATGGCTGGACCTAGAGTACTGAAATTTGGACAGGGGGTGCCTTTTATTTCCTAGACAAGTAATAAGAAGGGATTTTTGAAAATTCCAATCCTAAGTATATCAAAATGGGGTTGAAAGTTTGTATGGAGTAAGCTTTATTTTTGATTCGATTGAACTCAAATTTTGTGAGAACACTTTAAAATGAAAATAATTAAACACGTGTTTCACAGTTTTTCAAGATTTTAGCCCTAGGGTGAAAAAAATCAAATTTTAAGTTTGTAAGAATAAAAATATGTTTTAACTTTACGCGAAAACGTCTGAACAGTTTTACTTGAAATTCACCATAAATTTTTGTTATGAATCGGGTCAAGCTTTAGGCTACAAATCGTCACGGTAATTATTATGGGGAATGAGCAGTGAGGCATTGAAATAAGTTTGTAATGGGATAACCTAACAAGTTTTTATAATTATGCATTTTCGCTATCATTACAATCTTTGACATGAAAATCATCACGCCCGTTTCGAAAGCAGATAAGCAGTAATTAAAATTGAAAATATGTTGTATTAGAACGTCAATTTTACCTGCAATGTCAACGAGCACTGTAGCGGAGGGGCTGTATTAATGATCATGCGATTCAGTTACATCGAGTTCGAATCCCACATAATTTTTTTTTTTTTTTAGTTTGGTGTATACATAATTTTCTTTTTCCTTTAGTTAATATCACATAATCTCTTTCACCTCAGCGGCTTCAAGAATTAAGTTACGAATTTGTTAAAAATAAGCGCTTTCAAGTCATAATGTGTAGATGTTATTCCATGGTGATTAATGCCCATGCGTTCTATGTATGAAAAGGGCCTCTTTTCATACATAAAAGCGGGATAATTATAAACTAAAAAAAAATTGCGCTATCCATTGAATTCATTCTATTCCACACTTCAGAAATTAAGAATCTAGAATTCCCTTTGCTAATAAACAAATCATAAGGCCAAACATTTAAATGGATTCGGATGAACCTGCGTGGGGATTGTTGTGGCGATAAATCCTCTCTTCGCGGAGTGGCTAAGGAAGCACCACGGCATCTTGACCTACCGCAGATCCAATGCCTACGCCTGACGCAGGTTCTCACTGGACACGGTATTTTGGGAGGTTCCTGGATCGAATCAAGCGAGAGGAAATGTCGGGGTGTCGACACTGTGAGGATCACCTGGAGGTCACGGTGGAACATACGGTGGAGGTCTGCCCCACTTGGGCGGCGGTGATCTCTCACTTTCGGCCCTGGTTCAAACCATGGTCCAAAGAGAGTGGGAATAGGAAGCAGTCACCTTCTAATGCTAACCAGTCATGCTGGAAAAGGAGATAGCGGGTTGCGTGAGGGAGAGACAAATCTCACGCCCCAGCCACGTCATCAACATTTGGAGCCAGGAATCGACTCCAGGCCACTGTAGGTCCGGCCTGCAGACTTTGAGCAATAAGTGGCTAACCGTCCGGTAAGGATTAGGACGGGTCTTATCAGCGGGAAGACTCGGGACATGATTTTTCATTCCTAAAAGAAAACATTTTTATTTTCAAAAATAGAATGCAAATACACAATACCTAATTGGAGACACCGACTTCTAGAATGATGTCTATTAGTTATTTTTAAATTTGTATTGTGTTCCAAGCCAGTTGTTTTTTTTTTGAAAAAAGTTTTTCAGTTCTCTTTTTAGTGGCTCAGTTTGTAATTTAGATAAATTACAATATCCTAATGCCTAGACAAATGTTCATCACCTTTAATAAGGGTGAACTCTATATGTCTGTTTTCTCCTTTAAAGCATAGAGGTGTGTTGTTATGTTATAGAACAGTGAAAAAAATCACAGGCATACGATCGCAGCAATCGTGGTTCCTTTTCTATTAGTAATTGAAGAGTTCCATTGGTTATTTACGAAGAAATTCAACAGATCCCAATAATATATATTGTACTAAAACCTTTCTTGAAAACTATGCATTTGAAGAACGACAACTCTCATCCAATTCAGATCAGTAGTTTTTGAGAAAATCGGGAACATACAAACACATGCATACCGGTCAAATACAGAACCACCTTTTTTAAAATCGGTTAAAAAACAAAGACTACCTACCCGTGCGAAGCCGGGGCGGGCCACTAGTTATGAAATAAAACACACACACACACACCATTATAACAACGAAGTAAATTACGTAGCAGTAGTCATCATTATAGGAAACAAACGGTCTTTTAGAAAACAATTGCCAACAACTGTTAATTCGTAGAACCACGAGCGGTGCTCTTCGAGTTACAATTTCTAAAGTATTGCATGAATGGCACACGATGCTCGGTCAAACGTACAAACAATAACATGCAACTATTATTCCTAGGAAAATCTTAAACATATATTGCGAATAAGTATGATTTTGAACACATATTCACAATTGTATGCTACGTTTTAGAGTGCAACGACACGCAACATACTCCAGAAGTCGCTCGACCCTGACACATCCCAGCCAGTGGCGGAACCTTCACCTACATAGTGCCCAAGGTCACAGGGTCCTGGTGTGCACCTGGAGACCTTGAGACGCAGCCGACGCCTCATAATGATGATGTAGTGTTATTGCACTCGTTCATTATAATAAGACGTCGGCTTATTACGCTGACGGCGAATTAACTGGTAATGGTTATACATAAAATACAACAATAAAATTATAAATATATAAATAAGTGAATAAATACTAAAATAACAAAAACATTATTTTAAATATAAACATGTTAAATATATAAATTTCGAAATATATAAATTTAAATTAATATACTATCTATGAATGTTACTAGCGAGATGACGGCAGATAGAAGAGTATGGAAGAAGAAAACATGCTGCGCCGACCCCAAATAAAATTGGGATAAGGGCAGGAGGATGATGATGATACTATCTATATATAGGTATAACCAAGATTTTATATAAATATTAGAGTATAAATATTAGATATATAATATAGTTCACATTAATGCTTCCTCTCTCCTAAATCTCTAAATTGCTGTGCCCAACAGGGTCTACAATGAACATTACTTTGTTTAAATGTAACACCTAAACCACATTGTAGAATACAATAAATATTGAGTATTGAGGACATAGAAGCTCCCACACCAGTCTGTTGCCGTGTAATACGACAATCTCATTACTGACTGAATTTCACGTCAAAGGTCATCGATTTTATAACAAGCTAGTTTCATGCAAAAATGGAATCATGTGTATAGTGGCCACATATCCAGACTAGCCGTGGGAAATAAAGCAGCTGAATCTTAGTAAGTGATATAATTGTGGATTAAATATAAACTTAGTTCGGTTTGAATATCTAGTAAGTAGGTACCTATGTGTTATATTTAGTTTATATTTGGAATAGGTGCTTATAATACCTTTCGTTCTTCCCTCATTAAACAACTTAGTTTTGCTGATCAAAATAAACAAAGTTTAGTATTTTGTTGATTAAATCACAATTTTCTAGCTGTAGTTTCAGTTCCATAATGCATATTGTCGAATGATTACTTGGTTGTGTTGACTATCAGCCACAGCATGTTCACTTTAATCCTTAATTCCGTTCGTTTTCTTCATCTACCAACAAGAGACTTGTGATCAACAAGTACATCGCGGTAGAATGGCTGAAAGGAAACTAATTTATTTTAAAGCCTCGCCTTCGTACCTTGGCACACTTTTTCGTCAAAAATGTCGGTCTACATTCAGCATTTTTCGGGGTTATTTTAGATATATCTGTACGGGCTTGTACTGACATCCTGTTAATTTATTCAAAAATTTAATACGGATGTCATAATAATATTAATAAATTAAAATTGCCTGCTGAGTCAGGAAAGGCTAAACAAAATATAATCCTAATGAAGACCAAACCGACAGATTTTTTCATGGAGAGGATTAAGCTGGTGATTAAACAGAATACTGGGGAAGACCTGACGATAACTTACGATAATATTTATTTATTTGTCACAATTCTCAAGCGCTGCCTTCGGTTATCAGCAGCTGATAAGATGGCTAGGAACTCCCACGACTGATCAGTCATCTCTGTTATCGGTTCTGATAAAGCGTGGCGTAGTAAATGTTGCAGATAACTCGGCGCCCCGTAGTGCCCCGTACTATTTGTCACTTGAAATGAGCTCACATTGTGGGCATTGCTGTACAACTAGTTTAATAACGTACCCACAATGCAACACCAACACTACCTTACTACTAACAATAGTATGTCTAATGTCAGGAATAGCCTTCGTGTTGAAATAACATTCAGCTGGAATCTTGTCAGCCACAGTATTTTGTTATAAGTAGTCTCAATAAACTGCGACGTTGCAATTTATTGATTTTATATAAACTGTTCGCGACGAAGCGTCACCACAACAGTAAATAGTGAAAATAGTGAAATAATGTGATATAAACTTAAAAATTAGTATAAACAATAAGTTGTGAAAAAACAATATAGTGTACGTGAAAAACATTAGTGATATAGTTCGTAAGTACGAAGATATACATGTGAATGTTGTGTAATTACCTAGGTCTCCTGAAAATCTAACCGTTTGTTACATATTTTAAGTTAATATACCCATACAGTGTTATTTATAGTCAGAATAAACGTTGTTTTTTCCTTCGTTTCATTTATAAGGTCAATAGAGCCTGAAAACCTAGACCTATATAGGTCAAACTATGATACCTGAATAACCCATGAAATGCCCTATTATTATCAGTTTAGTTCGCTAATATCGCTCGGATAGTTTAAAAAATATTAGAAAAAGTTTATCGTAGAACATAGAATTTTTACAAACTTTCAGTTTTTATACCGCAATAACTTTTCAGCTCTGAAAGGTATATGCATACATTATAGGTATTCGTGTAGGGCAATTCACGGGGAATCCAGCGATATATAATTTATAGTGTAAACATAGCATTTACTATTGTTAATTTACATAAATATAATGTAAACAAAATAAAAAATACTGTCGATCAGGGAGGTGATTTCGCGGCTCTCGCTACGGTAAAGTTTCGTAGAACCTGAGCGCGCGCGTGCGCTGTGGATTTTGTAGTCATCGGCAAGGAAGAATAGTGCTTCAGAACAAATAGGAAGAGCCTGAAATCACCTCCTGAAGACTTATGAAGACTTATTCGGATGTTTTATTTCGTTAGTGCCCCCTGAACTGTTCGTGTTGAAGCAGTGCTGCTTGTGTTAATAGTGTTTCACGTCATCAAGCGAACCTATAGGTACAGGACGTCAGCGTCTCGCTAGCCATCGATAAATATCTGCTTCGAGTTACGCCCGTCCGGTACATTTGATGGTCCTTCGAGCCGGATATACCGTGAAGAGTGAAGATCAAGCATGCCTGTAACAAGATCACAAGGAAAAGCGGCGGAGGCCTGGGTCATCGACGCCGGCGAAGTTCGACGCACCCCACCCATCGTGCACGACAGACCGCCGTTTTCACCAGCGACCACGGAGGGAGGTGAACAGCCCTGCCCCCCTCCCCCGCGGGGGGGTGAAGACCTACGTGCGCCGGCACCGCCGGCATCGACGGCACCGACTCGTCCACCATCGCCGCCGCCGTGTACCAGATCCCGTATCGAAGAAGACACATCGGACCGAACTATGAAGCCTGCCGACAAGACATATCGCCGCGCCATGCCGATGACTACCCGGGGTGACGCCCGTACCGAACATAGAAGACCGCCATCAAACCGGTCAATAGAATCGACAAGAAAAATCAGGAAGGCTCGTGAAGACTTACTGAAAATCAAGTTGGAACTCGCACATATAGCACTTCAGCGCGCCGAGGAAGAATCGGACGATGAATATTTGGATGATCGAAATTCCAACGAAGAATATGTACGTTCCTGGTTAGAGGAAGCTCCGGAACCAGACCCGAGGGAGGACAACGCCACTGTAAGGGGACATAGACATACAGGAACCGCACCGCCCCCCCCCAGGTGGACATAGAACATGAAGACCTCCGATCGAAGAATACCGTGAACAGAGAGGACAACGCCGCTGAAAGGGACCGGCGACATGCTGGCGAGGAGCCGCCGCCCCCCCCTGTGGACATAGACAATGAAGCCCTCCAACAGCAAGATTTGAAGAACAATGCAAACAAGATAGAAAATACAGCAGGGGGAGACACGCTCCGTCCGTTTATAACGGAGCTCACCTCTGCCATCGCATCGCTTGCCGGGAAGAAGAATGAAGAGAAGCTGACGTTGCACAACCCTGCCGCATCGAAAGTCATTATGTTGTTACCGAACTTTAGTGGAGCGCATACTGAGTGGTTGTCGTTTCGTGCCATATATGAAACAACGCGCCAGTACTTCAACGACGTGGAGAATACTGCCAGATTAAGAAGAAGTTTGCGAGGAAAAGCACTTGAAACAGTGAGTTCGGAACTTATTGGACACGCCAAACCGGATGACATCATGAGGGAATTGGAACTGCAGTTCGGCCGTCCAGACTCGATAGCTCAAGCTGAAACAGATAGACTACGAGGACTGCCACGCTGCGGAGAAGCTCCAAAGGACATATGCACGTTCGCCAGCCGAGTCCGAAGTGGAATAGTGACATTGCACGCGCTGAAGAAAGAACATTACCTGATGAACGCTGAGCTGATGCGGAGCCTGACAGAGAAGCTGCCGAACTCCCTGCGCGTGCAGTGGTACAGAACATACACCGAGAAACATCAATCAACACCGAACCTCAGTCTCTTCAGTGACTTCATCACCGAGCAAGCCCGCTACTGCAGCGCGTTTGCACCTCCAGAAAACATTAGTGACACGACGGGAATCAAACGTACCACGCAGAGAACTCACACAGCCACAGAGAAGCCAGCGTTGAAGTGCCGTGTCTGCGAGAAGGAGGGACATCACTCATCAGACTGCAACAAATTCAAAGATGCTTCGAGCAACAAGAAATGGGAACTCGCAAAGAAGCACAACATGTGTTTCCGCTGCCTGCGACACCGACATCAAGGACACGTGTGCCAACGCAAGAAGTGTGGTATTGAAGGCTGCATCGCATCACACCACCAGCTCCTTCACTACGAAAAGAAAACTAAGGCAAACGAAGGCAAGCAAGAATCTCAAGAGACAGTGGCAAGTTCGCGTACCTGCTCCAGCCAAGCATATCTGAAAATAGTGCCTGTACGAGTCATCGGACCGGCGGGAGAGGTCTGCACATACGCATTGCTGGATGACGGATCAACAGTGTCGCTCATCGATGAGGAAATGGCAAATCAAATCGGGGCTGAAGGACAAACAGATCCGCTGAAGATAGGTGCGATAGGAGACGTGACCATCGAAACTCCTACGTCGAAACGAGTCGCCCTCACGCTCGCGAATCAGCACAAGAAGATACCATTTAAAGCGCGCACCATACCACGACTACATCTGGCACCTCAGACAATTAGCGAGAATGACATCACAGAGTGCAAGCACCTTGAAGACCTAAAAGAACAACTGACCTACAATGCAGGCACGCCGAAGATACTTATTGGACAAGACAACTGGCACCTGCTTCTGGCCACCGACGTGCGAAGAGGACCGCATCATCAACCAGTCGCATCGCTCACTACACTCGGCTGGGTGCTACACGGCGCGCACACTAGAACACTGGGACAGCAAGTACACTATGTCAACAGGGTGAACACCAGCGATGACAACATAGAACAACAGCTACGTGACTTCTTCGCACTCGAATCGTTAATCATCAACCCGCAACGTCCGGCCTCCGATCTCGAGAAGAAGGCAGAAGATATACTGGATAAAAACACGCGACAGCTAGAAGATGGACACGTACAAACCGCGCTACTATGGAAGACAGAAACTATACAGATGCCAGATAGTTACGAGACAGCGATGAAGAGACTTGTCTCCATAGAAAAGAAACTCGACCGTAACCCTGCACTAAGGGACAGATACACAGCGAAAATGGACTTATTGATAGAAAGGGGATACGCAGAGAAAGCGCCCGTAGAAAACACACCTGGAAGAACATGGTACTTGCCACATTTCGACGTCTTCAACCCTATGAAGCCAGAGAAACTTCGCATAGTTCACGACGCAGCTGCCAAGACAAGAGGGATGTCACTCAATGACTATCTGCTCACGGGACCGGACTTGCTGCAGTCGTTACCCGGCGTGATGATGCGCTTCCGCCGTCACCTCATCGCCGTCTCTGGGGACATAGCAGAGATGTTTATGCAGGTGAAGGTGAGGCCGGAAGACAGGGACGCTCTCCGATACCTGTGGAGAGGAAACCGGCGGGAGGGAGCACCTGAAGAATTCCGCATGAAATCGATCATCTTCGGCGCAGCAAGTTCCCCATGTACGGCCATATATGTCAAGAATTGGAATGCAAAACGATTCGTGAACGAGCATCCAGAAGCAGTGGAAGCAATCATCGATAATCATTACATGGATGATTATCTCGACAGTTTCAAAACAATAGAAGAGGCTACGCGTATAGTCAAGACAGTACAAATAATACATAACCAGGCCCGATTCGAACTCAAGAAGTGGATGTCTAACAGTGAAGAGGTTATACGTGAGATGGAACCTGATCAGAAACCAGCTGAAATCGTAAATCTAGGAAACATAGAAAACACAGAGAAGATACTCGGCGTGATGTGGAAACCCTACACTGACGAGCTGAGCTTCAACTTGAAACTCGCACGCCTTCCAGCCGGCATACTACACAAAGTACCGACGAAGAGAGAGGCATTGAAGATAGTCATGTCACTCTATGACCCGCTCGGACTCGCCTCGCCAGTCACGATTCGAGCGAAACAAATACTACAAGAAGCCTGGAGGCGAGGAGTGGATTGGGATCAACTACTCGATCAAGAATTGGCAAGTCAGTGGGAGAATTGGATTCACCATCTCGATCAACTGAAGAATGTCAGTATTCCTCGGTGTTATCCCGGATTCAGCGAAGCTACCGACCTTCAAGTCCACGTATTCACCGATGCCAGCGAGATAGCCTACGCCACCGCAGTCTACTGGAGAGCAACGACGTCAGACAACAGCATACATGTTAGCCTGGTCATGGCCAAAGCAAAGGTAGCACCCTTAAAGCTACTATCGATACCACGTCTCGAGCTACAGGCCGCGGTGATGGGCACTCGGGTCGCCAGAGCCGTAATACAAGAACACAAGACTGCACCCGCCTCCGTGACCTACTGGACTGACAGCAAAACTGTGCTGACATGGATAAGAAGAGGAGCGAGACTGTACAAACCGTTCGTCGCACACCGCCTGGCGGCCATAGAAGAAAATAGCAAAGTAGAAGACTGGCGCTGGGTTCCTACCAAAATGAACATTGCCGACATCGCAACCCGCGACGTACCACCACACTTCGACTCAAAACACGAGTGGTACCGCGGTCCGACCTTCTTATATCAAGACCCGTCCAATTGGCCATCAGAAAACTCTACAGCAGGTGAACAGACCGGAGAAGAGAGAACTGTCATGCTCGCTGAAAATTGCAGTATATCAAAAATTAAAGAAGCCGCTCCTGACGCCGACCGTTTTTCAAAATGGGAAAGGTTACTGCGCTCCGCGGCAAGAGTACTCCAGTTCGTGTCGCTATGCAAAAAACCGAAGGAGAAAACATGCTACAAGAGGACAAAGAAAAACGATGAAAACGACCCTGATTGGTCGAAGAAAAAGCGAACGGTGCATGCTCCTACTAAAACCATACATAGGTCACACATACAAGATAGAAGATTCGTAGAACTGGAAGCCGATTTACTTAGAAAAGCGGAGAAGCTATTAGTTCGAGTAATACAAGAAGAAGCGTTTGGCCAAGAAATCTCTCAGCTGAGAAAAGAGAAACCAGTCGACAAAGACAGTCGACTGCGCCCGCTACGCATACAAATCGTAGACAATGTGATAGTACTGAAGAGTCGCATAGCGGCGGTCGACGGAGTGGCAGCGACTATGATCAGCCCCCCGGTGCTAGACGGCAATCATCGCATCACCCAATTGTACGTCGACTGGACGCATCGTAGCCTACAGCATAGCGGGACAGAACTCGTCATCAATGAAATACGACAGCACTACTGGATCGTGAGACTGCGGCCAACAGTGAAGAAGGCGATAAATCAGTGCTTACCATGTCGCATTCGCAAATCACGACCGCCAGAGCCGGCCACCGGTGACCATCCCAAGACGCGCCTTGCACATCATCAGAGGCCGTTCACGTACACCGGACTCGACTACTTCGGCCCGCTATCAGTTACCGTCGGTCGTCAACACCACAAGAGATATGTTGCACTCTTTACATGTCTCACCACCAGGGCAGTTCATCTCGAGATCGCAGCCAGCCTCAGCGCGGACTCAGCTATACTAGCGCTGCGCAGATTCGCGGCGCGGCGCGGATGTCCTACGGAAATATACTCAGACAACGGCACCAACATGCACGGAGCGGACAGAGAGCTACGGGAAGCGAGCATGGAAGAAGCGAATCGTCGTGGAATTACATGGCGCTTCATCACGCCCTCGGCACCATTCATGGGGGGTGCCTGGGAACGCTTAGTCAGATGCGTCAAGATCGCACTCTACGCGGCGCTACAGGAAAAGCATCCACACGAAGAAGTGCTGGCAACATTACTCTGCGAAGTCGAGTACACCGTCAACAGCAGGCCGCTGACTCACGTCTCCGTGGACAGCGAGGACGACGAATCCATCACGCCAAACCACATTCTACTAGGAGGGTCGGCGAGATTACCAATCCCCGGCACATTCGTCGAGCAAGATCTGGACTGCCGAAAACACTGGCGACGCTCACAAATACTCGCCGATATGTTTTGGCGTCGCTGGGTGCGCGAGTACCTGCCGGAACTACAAAACCGGCGGGAGCCGCACGGACACGGCCCGACACTCCAGGAGGGCGACCCCGTCCTCATCGTCGACGGCAACCTGCCTCGCAACACATGGCCGCGAGGTAGAGTTGTGGCCGTGTACCCGGGCGCAGACGGTCAAGCGCGCATCGCTGAGGTGCGCACCGCCGGTGGCGTGCTCAAGCGTCCAACGAAGAAGCTCGTGCCACTGCCGAGGTGATCTTCGAGTCGTCACTCACCGGGGAGATGCAGCGCAGCCGCCAACCATGAACGCGCTGCACGGCGGGAGAAATGTTCGCGACGAAGCGTCACCACAACAGTAAATAGTGAAAATAGTGAAATAATGTGATATAAACTTAAAAATTAGTATAAACAATAAGTTGTGAAAAAACAATATAGTGTACGTGAAAAACATTAGTGATATAGTTCGTAAGTACGAAGATATACATGTGAATGTTGTGTAATTACCTAGGTCTCCTGAAAATCTAACCGTTTGTTACATATTTTAAGTTAATATACCCATACAGTGTTATTTATAGTCAGAATAAACGTTGTTTTTTCCTTCGTTTCATTTATAAGGTCAATAGAGCCTGAAAACCTAGACCTATATAGGTCAAACTATGATACCTGAATAACCCATGAAATGCCCTATTATTATCAGTTTAGTTCGCTAATATCGCTCGGATAGTTTAAAAAATATTAGAAAAAGTTTATCGTAGAACATAGAATTTTTACAAACTTTCAGTTTTTATACCGCAATAACTTTTCAGCTCTGAAAGGTATATGCATACATTATAGGTATTCGTGTAGGGCAATTCACGGGGAATCCAGCGATATATAATTTATAGTGTAAACATAGCATTTACTATTGTTAATTTACATAAATATAATGTAAACAAAATAAAAAATACTGTCGATCAGGGAGGTGATTTCGCGGCTCTCGCTACGGTAAAGTTTCGTAGAACCTGAGCGCGCGCGTGCGCTGTGGATTTTGTAGTCATCGGCAAGGAAGAATAGTGCTTCAGAACAAATAGGAAGAGCCTGAAATCACCTCCTGAAGACTTATGAAGACTTATTCGGATGTTTTATTTCGTTAGTGCCCCCTGAACTGTTCGTGTTGAAGCAGTGCTGCTTGTGTTAATAGTGTTTCACGTCATCAAGCGAACCTATAGGTACAGGACGTCAGCGTCTCGCTAGCCATCGATAAATATCTGCTTCGAGTTACGCCCGTCCGGTACATAAACCTACACATACCTATACCAATAATTATTTAATCATATCCTTAGTAATATACATGCGAAAGGAACTCTCAAGGTGAGACAGCTGTACCGGTTTAGATGAAATTTGGTACGGAGATATCTTGAACCCTGGGGACGGTTATAAGTTAACTGTATTTCAATACGGGAAGAAAATCCCTCAGCACGCGTGTGACACCGGAGCAGCTACATATTACTAACTAAATACTATGAGCACTGTTTATGCTTTAAAACATCAATCTGACTGACGTGATAAGATAAGACTTAGATACAGAGACTACTTGCACTGTACTGAGGCTATGTGTCAGCTGCCAGTACTTATCAGTTATCAGACAGGCAACCACTGGCCGCGGATATATTATAAAAAGTCCATTAGAACCTGCAACAAAACCACAGCAATAACAAACTCGACATACCTTAGATGAAGTTCTACTAACATACATACATACGGGTGTTAGAAATGAAGTGGTGTGGATACGTGTCCGTGTTGTGTGCGTTGGTGCAGCTGTGTGCGTGCGGGACGGTGCTGGTGCTGTTCCCGGTGGCCAGTCGCAGCCACACCCTGCTCGGAGACCATGTCGTCAACACCTTGCTGAACGGGGGCCATAATGTATGTAGTCATCATCATGTTAAGTGTATCCCACATTGCTGTGGCTCGCGGCGTCACCTGCCCACGGCCCCCGCCAGCCAACGCTTTGTGTCGCTCGCTGTCCTTTTATGTTTCCTCGTCTACAAACAAGCTCTATAGCTGTATATGTTAGTTTAAAAGAAAAGATAGAAATCTATTGAAAAAAAATATTTCTTTGAAAAAGATATTAAAATTTCTTTCTTAGCAAAATAAAATCATACGAATTATTTATAGTAGTCCAAATTAGTTTGAATAGTCTAGGTAAATTCACATATTTCTAGCATCAGGCGACTTTAAGCGAAGGCATTTAATTTTTTTTATTTCCCTTGTTTTGTAATCCACAGTTTAAACTCTAGTAATTGCCGTAAGCTCGATGCAAGGCCGGGTACAGTCCGACACTGAACTAACAAGGCTTACGAAGCGTCACAGAGAACCTGCCGTGTTAATTGTAACCATTCTAATTGAATACAAATAGACAGATTCGTTACTATTTTTTTACTGATGAGGGCTAGAGCTTCCAGTATCTTAAGTCATCCTTGTTTACATGATTTTAACCAAGTTGCGATCATCAGGACTCAGTTGAGAGTAGTCGCCCTGTTTCAGGTGACGTATATAACGACATTTACCAGAGTGAAGGCAGCGGAGAGGCTCACTGTGATCGACATTAGTTCTGTCGGCGACCATGCCACGGGTGGGTACCATATACTTACATTACAACCCCACATAAATATGTCAGTCATAGAATTGTAAAATTCGAAATGTTCCTGTGTTAAAGATGTACACTAGTAACAAACTTTTATGTATATAGAAAAAATAAGAGAGTGATAAATCGTTTGCAAAGAAATGAAATCAAGTGAATCTATAATTTTCTCATGTAACAATATTTATTTATTTATTTTTCCACTCTTACATAATACTTAATATATCGAATTTGTTATGTGGTCATGATGACATTCTAAATTTTCATCTTGACATATCCTATTTTTGAGACATCAAAGTACGAAAAAACAAGTAACTGTTGTTTTAGAAGACAAGAGTATCCCCCGCCTGTGGGAGCTATCCTCCGGCCGCCTGCCGTCGCCGCAGGTCCTATGGGAGGGCGCGCGGGCGGCCGAGCGCGCGCTGCGGCACCCGCGCGTGCAGGCGCTGCTGAAGGACGCTGCGCAGGACTTTGACGTGGTGCTCGCCGAGTGGTTCTACAGCGGACTGCTGGCCCCGTGAGTGATGGCTGTCTGAGCGTTTATGGCCGATATAAGATCAATGACGCCCCTTTTGATCCTTGTCCAGCATCCGTGCTGGGCCATTTGAAAATTATTTGAGTTAGTGTAGCGACTACAACTAGACTAGTGCCTTTATAATTACTGAATTCCGTAATATTATAAAATGGCATTGGAAACTTTGAAACCAATGGAAATGGAAAGCAATCCCAACAAACGAAATTGAAAAATCAAGAAATATATAGTCTGATATTGGAAGAGAACAATGCTGACAATATGGCCAAAGAAAATCTTTTGTCATGTTATCGATCAGCTCTTCGAATCGAAATCGCGAGCGGGACAATAGCTCGGCGGAGTATCGATATAGTGATTATAACGCGACGACTGACGAAAAATTTTCTTTCATAATCTGAGACGATATTAATTGAAAAATGGTGTTCAACTTCTATGTTATAGATTAGCAGCCGTGTTCGATTGTCCCTTGGTGTGGTACAGTGCTGTGGACGCTTCCTGGATGAACCTACAGTTGGTGCACGAAGCTAGCAGCCCCACACACTTCGTGGACCCGATGGCTACTGCGCTCCCCGCCCTGCCGCCGAGTGTGGGCGACAGGGTGCACAGGATTGGGAGACAGGCTTACCTCTCCGCCTGGGTATAGTGGGTATATACCTTCGAAGTTTACATTAAGGACTATTCTGTTCCTTGTGGTCTGGTGCTCGTGGGGCGTGTCCGAGCTTGACGACATACCTAATACGAACTTCATCTGTTTTCCATATTTAAAAACGTAGTGATGATGCTAGTGTTTATGCGCTGACACTCAAGTGCACATTTAATTCCCACTAGAAACAAAAGTTAAATTGGATTTTGGTAGGAAAAATAGTAGTTCGAAACTGTTGGTTTGTTGCTGAGTGTTAAACTAGATATAGAACTGGGTGAACTTGCAGCGGACACGAGTATGTCAGTAGTGACTGCTCATGTTATTGTCTTCAACTTAATCATTATTTCCAGCTTTTTATGCTGAAAACAAATACACAACTGCAGTGTTAAAAAGCATGGTTACACAAACATAAATTAAATACATAAACACTAATATATATTTTTAAATTAGTGTTTATTAGTTATTAGGGGTACTTCTTGTGACATTGTGGTACCACTTTAAAAAAAACATCACCACTAGTGCAGTAAGTCGGGGGGGGAGGAGGGGGCCGGTCACTCGTGTAAAAATATAGCATTTGTCACTGAGTCAGCTATCAAATTATACGTTTTTTACTCCACTTTTGTAAATGTGTGTGACGTTTGTTATTTGCAAGCGAAGAGGCTTTGCAGCAGGACAGTAACAGGCACACTGTATACTGACCTGTGTCAATTGTGTGGTGCCGAGGAATTGACGGTCTCGACAGGCTAAATAAGAAGCGCATGAAGTTAGCTTGTGTACCGCACAGGACACTGACCTGCGAGTAATTGGCAACAAGTGCCACACATGACATTTAAATTGGCACCACATATGCAGACAGCATATAATGAGAATGGCATTGTGCATCTGCTTGTTAACCCGAAGCGGCGAGTGGGGGGGGGGGGGCTGCAGCGCCACTTATTATAACACAAGTAATGTGCGATGATTGGTGAATAAGTTCATGACACCATTTGCAGTTGACAAACATGTGCCAATATGCGAAGGTACCCATGTATTAGTTTGGATGCGTATCATTATCATTGCAGCACGTTAATTTTATGTCTTTCTACTCTTTTTCTTGTCATTCGTTGGAGATAACTCTCTCGTCGCAATTTCTCTACTATCAGCTGAATAAAAAAATAACAATGAAAGCAACTCTTTCTGTCAATGTCCCTTACAGCTACATGACTCACTACGTGGAGTCTCCCGCTTACTACGAGATCTACCAGCTCGCGATCCAGCTGCGCGGGCGCACGCCACCTCTGTACGAGGAGCTGGTGTACGATGGCGCCATGCTGCTGGTGAATTCGCAACCATTGCTCGGCCAGGGTCTGCCATTGCCTCACAACGCAAAGTATGTCGGAGGGCACCACATACAAGGATTTGACGCGGCGCTGCCTAAGGTACCTCTTGGAATAAAAGCTTAGTCTTTGTGCAGTGTTCATTTTTATTTCACTGTTTTAACGTAACATACGTAGAATGATGATTAGTTGAAACATTCATAGACTGCCCGTGAGTACGTATGCGGTTGGCTCGCGGTGTTCTAAACTTCATAATTTCAGTTGGAATCTGTAAAATTAAAACTATTTTGTTAAATCAAAATCCTTGTTTCGGAATTACTCATTGCCTTTATACTCTATACTATAACATATAACCAAAGTGCAACTGTAAGTTTAATCAGCTTACACTTACTTACACACTTACTGCACTTATCCTATGCAACAAGTGCCTGGAGCTCAATGGAGTGGAAGTCAAGCTGAAGCCATATCACAACAATACTGAGCAATCAATCTGTTGTTACTATTTCACTCCACTTCTTGTTGTTGGAATAACAATTATATTGTACGATATTAGGTCCTACTTTTTTGTTGTCTGTACTTTATTTATGCGATATACGTAACACCATCCACACGTCGGTCGTCATCACCACCGCTAGTGTAGTTTTATCATATTGTTACGTGTACAGGTTTGCAATAAAGGCCGTATGCACTGGCACAGTGATGCGAATATCTCAGCCTCCACAAAAGTGGCGCCCAGCTTGTTACTGACCAGTATTTTCGTATTGCTCGTACGTTATAGCTCCGTTACACAGACGGCCCGTGTGCAAACCTTGGCGTGGCTACCTGCACGCAGTCTCACTCCTCAAAGGAATAAATAACATAAATTCAATTGATCCGATGGCCCGTGACCCCATTTCGTTACAGAGCCCGGCCATTTTATGGTTCAGTGAGCTACTACACTAACACCATCGTAAACTTATATTACTGACGTTTAAACCAGATACGATTTAACTTCTATTTTAGACTTGGTTCAATTGAGATGTTCTTGCATAAACATAATGCGTCTCTCACAAATGTAAAGGATTCAAACTGCAAACAGGAAATAAGAAATGCAGGCGTGAATATGTAATGTGTGCATGATGTGTTACCCTACCGTTAGTCGCTTGTGAGTTTGGGATGATACCATCCGTCGATTGTGTGATATGAGGAAGTACCGTTCTGCTTTTGTTTTTTACCCGACTGCAAGGAAAGGGTTATGTTTATTAATAAACAAATTACATATTATTATAAACTAGCTTCTGCCAGCGACTTCGTCCGCGTAGAATAATGGTGCTCCGCTCCTATTGGTCTTAGCGTGATGATATATAGCCTATAGCCTTCCTCGATAAATGGACTATCTAACACTGAAAGAATTTTTCAAATCGGACGATTTGAAAAATTCTTATCTTATTCTTTTCTTTCATATTCAGCGGTTCATGAGATTAGCGCGTTTAAACAAAATGACAACATTTCCCTTAACTGCTCTGCTCCTTTTGATTGTAGCGTGATGAAAAGTTTACTATAACCAGCTCAGGAGTATGACAAATAATTGTACCAAGTTTCGTTAAAATCCGTCCAGTAGTTTTTGTTTCTATAGAGTTTATACAGACAGACAGACAAAAATTTTACTGATTGCATTTTTGGCATCAGTATCGATCCCTAATCACCCCCTGATAGTTATTTTGGAAATATATTTCATGTACAGAATTGACCTCTCTACAGATTTATTATAAGTATAGATTATCAAGAAGACTGTGCTAACAAAGACGTGGGCAGATAATATGTGCATTGAAAGTACGGCCATGTTGTGTCACTTACATTAGAATTTAGATCATTGTTCCGGAACATTCGCCTAGGTAGTGAACGTCATCACTAGCTTAACTTTTAAATAGCACCCTCACTCCCTCTGAGCACTAGAGGAAACGAAAACCACGGCAATATCAAGCGATTTAACTTTACATACCTAATTATAATTGTTACACCACCACCACAAAACGAACAACATGATGCATTCAAAGTCAATGAATTAATTTAAATAAAGCTATTCGCTTCATTAACTGTTTATTTATGTAAGAGTTACTCGGACGGAAATATGAATATTTATATAAAAACGATCAATATTTACATAATACGAGCCTTCGCGTGATGTCCGAACTCGGAATAACAAAAAATATCCATGTTCATACATAAATATAATTCTTGATAAGAATTCATTATGTAAGGTA
Source organism: Pyrrhia umbra (assembly GCA_963891755.1). Taxonomy (NCBI): domain Eukaryota; kingdom Metazoa; phylum Arthropoda; class Insecta; order Lepidoptera; family Noctuidae; genus Pyrrhia; species Pyrrhia umbra. Next base: position 15,631,199 of record OY982923.1, on the reverse strand, counting down.
GGTACAATATGAAATGCATTTGCGTATTGCTTTTTACCTTGAACACAACAATAAGTACGGAGCTATAACCAGAACGTGACCACAACACGCATGCAACGTTTTTAATCATTAAGCGTTCAACCTTTTCTTGAGCATATAAGTCTTGTGCAAATCGAGATTATAGGCAGCGCAAGGGGCACTCTCAACTGCTCATATCCCTGATCATTTGCAGAACTTGCAAGCGCTGCTGGATAATGCGAAGCACGGCGTGATCTACTTCAACCTGGGCGCCACCGTCAGCGAGGAGCTGCCGCTGGAAATGAAGCAGGAGCTGCTGAGGGCATTCAGACAGCTGGAGCAGACGGTGATCTGGAAGTACCGCGGCCAACTGGAACACGTGCCGGGGAATGTGCACCTGCTACAGCGCGCACCCCACCTGCCGATACTGAGTGAGTCGGACAGATACAGGACTTCATTGAGAATGCGACTATTTCAAAGGACGAGAGTCCATTATTGATATTCCAAATGTTTGTGTCTAGTCTATAGACTAGTGGAGTATACTCCTCCACTAATTATGTCTAGGTCACCCACACACCATAATGATGATCACCCATGGCGGGTTCCTGTCGTACATGGAGGCGATGTACTACGGCGTGCCCATCATCGGCCTGCCACTGAAGGAAGACCAGTTCCTTACCATGGACATAGTGGCGACGAGGGGCCGTGGGCTCCGCGTGCCTCTCACCAGCATGATCGGGTACAGGGTGAAAGAAGCGATCATTGAAATACTTGGCAACTACAGGTATGTATTTCAATTGTGATGGTTTTATTTTAATTTCATTGATAAACTAAAATTGATTGTAAGCAGTAAGCTACAGTGTTTGATTGACCACTGTGAACTACTGTTTCTCATATAGTATGTAGATACCTAACAGATTCTAAGTTGTGATTTTTGCTACAGCTAAAAAGTACATCGTAAGCTCGCCAGCCAGTTTATTTCCCTGAGGACGTTTTTGTTAACTAAATCAACACTTTTTTGTCCAGCTACAGAGATTTCTCCAGACACCTATTATTATTATTTTATGTTTTGTGTTATCCATCAATCTTGTCGGGGATTATTCGGCCATTTAGCGGATGTGAGGTAATGCTGTGCCATGATTTATATGTTCGCCGTTTTATTCACTGAATGAAATAAATAAACTCGAGGGAAAAATAAAACTGACATTTTAAAGTAGTATGATTCTCAATTTAGATGTCGCTAGAAACATTTTAAGCTTTCAAATAAAATTTTAAATTAAATATGTAAAACGGTTTTAAAGAGTTTACCAAATATTCAACTTTTGAGATTGTTTTCAAAATCCGCTGGTGGATTCGCAGAAGTAATTAATCTTGGTTCAAACTGAACGTTGAATAAAGTAACAAGCCGCAATTTCCCCATTATCCTAAACCTTTAATCTCTAACCTGATTAATAATTTATCCTTTCTCTGTTTTAGTGTTGTCTGAGACGTTGCGCGGCCGGTGGCCGGATGACACATGTTTATATTGTCAAAACAACCATTACAATAAACTTAATAAAACCTTTGTCTTCACAGCTACAGAAGCAACGCGAAACAAGCTTCCTTAATACTACAAAATCCCATTGTGCCAGTGAATCAGGAGTTGCTGTACTGGATCGAGCTGGTGATGAGGTCGGGGGGAGCTACCCACCTCCGTTCCCCGGCCCTCCGGCTCAGTGTGATGGAGCGGTTCCACCTGGACGTGATAGCGGTGCTCGTCATGACCGCGTGGTTCCTCACCAAGGTGGCCAAGCTCGTGAAGGTGTACTGGGATGATTTCGGGACAGATTGTCAGGACGTCAACGATAAGAAGAATGAATAAGTTGTTCTAAGAAATGGGAATAAAGTCGTGAATCTGAGTGTAACCTTAAGTAAAATTTTGTGGTTCTATCACGCATGACGTACATCTACAAATACCTACACTTGAGATAACATAATGTCAGAGTGATGCTAAAAATGCAATCAGTAAAATTTTTGTCTGTCTGTCTGTTTGTATAAACGTTATAGAAACAAAAACTACTCGACGGATTTTAACGAAACTTGGTACAATTATTTTTCAACTCCTGAGCTAGTTATAGTATACTTTTCATCGTGCTACAATCAATAGGAGCAGAGCAGTGAAGGGAAATGTTGGGAAAACGGGAGAAGTTACTCCATTTTTTAAGCTTCCGTCGCGTGTGCAACCTTAATGGTTAAAGCTACACAGAAATCATGTATGGCGGAAATGTTTTCCTTAAAATTATATGAAAAATATCCCACAACAGCATATGCCTATCTTTTATGGTTGACGCACAATAACACGTGTAACTCCCGATAGCTTAGCAGTTCGAAGCTTTCTGATTCTATTTGTCTACTCTTACGTTTATAACACTCTCAGTCATCCCTAATTAAAAAAGGTAACATTAATTCCACGCGGACGAAGTCGCTGGCAGAAGCTAGTCGATAATACATATTGAAGTTATTTTTTTTTGTACTTCGTGTATTATTTACCAATAAAATATAAAATAGTAACTATTTGATTTAGATTAAAGTGTCGTAGAACTTAGATATTTTCAGGAGTATTTAGAGACTGCTATAGGCTCTACAGCCTAGGTATGTGCTAGTTAGGATACTCATCATCACAAAGTTAATATTAAGATAAACACTGTTAATGTATACACTGATTGATGTCAATGTAACGTTCTATGTGAATATGAGTGACAATATATATACATATGTATGTTAGTTTGACAAAGTAACTGCTATCACCAGCAACACTGGGTGGAAACTATTCTGATGTGCAACTAACTGCGCAGGCTGTGGTGCCGGGGCCCGGGGCCCGGGGCCCGGACACAACTGTGAATATCAAGCGTGCTATAATATAAACAATAAACGTAAGGACCCACTTGGTGTGCGCACGCGCAGTCCCGTGGGAGCGCATTGTGTTGTGCCCTATGCGCATGCGCATGCTGTGACAGCACGCGAATTGATGATTATAATGTGTTTCATTTCTCATACATGGAAAGTACGCTTGAAGTTACCCGATCAGAGGGACGGACGTAGTACTTTTCGTCCCGGGGAAACAATTTTCCCTGCTGTCAAAAAAATTAAAACTATGCAAGCCATGTCCCACTCTCTATACAGCCACTCTGTTATATCGCGGCGTAAAATTGTAATGAAAAAATATTCCCAACAAATTTTGTAACATGAGTTTATACTTACCCAGGTATTTCTAATTTAGTATTCAATAAATTATTAGTTAATTTAGATAGATTTGAGCAAAATATTAACCATCACCTATGACAAAAAATACTGGCTGAGGTACCTACCAATTATTGTTAATTTATGTTTCAATAAAATATTGTTTATTTATGTAATCAGGTTTTAATTTTCTATGATGACCTATGTAGGCCCTCGAACTATAAGCGCCCTCGCTACGCTCGTGCGCAAAATGATCTCGAGCCTTTCACACATAGGTATGACGTGATGACATGATATTGACATAGGTCACTTTCATCCCTTGTGTAACAATCTACTATTACCTTCCTATATTATTATCTTCCGGTGAAAATTGAAAAAGTCTTTCACAATCAATCGGCTTAACATACAGTGAAAAGGTAAAGCAAGAAGTGTGTTGTATGTTGATTCTAAATTCTGGCGGTCACCCTGTAGGGCTATAGTATATAGTATTTACGTGGGACATGCAATGAAACTAGTTCGTAAGTGAGACCCTCGCGGCCGCAGTACTGCGGGCTGCCAGTAAATAATTAAGCTTACAGCCAGAACTAGTTCCGTCGCAATCTAGACCTACATAGACCTACAAGCCGAGTAGCCATAGCCGCCGCCCGTCACGGCTCAGACTCGCTGGCCTTTCAGTATGATCCCAATTCTGCCGTCATAAGAAAATGGCCGTAACTACCATTTTTTTCAATATTGAGTTAAATACATATTCGTAATCAGAATTTGCCCTGATTCCAAATATGTACTTAACTCAATATCGACAAAAAATGGTAGTTAGTCTTGAGCACTACGCCACCTGTAGTAGCACACAACGCGTCCAGATGATATGCTTTTAATAGCTTAAAGGGCTTCTTATTGATATTATCGTAAAGTATTTGGGTTCCGTAGTCCGACAAAGAACCCTTATAGTTTCGTCATGTCTGTCTGTCTGTCTATCCGCGGCATAGCTCCGAGGTTCTTGATACTAGAAATTTAGACTATCTCACGTACCTTTGTGTGGGGTATCGTTAGATAGGTCTTTCAAAAATATTATGGGTATGTAAAGACCATTTTCCTGTTAAGCGAGCCATTTGCGAAATATCTAGCTTTTAGGTGCAATGTTTTTTCGAGACGAGCATCCCCCCCCTCTAACTTTTGAATGGCTGTACCTAGAAATGTGAAAAAATTCACAGACGTAGCACATGTAATGAACTTACAAGAAAAACTATCACGGCTAAGTAGGCTTAACCAGTTACAGAGTTATAGTCGACTAACTGACTCCTACTGCGCGTGGCCCGACACGCACTTGGCCGGTTTTTATATAAAAGACAGTGATTCGATTACAGACAAAGGGCTTGCTTGATCAATTAACGCGATCAAAGGGAGCTCACTCCGCCTAATTAATATTGGCGGCTCACAGCGGGAGCTCGTCAATAATACCAGTCAAGCGAGGTGCTCATTGTTCCCGTGACTCGCGGCGGTGTGCCGGTGTCTGCTGGCTGCGGATGAGTGTCGAGCTGCCCCGTGCGGGGTGCAGTGGAGACTAACACGTACATCACCTGTAATACGAATGTCTTGTGGAATTCTCAGAAAAAAAAACTTTTAGAATTTTACATATTTGGAGGATAATACAAATAGGTATACGGAATACACAAACATGTCTGTCAACTGTATTGATGGGGATATTGTTAACATAAAAAAACAAAAGGCGATTTCGGTTTCATTTTAAGTAAGTACCTATTTTGTTTGTTTTTCCTTTTACGACACATTCGATATTTGGGCTCTCTATAATTTATTTCTTCTTTGTTTGTAACCATTTGTATCATACATTCGATATTCAATCGGCGATTTCTTTTGTAACCGCTTTGTGTGGATACAGAAACGATATAGGTCGATACCAATCTCAGAGATACTGCCGAAGGCGTCCACCGCCACGTGAAACACTTATTAATGTAACGTTTATTTACAAACCAGCTTGTAGTATATAATAATTGTATTTACCGATGTTGTTTATGCTAAACAGCTACTTGGCACAGTTCGAGCTGAATGAATTTAGTTTGTAGCGCTGCTGAGCCGAACTGTGCAAACAAACGGAAGCTATTTCTGTTGCGAGTACGAACATTATAATATTATAATAAATAATAGATTTACCTTCACAGTACACTACTGTGTTGCAGACGACCGCCGATTTCGAACAATGTTGGTTACTTTATTGGTTATTTACATGATTAAACTGTTTGTTTGTATGATTCTCCACAACAGTTTCAACAGTCTGTCTAGGTACCTATTCATTTATTATATTACTAGCGACTGCCCGCGAAATTTCCTGTGTGGACTTAGAATTGGGTCCCCATAACTACCTGGATAAAATTATTCTATGTGTTAATTCTGGTTATGATAGGTCCTACTGTAACTATTGAAGCGTGAAAGCGGAAGCGTAGCAAGTAAGTACTTACATAGTACCTACGCATAATGTAATCCTTACACACTTTCGCACATTTGTAATATTAATAGGATAATATCTAGTGCGATGGAATTAAATAATTTAATTCCATTATCACCCTAACTTTCCAACTTAAGTCGTCAAATAAGGTATGCCTTGGAATCTATTGAAAGTAAGACAAGCTACGCCTAGGCGAAAATAAGTTTATTTTCTGTAGACTTGGAGTTTGTTTGAGCTACCTACAGTAGCATGTAGTGGGTGACTCAGTACCTATCACTTGACTTCGAATGTGTTCATTAAATTGTTCACGTATTCAGGAAATCAGTGTCGATTCAATAGGCTGAGTAAATCAATCTCGCAGAAACGAAATTGTCCCGAGCAACGTCGGCTACCTTCTAATATCGAAGTGAACGACCGCTCGCACATCGCCGCACGCGCCGCCCTTCGGCGTAAACGCGATTAATGATCCTTGATTACTGCCACAATCCGATACTTTCTCATACAAAACCTACAAACAACATCTGTCTTTATTAAACTCGGAGTAAGGATCATATTGGCGTGTCCAAAATTAATAGGGGTGGCACTTAAGTGTCGAAATAAAAATGTTATTAATCCATGACATTAACCGGGCGGCGACAGGCGACACGGTCTCGGAGGACAACGCACAGCTTCGTTCGTTAAATATTTGCACTCTGCTACTTCAATATTTTTTGCTCAAAGAAGAGTAAGGCGGGAGAGGTACGATTAATGATCTATTCGCTATCGTGCCGTAGAGTTAGTGAAAAAGTTTCTCCGGTTTATAGTATTTATCTTATCTCAATTGGTCGAACAAACACGTATATAAACTAAGTAACATAAAGGAATTATTAGCAGTTCATATCGCTAATGGAACATTATTCATTGAGCCATAGTTTATGTGTAATCCCCGTCTTGGCGAATGAAGATAATAAACAACTGTTTCGGCAGCCGGCAGCTCCGAACTGTTCAGTTGTAGTAATAATTAACAATGTTGTTGATCGCGTTCTATTTCTCAAAGTTTTACAGCTCCTTGTTGCTACAGCGATTAATTAAGACTTATTGGTGTTTTTATACGAACACTGTTTGAATTTTTGGGATACCTAAAGTTAAAATATTTTACGTCGAACCATTTGCTCAGTCTGATAGGTAAACATTAAATATTACGTTAGATTCAAAGAATATTCCACATTTGCAAAATAATTTACATTTACGTAAGTTACAGCAATATATTATGTTACAAGTTTCAATTTATTACAGACTAGCTTCTGCCAGCGACTTCGTCCGCGTGGAATAGTGGTGCTCCGCTTCTATTGGTCTTAGCGTGATGATATATAGCCTATAGCCTTCCTCGATAAATGGACTATCTAACACTGAAAGAATTATTTAAATCGGACCAGCGGTTCCTGAGATTAGCGCGTTTAAACAAAATGACAACATTTCCCTACACTGCTCTGCTCCTATTGATTGTAGCGTGATGAAAAGTATACTATAACCATCTCAGGAGCATGACAAATAATTGTACCAAGTTTCGTTAAAATCCGTCGAGTAGTTTTTGTTTCTATAGAGTTTATACAGACAGACAGACAGACGGACAAAATTTTTACTGATTGCATTTTTGGCATCAGTATCGATCCCTAATCACCCCCTGATAGTTATTTTGGAAATATATTTCATGTACAGAATTGACCTCTCTACAGATTTATTATAAGTATAGATTTAAGTTATCCGTTTGTTTTGTTATTTAAGTAATTAGTTAATCGTACGTCCTGTCCGGTACGAACCGTTGTAAACTAAGATTTATGTTTCCAGTTTAAACAGACAACGCATTTCAATTATTTTCAAGGTGTCTACTAACAAAAGTCACGCACATGCCTGGTATTTTTTCCTCTTAGAATTTATAACAGTTGCTTATTTATAATAAGTAAAACCGTTTAAAATGTGTATTGTGCTATATTTTTATTTATCAAGAGGTTGGCAATAATAGATAGGTCAGACATAAAAGCACCTATTACATCACAATTTAGGTTTGAACAGTTACTACAGCTACAGAAAAATCTCGTCTAAAAATCTAGAGATCGTGTCACAATCATTTGTTTTCTTTTTGGATACGGAGAGGAAGGAAGGTGTTCCCAGCACCTTCCCAAGACATCCATATTGTACATCAGCACAGCTGGGAAGCTGGCATTATTTCACATATAGGTTATTTGTATGTGTGTGTGTCGGTGGCACTTGGGAACTCACTGATATGAACATTATATAAAATTCATGCGCTACGCCGCGCCGTCTGACTACATTTCTGTATCAGCTACTCTATTATTTAGACTTGTGTTCAGAGCATTTTTACTGTATATTCGAGTCCATTTCCGAACAATACTAAGTACACGTGTTGCTATTATTGGAGTTGGTAGGTAGGTCCCTATATTAATATACTTACTGAAATATTGTTACCTTATACATACCAGCGAGACTCCTCTGTGCTTCGGAAAGCACGTTAAGCAGTTGGTCCCGGCTATCATTTGTAGATCTTTGACAGTCATTATGGGTAGTCAGAAGCCAGAAAGTCTGACAAGCAGTCTTACCAAGGGGTATCCGGTAACTGGGTTGTGGAGGTCAGATAGGCAGTCGCTCCATGTAAAACACTGGTACTCAGCTGCATCCAGTTCAGACTGGAAGCCGACCCGAGTTGAGAAAACGCTAGGCAGATGATGATGACTGTTACCTTATCTACACTAATATTATAAAAAGGAAAACTTTGTTTGTTTGTTTGTTTGTAATGAATAGGCTCAGAAACTACTGGACCGATTTTAAAAATTCTTTCACCATTCGAAAGCTACATTATCCACGAGTAACATAGGCTAAATTTTATTTTGGAAAAAAAATAGGTTTCCGTAAGATATTTGTGTTTTTCGGATACAAGGTGTAAAAAATCAACCAGAAAAGTTCTTTTTCACCGTTAGAAAGCTACATCTTTACGAAGTGTCATAGGCTATAATTATTTCCAGAAATAATTAGGGATCCCTACTAAAACTTGAATAATGTAACCCAAGGTGTAAAAAAAAAACCACGCGGGCGAAGCCGCGGGCGGAAAGCTAGTATTAAATAAATGTGTGTAGCGTTAAAGTATTTGTGCAGTTTCATGTACCTAGTAAAGTTTTAAAGCGTTCCTTAAATATCCGTGCCTTACAAACAACTTCGACATTATCGCCATAACAATTTCTCCTGTCAGCACTTCAACTTTCACCTGTGACAGGTACATAAACAATGGCGAGCCTTTGATCTTGACACCGCGGCCGCCACCCGTGACCGCGGCCGACCCGGCGGTCGCCCGAGGTCGCCCACATATTTAATAGAGCGCGTCGCACTTCCGCTCATCCGTGCGGGCCGCAGCTAATTGTCAGTTATTTGTACCATTCGTCGTCGCCAGCGTCGGCGGCGACTAAACAAACGATCATGTAATTGATTCAGTAGGCCGCGCCGGCTGTGCCCGGCCAATATAGGCCTTTGTGTTACGATTACGACTAGTGTTTGAACTAGGACGATTAGATTTATTTGCAGCTGTATTAGGTACCTATACTGAGACAATTCAGAGTACGCAGAGCAAATATAAGTAACGTAGGTATTACTCTTACATTTGCCGATAAATTGTCTATCATCATTATTCTAGCGACATGAAAGCACCTGCCGACTCACCATTCTTCAAGGATAATAATTTCGTAGCTCATTCGCATTTCTGTCGAGTAGCCCACGCCATAAGAGCACAGGAAGGCGCACTCGACAAACATGACACAATAGTGCTGCGACACGCGGGTCCTTAACGAAAAGATTGAAGCTATAGATATCGCCCTCGACCTTGTGCCTCGACACTCAAGTTCACGTCCTTGCCCACGCGAGGCGCCTCGTCGTGACGCCTCGTAGCGTCGCCTCGTCAATCAGTCGATTGCCGCCGCAGCTCGGCAACTGTATTAGATTTAGATCTGTATCTTTGTGGGAATGGGTTTACGACTGCCGGCTAGGCGGCTACCTCGTTACCTACTGACTGACTGGCGAACTTATCCTTGAGAGTTCGTTAGCAGAGAGGACTGAATTAAAATTTATGCATGCATTGGATTATTCACAGTCACCAGTAGGTTCATAGTTAAGATAGGTTATAGAAATTGAAACATAATATCCTCTTTCGGCAGTCGGGTAAAATGCATTGCATTGCCCTTGCCTGCATCAGATTCCTGCGGCTTACAGTTTATGTTTACTACCTGCATATAAGTAAATACTTATATTTATGTAAAGAATGTGAATTGACTGAGTTTTATGAATGAATGAAGTACCTATTACTGCTTAGACTCTAGTAAAACCTCAGTTAGAACACAATACTACGCAACATAATATAATAAGCTAATAAGGTGTTTAATTAATCGTATCCAATAGTTTTGCAAAGGTTTGCGTAAGTGGTTTTAGATTAGAAACTAATCAAGTAATGTCAGTCGTCAAGTTACACGGCACTTGCATTAGCTGTACACATTCGGAGGTGGAGTCAGACTGTCGGTCAAATAATATACACTCTACCTATCGCCACTTCTGAGTACACACGAGAAAGAAACAACCTTCTTCAAAATTATTCGGCCACATGTGTGCGATTACAGTAACGCTAGTTATTATAGCACTCGCATCTTAGTTAATAATACGAGGTGGCTATAATTTGAAGAGCGGACAAAACCGGTGCTTGTAAATTCGCTAATAGCTTTTAGAACAGTGATAAATAACATCCATATTCGATGTACGCAGTTCTATCTGCGTCAGTTCGCATCGATTCGTTCGCCGTCGCTTATCCGGCGGCATCCGCGCGGATTATCAAGGCGCCCGGCGCCGGCCCACCGATGAGCCACCGCTCGTAAACAATGCAAGAGATGCAGTCTGCCCTAATCCGAAATCCGGCTGTACGAGAATACAAATGCCGACGAATTTGGACACAGTCACAAGTCGTAAGCTGTTCCTGAACGCGCGGTATACACAATATGATTAACTATTAGTTAGAGCTGCACATTTTGGTCTTAACTAACAAAATTAGAAAACATAGCAAAAATTTAAATTACAAAATGAATCAATCAACTTCGAGAACATTAGAAGCGTAACAGATAATAGATCGTAGCTATATGTGTAGTGTGGGAAAATATTTAAATATGTTTTCCATAAAATCTGTAATCGCATTTTCGATCAATCAAGCTTGACTTATCGCCAGTCACTGCTTCAAAACAGTTGAATTCCATTTGCTGATTGTAGATTTCACATATAGATTGTTAGATAGATATAATTTTAACTTAGGTAGATGTTTTGCACTTTCCACTTATGACAGAAAATTGGTGTGCAGTGAAACGCTTCAACAACTTAGCGTATGCGCAGGAGTGGTGCGGAAGCCCGGCTCAGGGGACGGCTCAGAACGTAATGCGTGGGATCGGGTTGCGGCGCCCGGTCCGGTTACCGCGCTTACGGGAAGCGCCGGGCCCCGGACGGCCACGGCCCCTGAGTAAACCAACACTTTTATGGATTTGGCAAGAGCGCCGCTCGCGTCAATCAGACGGCAGATCGAAATTACACTAATGATATCAGATTTATATGTTTATTTATATCATATTTTATTACAGACTGGTGTATGAGGATATTGCTTATTTATGCTCGTATAAATTTATGTTATCAAAACAAACAAATGGAAAATATAGAAATCCACGCCCAACAGGGATATGAATGCTGCGCCCGGCTGAGCTGTGACCATAACGTATATAAGACATGTTACGGTTGCCATCTATACACACTCATATTATTAAAGTATTAATGAGGGTATAGATAAAAGCTTAGTAGACACTCCAGGCGGGGGTTGCGGGTAAACCTTAAAACCCTTTCGAAATGTTTATTTGTTATTCTGAATTTTTACGGCTTTATAAAAAAGTGCAAGCGTTGGCAAAAGCGATTTATGGTTGAAAGTTGTATCGTCCATAAATTTTCAATGAGGCAAGTACAAGGGTACAATGAAGTCGAAGAGATAATGTATTCTATCGTTGATCGAACAGAATTGTATACTTCATCGTCGATCCCTGGCGCTTTAAGAGCCCGTTCTGGGTCGACAGTCGACTTTACTGGCAATGCCAAGCAATCCCCGGGGACTCGGGCTTCGTTTGGACTCACGTCCGTCGTCTCCATAAATTGCTTTTGATGAAGTCTGCGATTTCGATGATGAGGTGTACTTTTACTGCATTATATAGTTTCGGCAGTAGGTATCTACTTACTTGAGTAAGATTATGTAATCAGAGTTATGCCTATAATTACAAATAAGGAGCATTTGAACTCACGTTGCGACCAAACCAATCAATTAATATTAAGTGGTTTCTAACAAGTAGGTACCTACTGATTAAGATCCGCCATGTTTCAACATGCACCGTCCTACTGTTGGCCTTGATTATGATTACTATCATTCACATCAAAACGATCAAATTCGACGAGGATGTTTAAGAAACCGCCCTGTATCCTTAATAAAATCACTGGAGTGTATCGAGTCATCACCGATGGGTCCAGTCGCTCAGCCTACCGCCCGCCGCCGCCGGTGTCCGGCACGTCACCGCGCCACTACGGCTCTCACTTTTGACGCCTCACAGGCGTGTGAACAACAACTGGTCTCATTCACAAGTTCAAGTCACAATGTAAATAAGTGCAGAAGGTATGGTAAGTACAAACTATGCATGTATTTTTAATCTGCAGCTCTAATACTGGAGTTGTTACACATGAATGTCGAACTAGTCATATTTCTTACTATATTTGATTCTCAGATTGTTATCCGCGGACGAGAAATAGTGAAATACGCCTGTCGAAACATGATACATGATGAGCCAGTAAGGTAGCTGACTGCCTCCACTACTGCTAACAATCTACTAGTAGCAATTCTGTATTTATCTTATCAAGTGAGTATATAATCGTGAATGACTCGTCCTTGCACCGGCTGACCGACCTCTTTACCCGTGTTTGTGTAAATACTAGAATACTAGATCTGAGATATGCACATAATGATAAGCTAAGCGGCAAATACAAATGAAGTCTACATCTAGAACGTAAATAACTGCTGTTTATACGTCCGCCGGGATATTTCGTGTTTACACAAGAGTTGAGAATTTCCGTGCGCGATTTCGTTAGAGGATAAGTAATGGTGCAATAACGAATGCTCAGTTGTATCATTAAATAGTATTATTTTAATGAAGTAGGTACCTAACCTACTACTTCGGACACGTTCAAAGATAATAATAATATAGTATAAGATAGGCATGTTGTTCATCGCACAGCATCGTGCTTAAAAATATCCGTCTATCTGTATGTCTGCGATTTAATAGTAGAACGACCTTTTCGCTCAATAATCGCTGAAACGCGTAAGTTGCGCCTTTCACGGTGTTGCTGGATAACATTAGCTAGTATTCAATAAAGACTAAATGTAAATGCAAAAATCTAAATGCCAAGAAAACGAAGTGCTTAAAATTTACCCTACCTAATGTAAAAAACCTGGGACCCAACATCCTCCTTAGCGACGAGGTGCTTGAAACTGTGCAATCGACAGTATTTCTAGGTATAACAGTTGATAGTAAACTTCAGTGGGGTTCACACATATCTAGCCTCTCGGGAAGGCTTAGTTCTGCTGCTTACGCCGTCAGAAAAGTAAGACAATTCACTGACGTTGACACAGCCCGATTAGTTTATTTTAGTTATTTTCACAGCGTTATGTCCTACGGTATTCTGTTGTGGGGCAAAGCCGCAGACATTGAAAATATATTTATTCTTCAAAAGCGAGCTGTTCGAGCAATATATCAGTTAGGTAGTAGACATTCACTAAGGGAACTTTTTAAAGAAATCGGAATTCTCACTGTGGCATCGCAATTCGTTCTTGCCAATATATTATACATTAGGCAGAATATACACATGTACACCAAAAAAAGTGATGTGCATAGTATAAATACGAGAAATAAGCACAAACTGTGTGTGCCTATTCACAGACTTCACAAGGTGCATGGGTCATTTATGGGGCTAGGTATACGCATTTATAATAAACTTCCTTTATCTTTGCTAGAACTGCCATTTGACACATTTAAATTAAGAGTTAAATCTATTCTTTGCCAGAAGGCATATTACACCATTACAGATTATTTGAATGATAAAAGTAGTTGGTCGCTATGTTAAACGCAAGACAGCTTCATGAAGTTATCGTTATACAAACTGATTGACATTGTTTTTATAATGTTTTTTTTTTTTTTTTAATTGTTGTTTATATTATGACATAGTACTTTCATTAATTGTTTAATAATGATTGTATTGCAATATGTTTTGTGGCTTCCTAGTGACTGCAGCATTAATCAGTTACTATTTTTGTTTGAGTAGCAGCAAGTACGTCATGCTCCCTTAGACGGCATGGCTTGCGGTAGCGTCGGGGGTCGGGTTGCCTCCTTCCCTCAAAAATGGCGAAGGGGGTGATGGCTGGTCCTCGCGTTATACTCGTGAACGGGTGCTGCTTGCGGTGCCTGGTTGTTTTGCTGATACATTTGTTTTGTCATAATAATTCTTTATTTATTACCTTTTCTGAAAAATGAAATACTGTAGTCCTAGTTTACCATGGTCGTGTTGTACATTTACAGTTGCAACAAAATCTGCACGTGTAGGTGGGTACGCCCTTTATGCCTTATTTTTTTACAAACGGAGGCTATAGATTTTATTTTATTTATTTTTTACATTTTAGAGTTAAATATTTCATAATAATAATTAAATGCTTGAGTATTTACTTGTTATAGGTATAAAGGTGTGTGCTAGCCAACATGTGACAAAATTATTTAAAATGTATGTTTAATTATGTTAAATATGAAAATTACCCATTTTTTTAAATTAATCTATATATATAAAAGAAAGTCGTGTTAGTTACACCACTTATAACTCGAGAACGGCTGAACCGATTTGGCTGAAAATTGGAGGGGAGGCAGCTTGGAACCAGGAAAAGGACATAGGATAAAAAAAAAAAAAGGTAGGAGTTGGGTAGGAGTTGGGTAGGAGTTGGGTAGGAGTTGGGTAGGAGTTGGGTAGGAGTTGGGTAGGAGTTGGGTAGGAGTTGGGTAGGAGTTGGGTAGGAGTTGGGTAGGAGTTGGGTAGGAGTTGGGTAGGAGTTGGGTAGGAGTTGGGTAGGAGTTGGGTAGGAGTTGGGTAGGAGTTGGGTAGGAGTTGGGTAGGAGTTGGGTAGGAGTTGGGTAGGAGTTGGGTAGGAGTTGGGTAGGAGTTGGGTAGGAGTTGGGTAGGAGTTGGGTAGGAGTTGGGTAGGAGTTGGGTAGGAGTTGGGTAGGAGTTGGGTAGGAGTTGGGTAGGAGTTGGGTAGGAGTTGGGTAGGAGTTGGGTAGGAGTTGGGTAGGAGTTGGGTAGGAGTTGGGTAGGAGTTGGGTAGGAGTTGGGTAGGAGTTGGGTAGGAGTTGGGTAGGAGTTGGGTAGGAGTTGGGTAGGAGTTGGGTAGGAGTTGGGTAGGAGTTGGGTAGGAGTTGGGTAGGAGTTGGGTAGGAGTTGGGTAGGAGTTGGGTAGGAGTTGGGTAGGAGTTGGGTAGGAGTTGGGTAGGAGTTGGGTAGGAGTTGGGTAGGAGTTGGGTAGGAGTTGGGTAGGAGTTGGGTAGGAGTTGGGTAGGAGTTGGGTAGGAGTTGGGTAGGAGTTGGGTAGGAGTTGGGTAGGAGTTGGGTAGGAGTTGGGTAGGAGTTGGGTAGGAGTTGGGTAGGAGTTGGGTAGGAGTTGCATACCACGGGAACGAAGTCGCGCGGGGCAGCTAGTATTGTATAAATTAAGGTTCTTCAAACCTTACAGACAGATATGTGTTGCTGGGGAGTTTGTTGCGCCACTTCTTCTTCCCAGCAAAAACACATAGGAAGTGGTGAAGGGCGGGCGTTTTGGGGGCTGTCTCTTGTAAATTGACGTTCAAAAAGTGCTGATTTTCAGCCTAATTTGAATAAACGACTTTTGAATTTTTTTTGAATTTTGAATTTTGAAAAATTTTGAGACATCGTGATCACACTACACTAATATTTATAAAATAGGTAAATAGTTTGTATATACTTAGAAGGCAATCTCAGGAATTAATGAACGGATTCTGAACTTTGTATCATAAACAGTATGCTACATTATCCCAAAATGTCATGTGTATGTAACGCAAAGCGACGGGCGGTGCCGGGGCAGCCGCTAGTCTAGTTATTACTAAATACTCAACCAGCGCTCTATTCCAAATAAAAGTATTTATTAATTAAAAGAAAAAAGTGCAATCAATAATAGAGTGCAATTAAGCCGCATTCCGTGCCGGGGGTCCGTGGGCATCGGCGTGATGCTTGGCAATGCGGTCGCGTCGCTCGACGCTAGCCGATATTAAATACTTCAACTTCATAGGATTGCCATAGAGAACACGATCAGAAGGCTCACTCCAAGTTCATCTGGAACTGAGAGCAACATGAGCCTTTCGCCCGCCGGTGAGGTCACCATGGCAATCGGGCGACGTTCATTACGTGACAAGGATTCCTCCACAAATAGACTCGTGTCCGCTGGCTATAACCAAGAAGCACATCTGGTCTCTTTGGGCCAACAGCCCATGTGGTGAAACGAGTCGCACAAACGTGATCCACTATTCTTTTGTTTTGGCGGAGGGTAATAAGCTTATTGTGCTTGTTCATTGCCACTCGTGCAATAAATACTACAAATGTATGCACCGCGGTGCGCTGTATGACAGCAGTTGGTCTTCTTTTATTATAGTTCAGGGTACTGCCTCCATCGAAAAATATTTGCTTTGAAATAACTGAACGATGCTAAAAATGTGAGCATGAACCAATATGTTCGATAGTAAGAAATAAATAATATTTATTTGCGCGTTATTATTATATTCTCCTTTTTCTCGTCGCACAAAACAGATTTACATATTTAATACGTACCTTAGTGAGCCTCTTGGGCCGGCACGGCTATAAGGGGTTGCTTTATGCAACAAGGACAGTTTAAGCTTTTATATAAAATAATAAGAAAATTTGTCTCGCTAAATTATACGATAGGATCCTCTTTCTAACTTATTAGAAATATGATATAATAGAGGATACTACTCAAGTTTACTGTGTCGGTAAACTGATATCTAAATGCAGCCGTGCTTGGCATCAGCGACACGTGCGACCAGTGCGATTAGGTGCGACAGCGACACATGCGACTGTTTCATTCACTTGCCGCGAATAGTAGTTAGGTCGTGCGTCAATCTGCTAAGCCGCGCCAGTGCCCAGTGCCCAGTGCGCCGCCCACGGCTGTGGGCTTTGTGTTAGCTTTGCGTTGAATACGGAATGGATTTACGTAGGTACCGCAACGTGTAGCCACTCTATTTCCTGCTACACACAAATAGACTAAATCCAGATTTGGTGGAGGGAAACATATCCACTCCGCATCGGTATTATTAATAGGTTTTTTAAAGGAAATCCTCCACAGAAAGATAACATAATACTCATTAACCAATTTTATTTCAAATCATAAAACCAGGTCCAACCATCAAGAAACGCTACTAAATTAAATTTTTAAACAAATTGAAAGACACGAAACATAAGGCATACCACAAGAAAGATAAAAGCCATAGGTTTATTAGCGGCCGCGGCTCCGTCTAAGCTGCCGGGCCCGCCCGCCAGCCCGCCCGCGTTACAAATGATCTTAATTAGTTTATGGGGTGACCAAGAGAGTGAGATGTTAGCCGACGCATATAAACGTGGCTCTGATTTATTGTTGCGTAGCTTTTGAAGTGGGGCGCGGCCTTTACGATGCTGTTTAACAAGTTTATGTTGTGACTTGCAATAGAGTGAACATAATTAAATCGCTTATTAAAGCCTTTATTTCTTTGAACGTTTACAATGATAACAGTTAGGTAGGTGCTTACTTAATTAAATATGTAAGTTTAACAAACAATTAAGCGTTTGCCTATACAATTTTACTATAGGTAGGTTGCGAACTAAAATGGATGGTAAAAAGTTATCTGCCATCCGAGTAAACCTTGAATTTCCTACATTATCCGTAGTGGAGCGAAGCGGCACAATTCCGGTGATTACTTTTATCTCGGCCAGTTTATCCGAGCTGCTGATAACATGGACCCGCTGAGCTGAGATTGATGGATGGCGTGATAAACAAACTAACGCTTTCTTTGACTGTTGCCGACCACCGCTATAAATATTAGTGTTGTTGGAATGTTCTTTGAAATGTTTGTTGTCGATATAAACTTGGGCTATGCTTAGGGTGGACGAATTCAAACCGACGGCCGGTTTAGAATTGTGACTAATGTTGCCATTTTTGTATGATACAATTAGATCTCAGAGCAGGTAAGGTATGTTTGGTAGACAATTATCAGCAATTTATTTATTTTCGCCATTTGTTGTCATTGTCGTATTAATGAAGTTATATCTGTGCACACCTTTTTCACATCGTTTGATAGTCGGAACCGGGGATGCACTTTCCGGAAGCTAAATCATCATTAAAAAATAAGTAGGTTTCGTATTTTTTTAATGTTAACATATAACTATAAACAAAGAGTGAAAGTGCAACAATCCGTCGACAAGCGTCAAGGAACTGCGCATTAACCATTATCACCCAATTCCACCCACTCGCGCATTAGCCGGGTAAACATCAAAATAACCGTGCGCTCGGCCCAGTTCCACGTCCGCAGTTTTTGTGCGCGCGCGCAATATGAATGGGCGCGATGAAAGCCATTCCTGTTGGCCGCGATTGTTGCGTGATTGAGGCTCGAGAGTTGCCGAGACTCAGACCACTTACAAATACATAGTTGCTAAGTTTATTATCTTTTATAATATAGAACAAAACAGATCAAAATATAATAATATGTATTGACAATAATTCACAAACAAGAAGGAGTAACTAAAACATTAATTTCTAAATGGCCCCTGTTAATCTGATGATTATTGCTAAGTATATAGGTGTAATAGGACCCTTTTTTTTTACGGATGGGAAATCATCAAATGACCCCTCCCGCCGTGGGTGGGGCGGGTGGGAGTGTCAGACTCTTACTGACTAAAACCAATCCATGTTCCTTCCTCAGCCCTTTGTATTCCGGGGGCGCGGTATCTCTTTCGAACGTCCCGCAGCCCCGGCAGGTGTAATAGGACCTACAAGTTGAAATCTGAAATTATCCTGGATAATTTGGCTCAGTTGCAGCTCTAAACTTTAAGCAGCCACTTAGATATTTTTGGTTTACTCTGCAATTTATCGTCATTCCTTCACCGAGCAACATCGCGCGGTGTTACATAGAGCCGCTTGGGTAGTGCCACTGCGGCCGCTCAGTGTGTGCGCCGCCTAACACCTCGAGTAGCCGTGTCACATCACGAGCTCATTTATGAATTGTGTACGATTTATCTTTCATTCTCTGGGCGCCTGGTACCGCGCGACGATAAATACGTGACAGAAACGTGTGAATTTAACATATTTTTGTTTAAAATTACCGACTTCCTGTATGTATTTTTGTATCATTTCTGAAAACAACTGGCTTCTAGGAGGAAATTTATGAATATCTGTATTTCATGTCATTGAAACGTTTCCATATCAACAGACAAATTGATATTTTTCAACAACTACTAATACCACTTGCACACTGTTCCGATGAAGCTTATTCTACCTAATACATTGATGTAAATTATACTAAGATCTTATTTCGTACATAATCTAGAAAATTATTATTCAAACTGGTATTCAAAACGTTACGCTTAATAGATACCATCAAGATGGCTAGTAGCTACAATAAAGCTGAAAAAACTAAAGAAGCTTTTAGCTGATGCATTTCATGGCAGTAACAAATTAAATATAAAATGAATAGTCTGGCTGTCGTCGCAAAAGCTCAGCTCTCAGGGCGGAGAGCTTTGAGTTCCTTTATCTGGACTGCGCGCAAAGTGCAGCCGTAAGTAGGTTAGGACGTGACGCTTGAGACTGCGCTCACGAGATCAGGTACGGAACAGACGCGACACACTGTTTAATCTGTGTATTCAACTCCACGCTACTTACTATTAATAAAAGCGAGCACATTTATTGTTTCGTGGTTCTTTTACGCAGTGTCAGTGTCAGTCAGTTTTTGCAGAGAGGTTGTCATTGGGCTGGAAATTAACATACGTAGTTTAATATCCCTGACAACTGCACAGTCGCTGTGGGATCACGGGCCCGACACTGGCGGTCTCTCCTGCAAGATCACAGATCATCATAATAGTATGTTATATTGATAATGGTTGTAAAACTGCGCGGTCCAGTGTATTTGATCTTAATTCTTGTTTACATTACAATTTACGATCCGTCGAGTGATAGGTTATTAATAATTATGTGTTTCCTCTTCCGGGAAGCTGATATTACCTTTCAACGGACTTTCAACTTTTATAGCGTTTGTAAATGACTAGACGTTAAAGTTAGGCGACCGATATAGCTTGTACTCGTAGCTGGCGAAGCAACCGGTTCGCGCGACGCGGCGGGGAGGTGGGGGCGGCGGGCGCGGCGGTGAGCTTTCTGTCTCCTGCATTGTTAAGTACAGGTTTTGGTTCCTGCATGGAAACAAAATATATATTGTCATATATGTACAAATAGTGTGTGTCATATTAATTTGATTTTGTGCGTGAGCTATATTGTCTCTGAAGCGTACACGAACCCTAAATACATCGACCAAAACTCCATTTCTACAGTAGAAAAGAAGGCAAAAACTTCTGTAAGTATGCCTGCTGCGTAGTATCAAAACAACGCTCTGATCAAAATGTTAATACATTTTGAAGTAAACATAGGTGTCACGAACAGACACAGCCCTGCTGGTGCAGTTAGCTCCTAACTGTGCATGGTATCAGCATGTGCACAGACCATAAACAATTCCCCAGCGCTGTCACCGCTACACAGAATCGCAGTTTTATTGCGACTTTCACTAAAGCTGCGCGCGCGCACACTACGAGCGTGGGTACAAGGAACATAATGTACGAATGTATAACGGTACTGTGTGTATGTGAACAGATGTATGGTAATGTCATGAAGTCTTGTGATGACAGTTAGCCCAGTATTTTATTTCTGCATATTTTTATGGACATAAATCGTTATAAAATAATACAGGACAGACAGACGGACAGACAGACGGACATGGCGAAACTATAAGGGTTCCTTGTCAACTATGGAAGTCACCTATATATCAGTAGACATGTTTATGGAAGATTTTATATTAAAAAATGCGTGAAATATAAATTTGTATCCGTGTTTGTGGGTGTGCGCTCAACATCTGTTGTTGTAGAAGCTTAGGGAAGTGGTCGCAGGAAACCACTTGTATAATATTTACATAGCCGCACGTACAACTGTTGAGAGTGAACTGACGTCACAGGATATAGTTACCATGCTTCAGTCAGGCTAGTCCTACGAGTACCAACATTTGTACATTATAATATATTATGTACGTAAGTGTTCAATTCTTCCTGACCGATACAGATCTCAACGTACGAGTATCTGAAAACAACATTAGATTGTAAGTTCCATGAATTGTGCTGAAGCTCTCTATGCGTACGTACGTAATAAGTGTCTGCTTTAATAGGCTTTGAAACTTACTTATTTTATAACCTTCATCACTCTCCACAAGGATGTTGGCGAATAATTGTGTTAAATGTTTATGCGAGAAAATACTTTAAAACTTACAAAATACTCTCCGACACCTAACTTAATTTGCGTCGACTCTCGACGGAACATTTCATAAACGAGACAGTACCTATGAAGTAAAACTTTATTTTCAACTATATTTATATCTTATATCCTCTCACTATTTTGATAATTTGTAGAAAGATTTATTTAGTTCGTAAATTATAGGATTAATAAATAACACACGGATGAAAACATAAGTCTCTGAATGCTAATAAAATAATGTTTATGCTAAAGTTAATAATGTGTGAGGTTTGAAAAAAAGCTAATGAACTTGTTTCTTTTCAGAACTTCAAACTAAGGAAACATATACATTGTCCAAATACAATCGTTGTAGGTACTGTGAATAATCATACGCATGAAATATTTAATTTATTAAAAGAACTTATCAACACATAATACGAGTAAAAGGTATTGGTTCCTGTTCACCGGCTTAATTGTTATCGATGTTTCCTTTGGTCTATCAGTGTCTGCTGATCAGCGCAGTCGGTTCGGGTAGCGTTTAAAATTTTCAAAGAAAAACTTTCATCGCTCGAGGTGTTTTTCCAGGATTTGATTGGTATGCGGCTGACGGCTGACAAGTTATGGCGCTACAGTAGAAAGTTTAAACGATATTTATGTTAAACAATGTTGATAATATGAAAAAAACATTTTCTGTAAGCTTTAAAAGTTTGTATAAAAGTTAGGCGTATTGTAAAACCAGTTTTTCATTACATTATTCTGTTTTCGTCAGGTCGCCTTAATTGAAAATCAAATTTAATTTCAGGTAAAAAGTGAAGTCGCGCACGTTCTAATAGCACTTATTGTAATGTACGGTTTCGTTTTGACGAGTGAGCGCCAATCAAGTACAACCTGTGTTCTTACTATGTAACCAAGTGAACTAGTAATTTTCCTCGACCTTCAGGTGACCGTCTACAGTTAACAAATTGAATTTTCAAACGAAATTGAAAACTGTTGAATTTTATCACAACAATAAATGGGTTTTAATTCATACCTTTGTAGTCCAGCTGAACAATTCCTATAACAAAAGGAACAGTTTAACAATGTTATATTATTGTTTGTTTTTTCTTGCGGCAGATTGTAATCAATGAGCCGAGTCACAAACTGGCATATTAAGTAACAAACAGCGCACAGCAGAGCTGGAGATCTCATCTAAATTCAATTGTCGTATTTGAATACTCATTGTAGTTTCCATCAGGCCAATGGAGAGGCTAATGTGCGCAACAGAATGCCTGAAAGTGATAGTCAAAGGGAGTGAGCGGCGTCGGTTTACTGAAACATGTAAATTTTCAGATCCTTCACAAATTATATTATGATGATCAGTCAGTCGGAAGAGTGTCGGACGGTCGCCTTTATCTAGAGGAAGCGAACAATACGCCTAATACTCGTAGACTAGCTGTGCGCGCGACCCTGCTTATGTGTTACTTTCTATATTCTGGAATGTAGAAAATACTTTAATCTGGTCATCGTGAATCTTATTCTTGCTCCAAAGTTCATCACATCTCTGAAGATGTTGACCTTGTATATAAGATGATACATCTTTGCACTTAAGTAAGAGATGAAGTTGTATGTACATTCTTATCCAATTCTAATCTGATCTGAACCGACACTGGCAAGTAAGCGGGAAATAAATTTCAATGAAAAATTAAGTAACAACATTATAATGAATGAAAACTTTAGTGACGGACATCAGGCTCAGCAGGCAGTCTATCAAATGTTGTTAAAGTTCGCCACGAACAGCTTCTTGGATCTTTTGTGCGTTGGCGAGTAATTTAATTAAGTTATAGAAGAAATATTACTTGGACACAACTTTGGTAATTGCTTACCAAGTTAAATAACCACGAAGGTGTTTAATTTGTCTGTCGGTCCCACAGTATAGTTCGACTTGAAAAATCTTTCTTAATTTAAAAGGTTCTATCCAAATAATAATAATCTGGTAATCTATCTATAGGAAAAAAAATTAACCAGTGCGCAAATTTTGACAAAATAATTTTTTTATCAAACATGTATTTTCAGTTTGTTAGGTCTTAGTACTATAAAAAAAATATCGTTTACGAACGAACGATATTTGTTTAAAACTCGCTACTATTGTACTCGTGAGCTCTCACTCGCATGCCTGCCTAGGTAGTGCAGTGCTATTACGAATAAGTTATGCCCATGTTTTACTTATTTCATAATAAGACACGAGTGAAAAAAAATTGAACAAAACATAGAAATTTGTTCTATTTATCAGGTACTGATACCGAACCACCAAAAACAATTGGTGGTTAATTTTTTTACCTATTACATGTAAAATGATTTGTCCTGAATGACTGACGGATCAACGCACAGCCTAAATCGCTGATCGTAGAGACACGAAAGTTGGAGGGTTCTTTGTATGACGTAGGCAACCGATAAGAAAGGATTTTCCGAAATTCTACCACAAAGTGGGTGAAAAATGGGTGCAAAGTTTGTATGAACTAACTGAAACTCTATAATTTTGAATTTGAATTATTCACCACGCGGGCGAAGCCGCTGGCGCAAAGCTAGTATACATATATTATGCTAAGATTCAGCGTAGACAAGTAAATTCGATGAAGGTTTTGACGCCTGGCTCTTGCATTATAATCCTAACATGTACGAGGAGCTCGTGACTCGAATACCGATACAAACTTATGTATCCACACTGATTAACCCAGTGTTGTTGGTTACTCACCTAATTTGTACATTTATTACTTTTCAATTGATGTAATTATCCTAGAATTTTATTTTAAAAGTAAAAGTGTTTAGCCATTGTAAAAGTGTGACCAATGTAGACCATTGTGTACAGGACACAACCACTTTCACGTACCCATCAGGCAGGTCGTACGGTACGACGAAACCGGGGTAATGACTTCTAAACTTCACCTTTGATGAGTTCAGTAGCGGAACTGCTATGAAAACACCATTGTCTTCGTAAGTACACGGGCAGGTCAGGGGTCGGACACACTGACGCAGTACTAAGGATAGCGCACATACAGTAAACATGTAATAAGTCGATAAGATACAGCGTGTAACTTTACTAGGCCAACTGTTGTGAATATGATTAAATGCTACTTGTTGTTTTAACTGACAAGACTAAGAAATAATGACACATTGTACAAAAATAACTTTAGAAAATACTTGTTTGTCTTTTCCCCGTCGCAACAGTCCTTCGGTCGATTCCACTGCATGTTTAGGTACTAGGCAAAGTCATAGAACACGTTGTTGATTCTCACCGCGCGGTACCACCGGTGTGTACACTCCCTTGTAAGTAATGCGTCGTGTTCACACAAGTCATTGTCACTGTCAAGTGCGGAGGACGGAGGTGTTTACAAACACCTGAGCTACGCGCGACACCCCTGCGGTCTCTTACTCATGCTGCGATCACATTTCTATAAATGCTGTTATTGGAAATTGTGACCACAATTACGTATTGAGTTACTCAATGACATTGCCAGTCATGTTTTATTAATATTTAAGGATAGTACAATTGTTGCCGAAGAAGAATCCATCAGTTTGAATTGATTTTACTAATATCTTATAACGAATTCAGCTGCATAATTATACTCCTTTGTCTATCCTTAGATATATATTGTATAGGTAGCGAGAATTTCGGTCTAACGTTGCGTTGGGAACAATTAGCACGGAACAATTTTATTAGACTGACAATTTATCTAAGTGTACCAGGCGGCCAGAAATACCGCAGAGCTCTAATGCTGCACATGATAATTTAATTGTCTTACGTTTCGTAATTCCAGATTACACGCGGATGTTTCGGTGCTGCGGCCGGTGCCAATTACTGCTAACTGTGTTACCAGACACCACAGAGCGGGGAAGCGACGAGATAGCGCACTAGTACTGTACCTACTCGTATTGCGGATGTACACACGGCAAAATAGCTATTTTGCCAAAGATAAAATAGATATTTTTCCATGTGTACCTATTGCAGACGAAGTATGGAGTAGATGACTTGCCATTAAAAGTATGAATGCCGAACAATTAATATGAACATGGAACCTGGGTATTAGAAAGAACTAATAAGATTAAATGATCAAATACTAGCTGTTTCCTGTCACCGCCGTCAACACCCGCGTTCTGTGGGAACTTAACGGCTTATTATTTTTGCTTACAAAGACTCATTTTGACTATCTGCATATACTCCAGCCAAATCTAACTTCTTCAATGTCTATGATGAGTCGACTGATGAGTATGTAGGAGCTCACGTTAGAGCCGCTTCCCACGCGAGCCCAGCAGTGGACAGCCGCAGGTTAAGTAGTGCTTCCTGGATAATTAGCCACGATAAGGAAACTGTTAATCGGGGGCGATAGTTAAAGCAATCCGTCAGTCTTATTAATGTAATGAGCGCAATCTGCGTGTTTCCGGCCCGTTGGACCGAGCTACATGCTACTTCTTCTTCGGTAGGTATGTATGGTAAATGACTATCAATCACTATATATATGTATTTCGTAGTTATGATGAAGATCTGCCGGCTTGATTTTGTCATCAGAAAAAAATACTATCCGCACCTATCTTACTTTAGACTACCAGCAAACACTAATCTCTGAGTGCTCTCGCCAAATAAAACTTCTATCAAAGTTTTCCAAGGATATTGATACCGACTGAACTTTTCGCGTCTCTGATAAATGTTTCCATCGAGTAGGTACTCCGTTACGCTCGCGGGAGTTTTTCCACGAATCTGTAAAATCGCCCACCACTCCCTCGGAGATTAACCATCACCCCTGCTAATACAAATATTAGCTATCTATTCGTATTTCTGAGAACTGACCGAGTGAAAAATTAAATTCTTTTCCCCGACTCATTCACATTCTATAATCTGAAGAGCAATTAGTCTTAACGAAGTATGCACAAGCTCTGTAGATTAACTGCGAACAAGAGTCTATCTCAACATGGTTTTTGTTTGCATAGCCACCCGGGGTCATGCTATCTAGATAAGATACAAATTAACTACGCTATTCTAGGCAACACGTGGTGTTATAATCTATCCGTAATTATTTAACTATAACAAAAACATAGGTACCGAAGCCCTTAGATATAGCAAAATGTCGGATTGAATAACAGTTTACTACTAATTAGTCACGTAACAGAATTAAATTACAGTAAACTAATAACAATAAATCTAACTAAGAAATAATGTCACTCTAAATAATGGTACCCTATCCTATTAAAATTTTGCGCGCGTATGGGGTCGCTCGGAAGGAAGGGCCGGGTAAACAGGCCTTATAATGAAACCAGTAGTACTGGCCGGGTGCTCGGTACCCTTATCTAATGTCACTGCAGCACTGCGGTCTTTAGTCTCAATATGGTATCGACAAACAAGGTTTGATCGACAGTTATGAACGTCAGAATCAGTTCCTACTAGCTAATAAGGGATAAGAATGATAACAAGATCACCCGGAATCAAGTATAAAAGAAAATATAAGCGTTTCCACCACGAACAGTCTTCCATTCTTGTGGTGCGCGCGTGAAATCGCACCAGCAACAGAGCGCAATGATGATGGACACGAGCTATTGTCTGCCGACGTCCAGTCCGTATGGCTCTGATAAACAAAACACCCGGTATGTACGCGGAACGTAAAATGTTCATATCCCTACTCGTACATATTACGGCGAGTGTGTCC
This sequence comes from Pyrrhia umbra, assembly GCA_963891755.1. Lineage (NCBI taxonomy): Eukaryota > Metazoa > Arthropoda > Insecta > Lepidoptera > Noctuidae > Pyrrhia > Pyrrhia umbra. Next base: position 15,604,162 of record OY982923.1, on the reverse strand, counting down.
CGGCAACTTACTCGTGTATATTTTTGATGCGAAATAAAACAAGCTGTATTTGTGCAATAAACGGGTTGTTACACAGAGACACACACTGTGCTGTGTTTTATTGCTTATCAGTTTCATATATTAATATAAAGATGTACTACTGTCATGCGATAAATTGTTTCCGTGGTGGTTCTGAAAGCGGGCTTGTTAGAGAGATAGTGTGAGCAGAGTGGACAACAATAGTCTCATCTCAGGGGACTGCCCCTAGGAAGTGTAAAAAGTACGTGACCCGTGTGCGTCTGAGGAGCGTGCATCCTGTCGCGATAAGCAGCGAACGTCATTACATAAATGAACGAATAACTCCGACTCAAGGAACATATGCGTTTCATAATAAAATCGCTTATGAAATAAACAGTCATTTTTTAAAATCCAGTTTATTTGCACAAAAAAAAAACACAAACCCTCCGTTATTTATTCGATGGAAGTAGTGGTCTCCGCGGATGCCAGATGAACGGTTTCATGGTGTACCGGTTCTGTGAGATCAATGGCGAAGATATTAGGTCATGGGTAAACCGTTCTATGAACAGATTGTACGCTCTGGTAGGTCAACAAGCTTTCATGTTGTTGTAAACTATAATCCGATACAGTACAAGTGGTATTTTTCGTTTCGTAAGATGAAAAACGTTTCACATATCTATTAGTTTACAAGTAGTTTGGTCGATTTAGAATCCGCTATGAGCCGCTCAATTCGCTCCAATTACGTGTATCTACTGAAGGGAATACGAAATATTGCTAGTATAAAATATACAAATTGACAAGACAGTCGTTTTTAATCCATGCATTATAACATCATGCAAGACTTCAAAACCAAACGACAATTTGTACGCTATCATGGCTTTCGATAACATAGGGACATAACATCTGCATTCCTGAAAGTGAATTACACGAATACACCCATTTCATCACAAAGTAACTTGTATTCACTTGCGGATATAAATCCTACAGTCAGCATAGTGGAAAATATACGAGTAATTAATATACTAGTGTTCGATGTTACCCATGGGCAAAGAGCTGCATCGTATTGTGTGGGTATATGTGTTCGTTATTGCGCTCATGTGAAGTACTAACCGTGGCGTTACTGCGGGGGGCGCGTGTACCATTAAACTGCTCGTTTAGCCGCACAGAGTCGCACTAGCGTGTTGCAGTATGCTTTTACTATCCAACAATTCCATAAATTTCTATATTATATCACAAAAAAGCCATTGCAGTCCGGAAGAGGAGAGCTCTGCTGAGAGTTGCCTGAAATTCTGCGGCACTCATACATAAGGGTCGACTGAAAAAGTCCCCGAGAGGCTCTTTGAATAAACTTTGTTGTTGTTATAAATGTGTAGATACTTTTTGCTTAACACCTAAACCAGTTCACGAGAGCATCTACTGTACAAGTATTCCTGACATATTTACTGTAAAAGCACAGAACCCACAATTTCTTCTATCCCTTGCGACCCTGGATAGGTTTATGTATGAGGCATTAAAGGTGCCATTTAAGATTTAAACGCTACTGAGAATAAAAACAGCTGATAGGTGACCTGTACCTAGTCTCAGGTTTACTTCCTTTTAAATCTTAATGGCTTAGCCACCGTAGCGGCGATAAATAGCTATATTGTTTTTGCGTAGATCGTATTCTGCGTGGTTTCTTAAGACTACTAGTTCTTGATAGCTGCGAGGCAGATTAGAAGATAGGCAGCCTGCCTGATCGATACTTCGAAAAAATATTTGAGTGACATTTTTCAAACCTGGGGGATGTTATATGAAACATCTCTAATCCCAAGGTAAACAAGAAGCTAGAGGGAAATACGTAGGTAAATATAACGATATTTTATTAAGAAATAATGAACATAAATATTTTCTCTATTTCCTTACGCCTCTATAATCTTGTTACGATAACATTAACCGATCAACTTCGCTGCTATTCGTTACATTGTTCAATTCAATATACCTATATTATTCTCTTATAGAACGCTGTTCTAATCCTTACAACAATGTTGACATTACATTACCTGGTGTAACTTCATCTCCATTGTATGTATTGATGGCAGTCGTTTTAGAAAGTTGCCATTTAAAATAATAAATTGCCTTACGTAATAAACTTTCACGCGTCAATCAATGATACATTTCGTAGTAAGTGTAGTCTATATGCACAGCCGTGTGACGTAATATCTACCTAAATGGTTATTCATCGGACACAATAAGTAAGTAGCAGTTAACTTATCATTGTACTAGGAAAATACGTGACGTTGGTACCTAATTAATTATGACATGTTTTTGTATAAATATTTTTAACAGAAGACTTAGAGACTTATATACCGTTCAACTATTACTGGTAAGTATTATCAAATTGCTATTTACAAGAAAATGATGATTTTCGCAACGTGAAGAAGTAAACTAGGTACCTACTTAAAAAAAAGTGCAAAGCAAGTTATCAGCATCACAAAAATTAAACTAATACATTATACGGGTACTTGAACTTTTTATAGCAAATGGACACCGCTAGTTAATAGACGTACCGAATATAGAGCTTCTCAATTGTCAAATTTGGCACCGAGGTTTCTCACAGACCCATTCTAAAAATAGATTTCAATTTGTCGAAATGTAAGCACTAGCCGAGTGCCATGGAACTTCCGACACGGGGCAGGTTTCAATTTAAAGTATTCAGTTAAAAGTAGGTAGGTACCTACGATGTGAGTTGACTTCTGAAGCATCGGTTCTGATAACTTTGTAGGTAGGTAGGTACTAATAATGATTAAAGCCACATCTTCTAAATTTATTAATCTGTAATTCCTTATCCATGATACCAAATGAAAAGTTAGTGTCGAGCATAGTCGACGATAGCTGGAACATTAGAAAAACAAATTATATATCGATGACGCTGATGACTTTTATGGTACGTGACTACCTAGATCTGTCTGTAACAATAGTAATAAGTATATGTATTTATTTATCCATCCACCACCACACCCACCACCCGTCGTAGATTCACACTGAATCCGCATAAGTAACACGGCAGTAAAATCCAGAAAATATTACCTTCTAGTGACTGAGTTCCAATATACTCGTCTGTCACCGAGTCGTAGCGATAACTTGACACATCTCAACGTCTTTATCGTTACTTTCCATATGTTTGAGCACTTCGAGTGAAGTGTTCAAAGGAGCTCCGTAATCACGAACACATTTGCTTTATAAAACGTATTGAAACAAAGCAATACCCAATACTTATTAATTATTAGATTTGATTCACCCATTTTTTATCGATGAGTCAGAATATAACAATGTGAAAGTGGATCTTAAGTATCTACGCAGTCATTGGAAGTACTCGTTAGTAATGAATAAATTAGTTAAGTATCTTTAAATTGAGGACATGCACATACGATATCCGCATCAGTCAATCAAGTCAGCCAGACCCAGACGCACTCCATAGCTACAAGTATGTACCAACACGCAGGAGCTCTCCCAACTTGCGCCACGACACTCGGTGCGGCGTCTCCTGAATACATAAGCATAGTATAAAAAGCACCTTTTTATACTATGACATAAGTGTCCATATTTCGCATGCCTATTTCTAAATAAGTTTATGGACTTAGTCCCAGGAGCTCGCCCACAACCTATAAGAACAAACATTAGCCAAACCGCTTATAGAACAATTCTCACCATTCACTATCAGTTTTACGAGCACAATAAACAAAAGTGAATCTACATTACATAAGCATCTGAGTCAGCTGAAACAGCAATTATTTCTGTAAAAGGAAGCTATAATGGCGGCATAGAATGGAAACAAACGATCGGTTGAGCGGGCGCTGTGGGCGCTGTGGGCGCCGGCCATTGTGCGGAGCGGGCCGACCGTGGCGGCCGCGGGATTGGCCGCGGTGCGCCGATACGGGCCTAATGACCGGACCGGTGTGATGAGTACCCGCGGCGAAGCGCTGCCCGCACTGCAAATTGTTTTCATCGATCAGTTCTTTGTACCCAGGAAAATGGCTTCTTTTATGTTTTGAGACCTCCCTTACAAATTATATGCCTACCTACATAAGAGAATAATAAAGTTGAGCAATAGTAGGATAGAGGTAAGCAATATTAGCCTTAAAAGGCAAGACTTTTAATAAGTTTATAAGAAGTGCAAATATGTAGATACCTATGTATATTTTAAACAGCAAAAAACTGCTAGATGTAACATAAATTATTATAGGTAGGTACCTACCTAATATTTGAATGAAGTTGCTGTTTGATTAGCGGTGTTCATTGCTTATGATTTCGATATGTAGGTGGGAATGTGATGTAAGTTAGTAATTGTCATAGATATAATGTAATTGTGCTGCCCCACGAGTAAATTATAATGATTGTGAATCAGCATGTTGTGCTTGCAGCTAAATGTCATTTCGCGAGCAAACAGCGAGTTTTGTCAGTGACATTCGTTTAGGGCGCTTATTGTTCAGATTAGATTTGCCTGAGGGCTGATTGCGAGGGTACATACCGACGTACAGAGGTTCCGGGACCGGAAATCCCTTCCTGGAATCAAATTGATTCACTTGCTAGTCGTATTTGCACGTGGGCAGGTTATTGTATCTACTTATTATTCGACATGACATGTAATAATAATAACAAAAAACAGTATAAAGTTCAGTTACAGAACTTGCTGTCGTAGCGTAAAGCAAGTAGGTAAGGCATAAATTTACGTCTTTTCTGCAAATCTAAGAACTAAACCACAAGCATAATTTAAAACAAAATTCAGGTTTGCAAACGTATTCAGTGATGCTGAACGACGGCTAATGGCGCGAGCGGCACCATTAGCACCCATTGAGCGCCGGGACGGAGGTAACGCGAGATGGAAATAATTGTAATTCCTGCGCTCATATCCGGACCTACGTGTGGTCGGGAATTGAACCGGTTACCATGGCGACGGTGACATGTAAATTGGTTTTGTATGATCACGTAGAGGCTCCAACTTTTTGCAAGTTTGCGGTAAAGGTATGGATTTTATCCGAACACAAAAAGTTTTTATTGAACTAGGTACCTTTCAAAACTCGGCTTGAGGTTTTGATTTATGGGTCAGCCAATAAATCGTTTTCGATACAGTGGCACCAAAATAGGTTTCACCTACACCTACCGACAAAACAAGAATTTAAAAACCCATCTTTTGCTTGATGCTTTCACATTTAACGAGATAAGCACTGAAAGTGACATCGATTTAAAACACTTTGATCAAAGATAACGGCTCATTGCTTCGACTTCAATTAGGTGCTCATTAAAGGTGCTTCACGCCATTTTAAGAGAAACTATATTCTATGTCACGGTCCATTAACTCATAACTCTGTCTGTCTGTCCTATTATAGGTAGGTACCTTTCTACTCCGCTGTTTGTTCGTCGAGTATCATGAAACAAAAGTTGAAATAATTTAATTGGGCCTAATGGTATTAAAATAATGAACGGGCTTGATTGGCTTTGATATCTTCCTTTCAGGAGTCAGGCGGGCAGGTGGGTGTCGCTACAGAAATCTAATTAATTATACGAATTCACCCTAACCTTCTCACTGACGGTACCTAAGTAGGTACCTACAATTAGTCAAGAATTTAATTTGGCTAGCTTAAAAGATAAATATTTTCTAAACTTGCACGAGCCTACACAGTTAAGTTAATAGATTATTTGCATCAAAACACAATATATTTGTCGTAATCTAATAAATAAGTAGGTTATAGGTAGTAGCTCTAACTCGTATCTACAATTTCTCTAAGTCGAGTCAAGAAAGACGAATAACAAATAGGTTGGTTTAAGATAATTATATTAATTAAAGAGCGATTATCAATAACCTCAAAACCTTCTTTTTTCTATGGAAGGCCTATGTTTTGGTTGTGTGTACAGGACACACATATCTCTGATTGTCGTAAAGTGAAGCTCTACGCACTCAGTCATTGAATTCATTATTGGTAAATGTGGGTACCTCGTGATGATCAATCAACGGTTAATTATGATCCATCAATACGCTTGTATTGTATTAGTCCCAGATTGGTTCCCCACTACAGTGTACAAGCGGTCGCGGTACCTACATAAGCAATCGCGTTTAATTAATTTCAAACATCAGAGTTATTGTTTAATTTGCCAATCAATTTGTGTCCAGCTGACAGAAATTGAAACTAATTGGGCTTCACGTAACTACTCCCGTTATATAAAAATAATGAATTTCAACCTGAACGTTATTAAAAGTGTCGAAATTGAGTTTTAATCGAAATAAACTTTACGGTCCGCTGCACGCAGTAATTATTATGTTGTTATAACATAGCGGTTATCGATATCAGTCACGAATGCAAAGAAGTCGGAGAAAAAATAAGCCTGGTACGAGTATCAATTTTTTTTAAGTTCCTGCTTTTCTTAAAAGTTTGTTTTTCGGCAGCCATATTGCGTTGCTCTAAATGTATAATCATAACTAAATGTAAAACCATAATGTATAAATACATTATGGTATACTGTATACTCGTACAACTTGCTAGGCTGAAACGCGCGCCCAAATAATAAAATGTATGTAAACAAAACAAAAAATATGTACAGTAGCGCTCTCTCTGGTGGAACGTACAAAATGTACAGTGTCAAACGGCGCTGTGCGCAGAATATGGATAGGTGGCAGTGTTGGCAAATCACGACATAGCGCCATCTATTGATAGAGCCAAGCATCTTCCTTCTTAAAGCTAAAGCAAAATAAAAGGAATGGGCCACTAGAGGGCAGCACACATTTTGAATGAAGGCTTTCTGAGTATTTTTTTCTTCATTACTTTAGTTTTTTGTGAATTTATAACAAAATAATGTATATGCAGTCAATTTATTACTGTTTCAAGTGTGCTATTTATTTCTTTTTCATAATTCGTTTTATCACCGCATTCAATTATTAGGTACTGTACTGTCGTTCGAAAATAATGTGATTGGTTAATGGATTTCTTGTAGTAAGTCATTGATATAAAGTAGAAATAATAAGGCCCAAGTACACTACCTTGCGGTACTCCAAATTTAGTTACTCTACAGTCTGATAAATATTTAATTTGACGTTTAGTTTTAGTACACATTCTTGATATCTTTGTGTGTTGTTTCCGATCCTTGAGGTAAGACTTGATTAGGTTTAATACTGCCTCTAATACCACAATCATTAAGTTTATTTAACAGGGTGTCATGTTTTACATAATCGCATAATGCTTTTGTCATGTCTGTAAAATTGAACATATTGGGTTTTTATTATCTACATTATTGAATATTACGTTTATGAAATCAAATCTTGCCATCATTACAAGTCGCCGCATATATGTTTCAGCCTAGGCGTCGGCTTGGGCGTCAGTCTATGTTTCGGCCTGGGCGTCGGTCTGTGTTTCTGCCTAAGCATCGGTCTACGTTTCTGCCTAGGCGTCGGCCTGGGCGTCGGTCAGTGTTTCGGCCTGGGCGTCGGTCTGTGTTTCGGCCAAGGCGTCGGCCTAGGCGTCTGCCTAGGCGTCGGTCTATATTTCGGCCTGGTCGTCGGTCTGTGTTTCGATCTGGGCGTTGGGCAATGTTTTGTTGCTGGGGAGTTTGTTGCGCCACTTCTTCTTCCCAGTAATAACACATAGGGGGGGTTAGACAAGTGGCAAAACGCTAACGCTAACGCTCAATGTATGGGAATGACATTCGTTTACGACTAGCTATATGTCATTCCCATACATTGAGCGTTAGCGTTTTGCCACTTGTCTAACCCCCAGGAAGTGGTGAAGGGCGGGCGTTTTGGGGGCTGTCTTTTGTAAATTTGACGTTCGAAAAGTGCTGATTTTCAGCCTAATTTGAATAAATAATTTTTGAATTTTGAACTATTGAATTTTGGCCTGGGCGTCGGTCTGTGTTTCGGCCTAGGCGTCGGGCTATATTTCGGCCTGGGCGTCGGACGGGGGGTCGGACTAGGCGTCGGCCTGGGCGTCGGTCTGTGTTTCAACCTGGGCGTCTGCCTGTGTTTAGGCCGGGGCGTCGATCTGGGCGTCGTCCTGAGCGTTGGTCTGTGTTTTGGCCTGGGCATCGGACTAGGCGTCAGCCTAGGCGTCGGGGTATATCTCGGCCTGTGTTTCGACCTGGGCGTTGGGCAATGTTTTGGCCTGGGCGTCGGTCTGTGTTTCGGCCTAAGCGTCGGCCTAGGTGTCGGCCTAGGCGTCGGCCTAGGCGTCGGCCTAGGCGTCGGCCTAGGCGTCGGCCTAGGCGTCGGCCTAGGCGTCGGCCTAGGCGTCGGCATAGGCGCCGGCCTAGGCGTCGGCCTTTATTTTGGCCAAAGCGTCGGTTTAGGCATCGGTCTATATTTCGGCCTAGGCGTCGGCGTGGGCGTCGGCCTAGGCGTCGGTCTGTGTTTCGACCTGGGCGTCTTTCTGTGTTTCGGCCGGGGCGTCGGCATGGGCGACGCCCTGAGCGTCGGCCTAGGCGTCGGCCTGGGCGTCGTCCTGAGCGTCGGTTTATGTTGCTTTCCCTGCCTTTAAGGAAAGGATGGATTATGTATATGAGGCAAAGGCCCTTGCCTTGTATACTGAAATTAGATACTTCACGCACCTCGATAAAAAATAGCCTGCAATTGTGTTCAGGGTCTTATATATCTTCATATTAAATTTCATCTAAATTGGTTCAGCAGTTTTGTCGTGAAATATAACAAACACTCACATTAGCATTTATAATAGTAAGAATAAGGATTTAAGGTCTCCATAAGTGCATAGTGCTTATAGTATAATATCTCATGCTAAGTAAGTGTAACCAATAATTCGCAATTAAATTATAAAATCAAACGTTAATGGTGCTAAGTCAATCACGTAAGCTTAGTTGTGTAGTGCAAAAGTGTTAGTTTGGTCGTAATTCATGACATTACCATACTCCTGGCAGCACCACGCGCTGCAGACGACGCGGCTTGGCAACAAGGTGCAAGCGCCCCTCAGCCTTGACCGAGTGCAGCGCGCTTGCATAATGCACCGCGAACACGAGGAAACACTGCGTCACTACTATTTTATGAACACTCCGAGAATTTATATTTCAATTAATTATTTATATGTTTCAATGTTTTCTATTTACAATTAGGAGGCCGATTAATTAAAGTTGTTGCTTATAAATATCCCTATTATTTTTGCTAAAAGTGATAAAATGCTTTAAAAGGTTTTATACTTTACTAATGGCTAAATAACTAGTTAGTGGTCTCCTTTTGCTGAAAATCTTTAATTTGCACAGTGCTAGGTAGATATATGACGACTGAAAATTTTTCAAAAGATTAAGATTAGTTTGTTGCCTACTCGCAACATCGCGTCCTCTTTCGCGTCTTTTCTTTGCGTATGATTCATGTACTAGGTGAGTGTGTCTGACAGACACAACATAAACAGATTGCGAACATTCCGCGGTGTCTGAAGGCCAACAACTATCTTCAGATGTTGCGGTACGTATTGTTTATACACGGAATAAGTAATATCCGCTTGTTTATTACCTAATAATTTCAAAGCCCAATACAGCTGACTAGTATACATTATACAGTAAATGTACACAGGGACACGCCAGTTACCTTATCCACAATATACAACGATCGAGATATATTTCAATCTCTGCCTTGTCTCGTGTCTGTCGGAACTGGTCTAGGACGACTGCAGCGTTGCCATGACAACGCGCGCCAACAGCGCGGTCGTTGACCCGCGTCACTCGGTCCGCGCCGCCCGCCCAGCGCGCGCCGCCCGCCCTCCGCGCCTTATTTACAAACAATTGTTTTGTCAAACTATTCCTTATCGATAACAAGTTGACGCAGTTATGGTGAAGTGTTAGGGGAGCGGGTTTACGAGTGCCGCAGTAATTGAGCTGATGCAGGGCTGCGACCCCGGCCGCCAGTCATCGATGCTCATTGGCGCTGCCTTGTTTATGATGTGCCACTACACGTAAGTCGTTGATGTGTGTTATTTATTTTGCTTTTATGGGCCGTAAATATCTAGTGGCCAAAAACATGATTGTTAAATTAAAAAAATAATGTTGATTATGATAATGGATCATGATTATTATCTATTTATTTAAACAAACATGTGTGAGTTCAACCCTTTTAAAAAGCCCTCATAAACATATTTTACATTATTCACGGCTGGTTTAAAATAGTTTCACACGTTTCCCATAAATCGTCCCCGCCCAAGCTGGGCGACATAAATATGAAGTTTTTGTCGCGCGGTGATAGTGAGCACCAGACGGGACTTTTTAATGAAAATACTACACGCACGTTACTCAGTTTAGAGGCCGCATAACTCATTTCCGTGTATGATACTATGTAGATAAACCACAGAATTAAGTAGTAACCTAACCTAACCAATCTACCCGGAACCTAACACCGTACACGCGAAAAAATGACAAGTTATGTGTGACATACCATTGCGATTTGTTGCTGGGCGGTTGGTTGCGCCACTTCTTTTTCTCAGCAAAACACATAGGGAGTGGTGAAGGGAGAGCGTTTTGCTAGCTGCATCAGTAAAGAGGTTCAAAAAGATTTTCAGCGTACCTTGAATATTTATTTTTATTTTTATATTGTTTTAAGATATCAGCTGCCTATGGGGTAAAAATACAATTATACAGAGTTCTATAAAATATATTGCTGGGCCTCAAAGTCGTATAAAAATTGTCAATAACATAAATTCACTATATTATATAAGTTTACTGAAAAAAATATATTGGTTTAGAAGTCACTCTTTCCTGGTGGGCACGGCTCAACAACACGACAATTGTAGCACGAAAATTCCCCACAATATAATACTACCTATTGATAACAGAATTTAAAAAAATAACGGTTGTGTATCAGTATTTGTATTCAATATTCCCGAATAAGGCTGTCCTGAAACAAATGTTTTCACTGGGTTTTCCCTAATTGAACAGAGCAACTAAATAATGTGTTACAGCTGGCTTATTTTAGAACTACTAGGCGTAGCTGCACGCACGCAGTAGCATTATTAGGTACGTATAATAGAAAATGTTAATCTCACTTAGTTTAATGTGCGTGCCTAACGTCTGTAAAACAAAAAGTCTTCGTCCAAAAATATCACATAGTACCTACTTATGATAACTCGACAATGTATTGGTTACCCGGATAACGAGCAAATGTACCGCGGTGTCAGCTGCGCGTCGGGGGTTCAACATATCGGTTACTGAAATTAATGTGCGCTCGTTACAGCACAGAACTTACTTTAACTTAATGTTCCCTGTCAAGTCTTTAACTTTGGCACAGTAGTATATTAAACAAATAAACAATTTAAAGACAAAACAGGAAACAATTAGCAACCTAAATAAGGATAATGGTTGTTAAACATTACTTAATAACTTTTTTATAACGAGTACCAGTTAACTGGCCTGCCTTATTCCTATATGGCAAGATATATTTTAATTATAACTCTCATAGTTTATATTATTTAGTGATATAGTTGAATAATAAAATTCAAACCTGTATATTACTGCGCGCATTCTACGTTTTCTTGCGTGATTCAGAAGCACATTAAGCGTTGGTACCGGCTGGCTTTAATTTGTAGATTGACAGTCGTTACGAGTAGTCAGAAGCCAGTAAGTCTGACAATGGTATTACCCGGTAACTGGGTTTTCTAGGATAGATAGCAGTGGCTCCACGTAAAACACTACTCAGCTGCATCCGATCAGGCTGAAATCCGACTCCAACATAGTTGGGAAAAGGCTAGGCAGATGACGATTCTCCGCTGTCTTGCCTTCATACAAATATATTTGAAAAAACATTTCACGAAATAGAGCCGGGATGCCTACTAATGCATAATGCACGACGGGGTCACCCAACCATAGCGTGGCTGCCTACCCCCTGCTTGTATCTGCTTGAAGGTTCGCTCGCTGTCTTTGTAACTGATGTTACAATTTATCATGTTAGGCCTCCCCGGCCCCTCGGGCGCGGAAACTACAAGATTTATCGCTTGATGAGCAGTTTCCTCTTAGGTTAAATTGACTTATCTGCAAATTTGGAAAGAGATAATTCTCCAGTTTTGCATAGTTTTACTAAAAAAAAGTAGAAAATAATAAAGTATGTTCTGTCTGAACATACTTTATTATTTTCTACTTTTTTTTTAGGTACCTAAGTACTCAAATATTAATTATGAGTAAGTGATTATTGTTTTCGTTTTACAAATTAAATGGACATCAAGGACAATACATGTTGTAATAAAAGTGTAGCATGTAGGCAGATCGCTCTGGACCACTCGACATGTACATTATATTCAACATTGTTTATGCACACGTCGACCGCTGCAACCCTCAAGTTCAGCCGATAAGCGCTAATCACGCAGTGCAGCTATCTCTACGAGATAACCCATCTTAACCGCGGCGGCTGCGGGCGACAACTGCGACGGCGGCACACGTGCAGGTGACACCCTCCGCCGGCCGGACACACGGAATACTTATGAGGATATGGACCTAGCCCGACACACAGAGTTCATAATCAGTCTTGGACGCATTTAGATCTACATTTATCTAAGTATTTGATTCTCGCGAGCGCTAAGATTTAAGAGAGGAACTCCTGAAAAGTAGATAACTCGTAATTTCTCCTGAAATCTATATTTTATTACAAAAGCTTTTAAAAAAAGGTTAAAGTATGATCAGTTGTTAACTCTATATCATTAGCAAGACGAACATAAAATACATAAATAGGTAGGACAATGTCCTTAAGCAGACGGGATAGAAGCGAGCGACTATAAGCCTTATGTTACGTTATCAGTCAGCGCCACAACTAAAACCGTTCTGGGGCTGTACCACCACGTGTTTGTGCAATCACTATTCAAGTTTGAGAGCGTGACACAGCTACTAACGTCGTATAGCTCCGTCTCTATTTCATAACGAAAATAATCTTGTTTTGGCACGTCATGGTAAGGCCCCTGATATCTAGCTTATATCAAAACAGCAACATGTCAGGCCAGCACGCCGCCAGTCAGCTGTTCGTTATCGCGTCGGCGAGTCGTGCGCCCGCGATATCGCCCGGCTTAGCACGATTACGTACATAATAATATTAATCATATTCATTTCGTGTACATATTCCTAGTTGAAATTGTTCAAAGCTCTGAGTGTTTATTTGTGAACTTACAATCGCAGGTCACGAGGTATGCCAATAGCGTGCCTAGCCTACATATTGAGGTAAATTAATTTATATTTGATTTATTTTGTATATAAATAGAACAGGATTTGTTAAATTGTATATTAATACTCGGATGTGTTCTCATAGGTTTTCCCCCACTAAACAAAGTGTAACAGGTGATAATAGTTTATTCGCGAGGGATTCAAGAGGTAGGAAGAAATTTAATATAAACTATATTTAAGTAAACGACACAAATATGCACTTATAAACTTTACCTTCATGTCAAGTTGGACAAAGACCGACTAAATGTATTTCTTGATTTCTTTTATGTTTACGAATTATTCTGAAAATTGCGAAAATTGACCCTTACTTCCGAAGTTTGTGAAGCGTAAAACCTGAAATAATAAGGCTTGACAGACATTAACCTAAATATTAAAAAACTTATTCTATCACAGTTTTTAAGTAATCAGCAATTAACCATTATTACCATTTATTATAAACCATTTATTTTTGCCACACATATTACATAAACATTGCAAGAAGAAAAAATGAATATATTTTAACACGCATATTCGTAGCAAGGAATCTGACTCAGTGTTTGCTGAGCGAAAAGCACAGCACTGATTTTCAGTCAGTAGGTCTGCTCTTGGATCAACATTTAAATATCACGCGCATATTAAGGCAACGTCCACAAACGTATTCAACAAAAAAGGAAATAGTAGGTATACATACAATAAAAAAAAACAAAAACACACATTTATCACATATACATATGTACCTAGTTGCGGTTTAATATTACAATATTCCTTCCAAAGTAGAAAATTGGAGTCCTTGGAGCGCGAGTCCAACTCGCACTTGGCCGCATTTTCATAATTACGTGAAAACCATATAACTAAAATGTATAAATAGCTGACTATTGTAATTATCTCAAAGCAAGTGTATGGTGATGTGTAGGTAGGTAGTCGTGGAAGGCATTCCAGGCGATACTGATCGTAGCTAATTGTGTGACACGCTGGTCGCCATGCGCCAGGGAATGTGCGGCGCTGCTGCTGTAAGCCGCTACTAAGAATAGAGCACACCAATCCATCTCTTCCGGCACCTTTTTTTCGAATGGGAAATCATCAAATGACTCCCGCCGTGGGTGCGGAAGGGAGTGTCAGATTCTTACTGACTAAAACCCATCCATGTTCCTTCCTCAGCCCTTTGTATTCCGGGGGCGCGGTAACACTTTCGAACATCCCGCAGCCCCGGCAGGCCATGGCCCTGCTGGGAGGGCCCCGTAATGATTATTCGTACTAAGGGGAAACCTCAGTAGTGATGACCCCAAAAGTGATGATCTGCTAGAGAAAATTATTACACCTCTAGTTTACTTGTTAAGCATGATTTCATACGTAGTAGTGAGTCAAAACATTACTATCGAAGCATTATGGCTACGTCATATGATAAGTGCATACTACATGTCCTCTATTTCAACCTCTCAAAAATTAATTAATGCAGATTATCTACGGATTTATTGATAGCCCCCAGAGGTAGAGAAAGCATTTATTTACAATATTTACAATTATAAAAACATAAGAATAATTAATGATACTAAACAATTTCGGCATCAAAATATTCATCCGCATTGCTGTCAACGGGAATCGTGCCCAAAAGGCTGGCTGCATTGCCACGTCGGATGGCAATGCTGTTCTTTAACCGAAATAGCCTTTTGATCACCTGTAGTAATCTAAAAATAAATAATTGCTGCTATTGTTCAGTAGTCGCGCCACCACATATCACAAACGCAGAATATTTATTACAGGAACGATTCTTCTACAAACACCATTAGGTTAACTAATACATAAAATATTATAAATCTTATGTATACAAATGAATTGCTGTTCGTTAGTCTCGCTAAAACTCAAGAACGGCTGGGCCGATGTAGCTGATTTTAGTTTTGAAATGTTTGTCGAAGTCTAAGAAGGTTTAAACGGTGAGAAAAGTGAAGATAGATGTAGGTGATACGAAGTTCACCGGGTCATCTAGTTAATGATACAACAAGATTTTTTTTTTGCGTGAGGATGTTCGTATGTCTGTGAAAGGTCATGTTGCTACGGGTGACCAGTAACCAGTTTGCATCTATCCCTGCGCCCACTGGGTATGGCTCGTAGCCTGTTACTGGCAATACTGATTAGCTGGTCGGGTTGCACGCGCGCTCGTCTCACCTACCGCGGTGCTGATAACGCCGCTATGATGACCTTCAACCCCGACCGGGTCGAACCACGCGTTACTATATTATCTATTAAAATTTTAACTGTGTATGTTATGTTCTATAGCTATCGGATTCTATAATAAATATAGTACAGTAATAGACCAAAATAATATATGTGGGTACTTGGGACTTGGAGCCATATTTCAGCTGTCTGCTGTAGACAACGTAAAGAGAACATAATCACGTTTTGCTTTGTACTTCTACTTATGAGAGACACTCTATGGGTACTCTGAGGAACTAACCATAGGCATGATATGTTTTATTAACCTATATTGTTCTACTGTTGGGCAAAGGTCTCCTCCATTCTCCCACATATTTCTACGGCTGATGTGGCGTATCATCGCGGAACGCGTCTGAATCCTCCAGCGCTTCCTTGGTCTACCTTTTTTTCACGCTTTGCATCCTCAGGAATCACATGATATATTCTCCATAGTACAGTTTACTTAGATATTTATAAGGAATTCACTAACGGTTGAATTCTCTTGAAGTAAACTTCTATGAAATCTATTCTTAGAAGAAAAATGTTCATTGATCCTTTCATTTCCATTGATATGGCCTTTTTGTTGAGAATACTAGATTACGGAGTTCCTTGTGAAATTCATCATGGAAAACTATCATGCCATACTCGTATCTGTGGCCCAAGACGATTGCTATGTTGCTATAACCAGCAAAATGTCAGTCACTTCAGCTGTCTGTCACTTATCCTGTCTTCTGGTACGTAGGGTATGTGTATAAACACCATAACATCGGTGGTCCGGTAATGATGTCGTTACGATAACAACGTGTTATCAGCTCAACTGTACCAGTAAATTGACATTGACCTATATTATTGTGAATGGGCTTTCTCTGTCAGCTTTCAGATATTTATTTATTTATTTATTTATTTAATTAGGGACATAAAACAGTTACATGCTAGAGAAAACACAAAAAAAAACCTTAAAACTAAATGCACAAACATGTAACCCACTCCAATGTCCACATATTAACATAAGAATAAGAGAAGTGAAGGAGTGTGGTAAAAAATAACAGAATACAGAATACATTGCCTTCTGCGAAAGCTTTTTGTTTTACAAAATAAAATTATTCATTCTATAATCATAATTAATATCTATACTTATGTTTAATATAAGTTAATTCAATTATTCTAAATCCCATTTAATATAAATCAATATTTTATTTCAATTAATTCAGTACAATTTATTACATTCTGATTCAATTTAATTAAAAAAAAAAAAAAACATTTGTTTAATTTATAGTTTATCAATATAATTTTCTATTTGATTAATATAAATCTCTCCATATTATGGGCTTTTAGTTTTTGTTTCATATTGTATATAGTTGTACCAACTCATATCATTTTAGGAATTGGTTACCACTGATTATAACTTGATAACTTTTAAGCGTTTCAGTTCAACTGATGTACCTATGCAACTGGTGTGAATTGCAGAAACACATGTTTAGCAAAGAGTTCTTTCTATCTCAGCTCAGCGTAACTGAAAATCGATCAACCCTCAGATATTATAAAGCCAAGAGCTATAAGTATCATAAAACGATGTAAGTTACATTATATAGCCTATACCATCAGATACCATTAGGGATAGCTTGACTGTCTGTTAAAGCAAGAATTATTGTAATTACTCAGTTCAGTCGCTCCAGATATTACACCCTACATACAAACATCGTAACGAACAAATTTTACATATTGTTATGCTAATTAGGTATAAATATATATACTACTTAGATTAAAATGCGTTATCTGTATAATTATTATATTTATATATCTGATTAAAGTTCACATCTAATCTTTCATACCTAATATCGATAACGATCTTAATAACACTGGTATCAATGTTCAGCTTCTTTGTGTGTCTTTATTATCGAGTTGTAGAGCATCATCATCTGCCTAGCCTTAGCTAGCCCTAGCCAAGCGGTTGAGCACCAGTGGTTTACATAGAGCGACTGCCTATCTGACCTCCACGACCCAGTTTACCGGGTAACTGGTAAGACTGGTTGTCAGACTTCCTGGCTTCTGACTACCCGTACCGACTGTCAGAGATCAAAAGATAAGATCGTCAGAGATAAAAATACCACGTTAAGTTGTAGTGCGTAACACAATAAACTAAAGACATGGATAAATTATAAAATCGTTATTTCTTAAAAAGTTGTTAATCTAATTTATGTCCTTTGCCATAAATATATTTTCAGAAACACGAAACATTCATTCATTCCTTTCGCTAATCAACAATCTTTATCCGAAACTTCTAACAAAACATGTTAATAATATCAAACGAATCGTTATCAGCGCACTACGCACATTGTCATCAAGTTCAATGTTCTTGATAAGGTGTAGTCGTGAGCGCGCCCCACTGACCCGCCGGCACAAAGAACCACGTGTTGCCGCCCCTCCCCGTGACCCCCAGCATGCCGTGACCTCGAATTAAAGAAGGTAATTAGGTGCTTGCTGATAACACTCCTGTGACCACGCTGCAGTATTGCAGGGGCTCGTATTATTAGCCAGGTAGAATAGCAGGTAGAGTCATTATTATTCCCATTTCTATTTTCGATATCAAAACCTTTTACTCTGTGTGCAACCTTAAATATTTAACAAATGAAACAAAGAAGTTTTGTGACGATGTAATTAAGCGATAAGTTAATGACGTGCGTCCATAACAGCAACGTCCCAATTTTTTTGTTGAACTTGAATATCGGCAAGCCCTCAAGTAGCAAGATTATTAAATTAAATTATTAAAGTAATCTCAATTATTATACTTTTAAAAATAACATCAATTAATTTCTATATTCAGCTAGTAGGTATCTTATTGTTTTATCAAGTGCTGAAAGTTAATTTCCTTATTGATTGTCCGTATAGAAATAACACGTCCGTTTCCCAAGCTCGTCCAATCCATTAATCAGCGGTGTAGTCACGGTAATATTATCTATACAGTACTCCGACTTCATACAAACGGACGAAACGCGAGCTATACCCACGCGCCTCGATCTCGCGGTGCGCTCGCGGCGCAGACAGTCACGGCTGTACCGCAGTGTCGAACGGACGGTGTGTTGTTTTTTAACAATAACCGCGCGATTTTTTCCCTAAAAGTTAAGTTCAAGTACATATTTAATATGACGAGTAGGATATATTGTGCTATTTTTGGTTGCATACATTCGTCAATAACTCATCCAGAGATAATATTTTTTAAATTACCTGGATACTCCGGAAGATATAACTATAACTTTTGTATATGTCTGTCTACTAAAAATGTAATCTGTTTTTGCTTTTAATAGGCAGATATATAGATTTTTCCACTGAGTAAAATACCTAGATTAATTAATAAATAAGTGAATAGTACGTAAAAAGCGCGCTAAGCTATTTACTTACTTATGTAATTAGCTATTTATATACATGCATATTATTAAATTAGACGAAATATCATTATGAAATGAATATGTGAGTAATAAATGGTAGGTATCAACTTATTAAGATTTACGTAATAATATACTTATAAGTAAGAGGTAGTAGAAACATGTTTTTTTTATTGAACACATCCTATGTCATTCACAAAAAAAAATTACAATAAAAATATAATACATATATAGGTACATTTACAAAACTAGACACTCAAGTAGGTTGATGAAATTATAACACTATAGGCGGGCATCCCTATCGCGTGTGTGAGTACCGCGCGGCTGTAGGTAGTTATTTCTCAAAAAGGGCCGAGTTACAATACTGTATAGATAATATTACCGTGGTGTAGTATACACGGCACTCCCCGTGTCCTGTCGCGAGCTGGTGGCGTGGCGACCGCGAGGGTGGCAAACACTCGCGGCTGACGCACGGCCGGGTCAACAACTCGCCCCTGTTTGAACAGGCCCAGCTCCGCGGAATTGCTTCATAACCACATGTAAAGAATACATACAGTGGTTGAATAATTGAAACGAAAACCATTTTTATTCTTTTTCGAAACCTAATGAAATGAAATACCTTCACGTTTTCTAGATGGTCTCACACCATAGTTTGTTTTTTTGCAAATTGTGGCTAAGAGCCACAATTTATTTTTTTGGAATAAAATATCGATTTGGTCTTTTAAGGATATACAAAAAACGCAATAAAATATGCAAATATAACTCGCTACGTAATGAAAGAAGCACATCGATAGATTGCGCAACTACAAAATTTGTTTTCTTGTATATTTCATCTGGATTGTCCGGTTAAGCAGGTCGAATGCTGTTAGAAGCAATCTGCAAGAGGTGTGTTGAAAAAAAAAATCATCTGGATGGGTCTTTGTAAACTGGATTAGACATATATTTTGATCATTTATATGTAGGTATATGTCTGATCCAGTTTATCTACTAGTTCCCCATTAAATGGGGCCAATTAAAATGTTAGACCAATAAATGAATACTCATCGTCATCGTACTAGGTGTGCGTATTCCTGTTAATTTGTTCTGTATCAACTTTAGATATTATCTATTTTTGATACAGTCATTCCTTTGAAGTATTGTGTTCTCGAATGCCTCTGTGCCGCTGTGGCCAACAGTCTTCATGTGCTAGGAACTCCTTAGTTCATCACAAAAATGAAAAAAATCTTAATTAACTAACAACACTACACTAATTTAATTATTCTTCGGTTGTTCGCAAAGTAACGCCCGATGTCATGTATGATTCCATTAGGGTTAGCAACACCAGCAGTGCTGCCACACGCCCAGCAATTAACCGCGATTGTCCATAATCCCGCCAGTAGCGCGCGTCAGTTCACCACCCGCCGCACACTGGAGACAGCCTCGTAAAAACGTAATTAATTAGTCCAGCCCGACGATCGCCACCTCGATAACATTACGAGCTCATCGTGTGATTAAGATAACACTATGCATTGGGGTCACATATGTGTGTGAGCGTTTGTGTTCCACCTGGAATACAAAACAATTAATTAATCGTTTTAAACATTGATCTCATTTGTTAGGTCTGATTTCATCAAACTAGATTAAATTTTATTCCAAGGACAAAGCTTTAATTTCTAACTTAACCTACTAATCCGTGTCAGTTATTCGAGAGTGTTCATTACGTGTTAAGCCGAGAGTTCATAACTGATAAAAAAGTCCCAGTTCGACATAATTCTGGAAATAAATGTGCTATCTACGTTTGGTCACGTACGTCAATATTTGCATTCTGTCGCCCCATGTGATTAGGGAATATGTTATCGTCATCATCACCCGCTGTAGTGTGGGCGACTACAGCCACAATTGTCACATTAGCTCTAAAGTAGATGTAATCTATTGTTATGTAGGCAAAGCCCTTGACCACTTGCGGTTTTGATTGAGAACATCCAACAAGATTGCGATTGGTTATTTGAACATAAAATATACAAGTTTAAGTCCTCACGAATTCTAAGTCTCAATATACCTACCTACTTTAAAATAATGTTTAACATGAGATCAAGCTTCGTTGCTATTGCGCTTATGCTGGGCGGCTGTCGATTCCTAATTATCTCAGATAAACAGCTCAACTACGCCGTGGACTGATATGCCGTAACGCATCCAATAAATAAGGCGTCGAGTGGCCGGCCATATGGGCAATCGGCCACATGGCCATAACCACAGCCGTGATCATTAGCTAAACGGGCTCGCTATAAACATATCTGTGTGGTTACGTACAGAGGAGAGTACGATCGTGGTAGACCTGATGATGGATTACTTGCTATAAAAATATACGGCTGGGTACCTGATCCTGAAGACATAGTACCTATGCGTAATCAGCAAATTGGATTTTCATGGCTATTACAAAACATTAGAATATTTTTATTTATTTTTTAAAGTATTATTAGAATATGTTTTTTTTGTATGATATTCGATCTATAAATATAAGCGTGTATGTATATTTTAGACTTTTTGAATGATTTAAGATTACCGTCACGTGCAGTATATAAATCGATTTCGACGATGGAACACTCTAACTATTACGTACGCTAAATATTAATGTTGTTTATGGCTGAATTGAGCTGCATTGTGCAGCAGTGCACTGAACGATGAGTCAACAGTGTAAGCACACAACACAGCCGCCCGCGCCGGCTCGTTGGCACTACTATAGTCTGTGCGTATTGATTTTACGAAAAATTAAAAAAAACACAACTTATTTTGTTCTAATTTTCCAACTTAAATAAATAAAATGACGAATGATGATGTTTAGAGCATGAAATTGACATAAATGCGCCACCCTTACGCCATTTTGTTAATTTCTGTGGCAGAATTAGAACAAAATAGGTTACGACTTTGTTTACATTTTTCATAAAATCAATCGGTATAGACTATAGTAGGTACATAAGTACCCACTTTGTGAACTAACCGTATGAGAACAGCTACGAGATGACCTTGAGTCTGCGAATTTATCTGCGCAAGCATAAATATAAAACTACGATAACTTTGCCAACTACAATTTAGTTTGTAACACCATCATCTGTCATCGCTTACGCAATCCAACTGTGAGAATAATAAAGTGATATGATAAAAATATCTTCACTTGTGGACCTAAAATAGATATTATGTGATGAGTGCCGACGGATATAGTTGATGTTGCCGCGTTAACAAACGAGTTGCTACAGTCGGTACTCGGTACCAAAAGATTTTATGAAAAATCGTAAAACGTCGTAACCTATTATGTTCTATGTGTTTGAAACAACTCACTAAAAAAGAAATCCGTACTTTACATGGGTTGCCATGTAAAGTACCGATTTTATTTTTAAGACGTTAGGCAATTATCTAAAACACATCAACACAAAAGATTAAAAAAAATACTTGAAAAAGCTCTCTATATCATAACTAGAAAACTGCTGCTGATCAATGTCGAATACAAGAATGTGTAGTAGTATATAATTAAAATATATAGGCACTTGGTTGAAATTAAATCACAGTTCTTCTTATTAATTTGACTACTAAATTCAAATAATGCAATGTAGTTTGAATGTGCAAAACTATAATTAGGTACTAATCATATTTTTTTACATCGATTGAAATTGATTTGACTTATATTATTGTAACAGTAACTATTCTAAGTAATATAGAACAGCGCAGTCAATACGAAGAATTAATTAAAATAGGCAAACTCAATTCCTATTTTATTGCAACCTAGAGGAAATTGATGGGACACTAAGTGGATCTAAAATTAATACCGAGTTATAATTAAAGTAATGATTCAGATGCACAAACATGCAACGGAAATAGGTACCTACCGGTGTCTTAGATACAATATAAATATAATGTTTCTTTATACATGTGGAGCTATTTATAGCTCGAGGAACATCAGCTTCGGTAGGTGAGTAATTATTTAAAACGTGAGTGCAGACAGGATAGGTGGCTGCGGTCAGGTACTCCCAACCACAGGCAGCGTTTAGATAAAACACATAATGTGATATATAATGTTATTATTATGCAAGCAGCGGTACCTACATACTCAATCACGGGGGAGGATAAACTATGTACGTAATTAATTTGTGTTTAGTTGATTGTAACCATGTCCAGTGTAGTGCGGCGCTCGTGTCATGCTGCACTTGTTACGATTGCCTTTACGATTATAGTGGGCACTGCACCTGCTCCTCACCAGGCACTACGCAGGACTATTCGCATAATAAATTAGTTAATATTCATGCAATTATGACAGTTAAAGAGGTCTAGCGATAGCTGACCTGGGGGGTTAGACAAGTGGCAAAAACGCTATCTAGTAGAATAAAAAATTAATGTGAAACAAAATGTATGGGAATTACATTCGTTTACGACTAGCTATCTGTCATTCACATACATTTTGTTTTCTATTCTACTAGCGTTATTGCCACTTGTCTAACCCCCCTGCAGGAGGCCCTGGGTTTGACCCCCGGGTCGGTCGGTAATGGGTATCTCCATTGAATTCGGTTATGACCGGCTCGGCCCCTTATGACATGCGTCTTAACCTAATTTGCGAAAAAAACCGGCCAAGTGCGTGTCGGGCCACGCGCAGTAGGGTTCCGTAGTAGGAGTTAGTTAGTCAACTATAACTCTGTAACCGGTTAAGCCTACTTAGCCGTGATAGTTTTCCTAGTAAGTTCATTACATGTACTACGTCTGTGATTTTTTTCATATTTCTAGGTACAGCCATTCAAAAGTTATTTAACTCGTATCGAACAAAAAATTGCACTGAATAGCTAGATATTTCGCAAATGGCTCGCTTAACCAAAAAATAGTCTTCACACACCCATAATATTTTTGAAATACCTATCTAACGATACCCCACACGGAGAGGTACGCGAGAAAAAAAAAAATTCATCCCCACTTTACGTGTTTGGGAGCTACCCTAAAAAAATATATTTTTCAAAATTTTATTTTACTACTTTCTCGGCGTGATCAATATACATATCCATACCAAATTTCAGCTTTCTAGTATCAAGAACCTCGGAGCTATGCCGCGGACAGACAGACAGACAGACAGACAGACAGACAGACTGACAGACAGACAGACAGACGGACATGGCGAAACTATAAGGGTTCCTTGTCGGACTACGGAACCCTAATTATGAGTATAGGTGTTAGATTCATAGCTCTTCGGATTACACGGCAGTGATGCTATTTCCCGTTAAAGCATGTCTTGTCTAAATACTGATTCATGATAAGACAATCATGTCTGTCTGATGACACCAACACCCAAACCTTTGAAAGAACGCAGCAATTTTATTAGAAAATTAATACCACACTTTACACCGATACAACACACTAGGTACCATGTTGAACAACAAACTAATCTCATAGTAACTAAACCCCCCTTCCCCATTCCAGCTCATCTTACATGTTGCCTGTCTATCTGTAACGTCGGTCTGTCTGTCCAGCTGTCTGGGCCTTCCCACACTGCACACGCCAGTTCCCAGTATCCGTGTCTAATTAATTATTAAGCTTTAATCTAGTTCGGAATTACTCATCACCGTGTATCAGTAGGAATTCCCGGCTTTATCGTATTTTATTGTATAATTGCTCTATAAATAAATTGTTAGATAATTTACGGAAAACGGGAATTTTAATACTTATACAGATTTTGAAAGAATGAAAACGTTTTTCAATAAAAACATGAATGTGTCTTAAAGTTTTTGTACACAACTTTTTTAAACACTAGTCTATTTAAGTTCAGAAATTACGAAAGTCATATGACAATATTTCGCTCTTTGCAGCTAATCCCGTGATATCCCGGGAATTCGTAAAACTCTAAGCTGATATTATGTTTTGTTAGCATTTTTTAGAAATCGGTTGTATCAATTTCTTCTGCGTTTTTTTTATTATGTGTTGTTTATGCTAGTCGCGCCACAACTTTACTTGGCACTCTATAAATTACGCCATGTGGAATTATTTCATGCATTATCTAATATTGAACAGAAAACATGTTTACTGGCATGCACCTATCATAAGTATTCCATAATGCGCAGCAGCACTCTTGCTATGTTAGTCGATGACTCCTACATGTCCCTCGTGTGCGTTGTAAACAAAGCCTGTTTACATCAATTTCGAACTTAATGTTGGAGACATCCACCTTGGACTAATTAGGACCGAAATAACATTAGATACATACACTTAACATCAACATATATTATGTATGCTGTGAATTCCCATAACCCGCGTTTTCCTCGTCCGATATAGTTTACATTAAATATTTTAACAAGAACAATTAAAATGTTTGCTAATTAAATATTAAAATGAGCGTAAATAATGATTACTGTTGATTTTGTAGTTATTGTGTGGTTTATCGCACATTTCGCAAAATTTTGCTATTGAAATGAGAACAAGTTCAAACGCGTGATGTTCGTTATGTTTAATTAATAAAAATAATGTTAACGGATATTTAATTAGGACTTTATGAATAAGAGGATGTATAGTTTCATCTCATCCTTGGAGAGGTGAAACTATTCGCGGTTTGGAGGGTGAACCCTCTTATTCACACACACTCTTATGAACACAAATTAATGAACTAACAACTGTGGGTCATACACATAATTGTTTTATTGCGCGGCCAAAGGAATATGAACCGTGTACCATTACAGACATTCTCAGGATTAGTTGGGTGACGTTGTTCCAAAAACAATAGGGTGGCTTATCTCAGCTCAGCACAAAACAATGCAGTCCCGGCACAACGTCTCTAAACAAGCCAGGTAGATGAGCTGCATACCGATCTCAAAACAACCATTAATACAAGGAATGTTTTGTCTTCAAGAAATAAATTCACACCGTGTGCAAAATGCCGCGAAAACTAACACTCTGAACTCTTAGAAAACTTAGGCCGAGATTCCAAACCGTGTTCCTATCTTTGTCGTGCAACTGTCAAATAAAAAAAAACTAAATCTGGTTGCTACCAACAATATAGTTATCGCTATGACCTGTTAATGAGGCGCAGTTATGTTCTAGCCTACCTACAGCTAGCACACACCCCCAAAGTTCAGTCACACATTAGACTCTAGGAAAACCGCAGAAGCCAGTCGACAGTAGATAGTAATTTCCATACAGACTAGGTTTTACGCATCATTTGTATGACTGTAGGTATTCTGTGTCGTCAGGCTCTCAACCGCACTTGATAGGTCAGGGTTTACTCAGGGACTTATTGACGACAAAGAAATTCTCCACTGACTAATGAAATGTGCGTAGGTAATGTTTCAAGAAAATAATTATGAAATTATAAATGCTGAACGCAGAAAACAAGTGACTACCATAAGACGAACTTTTGTAGAACATTTTCTATTGACTACACACATCACCTCTGTGCACACACTGTAGCGTCTAATTGAAGTCTCTGAAATAGATTTTAGTAAAAAAATAATTTACCCCATATTATACTGGCGTCGTATGACAGTTGAATGAACCTGTTCACTAGTGGTATAGCAGAACTGAAACTTCAATATAACATAACATCACGCCTGTTTCCTCGACGAGTAAGGCAAACATTTAAATATACACTCACTAACACATTTCGTCAATTGAATTACAAGAAATACACACTATCGAACCAAGTCTTTAATCTGCAACACCAGTCACCTGTATTCAGAGCGTGCCTTCAACATTATCTTATTCAGGAATTCGCGCAGCAGCTGGTGCAGGTATTGTTCCTTTTTTTCTGCAACACGGTGCACCTGCCCGTATGCGGGCGCAGCTTGAACTTGAACCAGTCCGCGCCGCGTCACGTGGGAGCTCTAGCACGTCTTTACTTACTTTAATATTATGAACTTTCTGAATTTGATTTGTACTAAACAATCAAAATGAAAGAAAGTTTAGTAGTGACATTTTCTAGTTTTCTTTTCGGAAAATTCAGTTTGAATATTTACTACTTTAATATGCTACTACCTATAGTATAGGTACACTAGTATAATACATTAGTCCAACTGAGACCAGAGGTCAACAACTTCATAAACCTCGGAACATACACGGGGCTTTTCGTGTCCTTTTTATCTTCTCTACTTCTGCTCGACCTATCTTTAGAACATTCTGCAATATTTAAAATTAGTACAATGTTCAATAGAGATTAAATATACATAATTGAAACCCTGGAATGCTCAATAATCATAATTTATGTACTCGTATGTGAATAAATAAATATACACCGGGAAAATAAATCGTAATGTAGTTTCCCCAAAATCAGCCTGAGTAATGTTCTAGCGCACAATTTGTTATATAATAATGCGTAATAGTAGTATAGTAGCTATTGTAATAATAGTAACATTTGCTATCGTAAATAGTAACTCGCACACCCACAGCTAAAATATTTCCTTTATTTACTCATAATAGCGAATCACTGCCGGGCAGCAGACATGGGGCTTATTGAAGTTTCTTTGTTTGATCCTCGTGGATATAAAGCAGATTTGGTCTAAAAATACCAATTTGCAGTAGAATGCAACGCCCGAATCTTATCATGGTACGCACACAGACGCGGCCGGTGTGTGTGCACTAGAGAAATGTGTCAGTGTGCGAGTTTCGGGACTCGCAGGTCGGCGCGCGCGCAGGTGCCGCACTCATTCTCCATTCAGCTTTCGAGCTCGTCCGTTTCTAAAGTACAATTTTGACTCGTCATTTTAGGGATAATTTTGTTCATCGGAGTGTACAAACTCGAAAATATGAGAAGTAGTCGGTCGATGTGCAAGTGATTTTGTTATTGAACATAAAATAATTATGTTCTATAGTCATAATTACTGCGGGGGATTTGTTTACATTAGATCAGCTGTTCTCGTCAGTGTACAGTCGGCGTCATAAAATGTGTATTTTTTTAAATTGGTGAGTTTCTTTACTTACATCGAAGTTTGTTTTAAATATGCATGTTTTTGTACACTAAATAGAGTTTTTTTTTTTTTATCACAAGCATTATTTTATATTACAAGATTATAAATTTAGCTTCTTAATTCACGAACTTATCCAAATGTTCATTATAATCTTTATTTTTTAATATTAGATAACAAAACTTATGTATAATTAACCTGCACTAAACATTTTCCACCACTAAATATGTCAATACGTATTATTTGTAAATTCTCTTTGTTCATAACAGAAATTAACTGATTCGGTTTAACCTAACCTAAACCTGTAAAAAAATCGTGTACAATTATTATTTTCACACAAATAACTAGAGTACACATTTACACATATTTGTTCCGCGCGGGAACCGAATCGGGACACGCAGTGCAATAGTCATCTGTCGAGGTTGTCTACAACATCGTATCTTGCCCATCAGTGCACTACCAAATGTGGTGACACTTGTCCTGCAGTCGACCGTGACAGTCAGCGAGATAGCCTCGCAGATACTATTGAAATATGAAAACGATGCGACCGCTGACAGACGGACTGACACGCGGAAGCGTTGTGCGGATAGGTGGGATTGCCATATTAGGGACGTACAGGCGCAGACATGGGATTGACGCCAATCAATTATTAATTTATTATCATTGATAGTTATTGCTATTTTCTTTTCCCATTGTCGTGCGATATCGCACGATCGCATATAATAATAATGTTATGTTATTAAACACTTTGATCAATCTACTTTAGCCAAAGTATGCAGATGAAAGTATCTTATTTAGGGCTTTTCTCAGCTTAAGTCATTACAAGATACTGATTTGTATCTAAGCTAAGCTTATGAAAGTATTTAAAATTCACAAGTAACTTAAGTTCTTACTGAGACAGTTAAATGTAACATGTAGTTAAATATTGTTTGTTAGACATGCATACTGATTAAACCCATCATTGCGTCTGATTCTTTAATTGTACTCTAAGCTTGCGCAGGTGCAGGCAACAGTATCGAGGCTGTCGATCGCGACAGACCACCGATATTCATTTAGGTGCACGTCCGCGACCCACAGTGAATACTGATGGAGGTGTTAAAGCTATCATTAGCTAAATATCCTGTCACCACCGGCGGTGAAGGTATTGTCCCGAAGAAAATAATGACACAGTTCAGGCCATTGATATGGGTGAGGACTGCGGACGTAGGAAGTTATAGTAGTTTATACATGTGTTATGTGTGTGAGATTTGTATGGCTGAGTTATAGCCAGTGTGTTGTAGTTAATGATGAGTTCAATAGCTACATCGTTTTGCAAGTGCATGCAACAGCTGTTGGTTACACGCCGTCGTCTTTTTGTCTCAAAACGGATGGAGTGTGTTCCAAAAGATTTTTTGCCGCCCGTAGTCACCTGCTCCGGATTGGAGCAATGACCTTTCATCTCATTTTGTTTGACTAGCACTTAGCAGTAGGTTTCAACTGTTCTACAATATAGTATTACAAATGCAGGTAAACAGCTGTACAAAAATACAACTCAAAGTAAAACTCGGAGCCGTAAGTTAATTTAAGTGCAGCATTTGAATAGATACCTTAGGGTGATTGTTTTACTGAAGACAGCTGAACAATACAGTGAGCTGTAAATATAATGCGCGTTCAAAGAATAGTGTCATAAAATGCTCGTCTATTGTTGGCGTTAATAGCCGGCCATTTAAAACAAGTGTTCGCCATCCTCGCGTCCTTCGTTAATTAGACATGACAGCATTGAATGTACGACTGGCTGAAGAACGTCTTGCTGATATAAATGCGGTCTCAGTTAGGATTTTTAAGCGGATTACAATTGACACATCAAGTTCCGTGCTATGATTCATTTTTGAGGATTTAAGACAGCTTTATTCAGGTTTGTCTCATGGAATGTAATGCATCTGCTATTCCTGAGTATTTGCATGACCAATAAGCTGTTGTCGTCTCGTACCTTCAAGTATCAAATCACCATAACGAGTAGGTAATGATGATATTATGGATTAATAATCAATGTACCTACCTACGAGTTTTTATGTGATCACAACGTGTATTAGAGTACCCAGTGCCACGGGCCTACTGGCCAATAAATTAGCCAGTCTATTACAATATGTAGCTATTTATTATTCGCGGCAGAATTTGGCGAGTGTGTGCATCGCGGCCAGCTCGCCAATTGTGCCGTTATTGTCATAACAAACTGTTATTACACGACAACACTATTTTTACAGACCTTTTTTTTTTGTGTATGGCATCTCGCAGGTCAACCTAGAAGGTTGTCGACTGCTTAACCGGGCTTGAGTTTACAGACCTGACCTGTCGACAGCGAGGTGCTCTGGACACCTCGTAAGACGTTAGAAGTGAAAACTTTGCATCTAATCAGTTATGAGTCAGGTGACGGAACACTAAGAATTTTACCTACTTTTAGCTATGAGTGGTTTACGAAAATAAACAATACCGGAATATTCTCCCATGTTATAGTAATTTCACCGGAATATTAAAACTGCTGGTGTTTTCTATTACATAAGTTGGATATAAAATGAGAACAGCTTCTAGTGTTCGTATATTTGTTCGTACCTTTATTATTTCACGTAGGCAAGGTTTGTGCAGACCTAGCAGGACAATACTGTTGTGAAGGTATGTGTGTGTGCACAATGTAGATACAGTGATTATTAGTTACTTTGCCCAATTACTGAGTAATAGATGGGCTCTGCCATCTTAATAATATTCGTCAGTTAAACCAAAAATCAGATAGCAGCAGCATTATCAGATGTGAAAAAATGAATAGTAGACCTCGCAACGTTTTCAATTATCGCTTCCTACAAGCATGAAGCCCAAACTTATTTCACTTCTACAAAGTTGGATGTAACAGTACCTACCGAATTTTGATTTCCTCCCCTCGAACATTTTAGGATTAGTTGATTTATTATAGGGATGCTTTACTACGCGATGGACTACCTACCTACTTCTTGACTCAATATCTTAGTTTTCAAAAAGCGAGTTGCCGCTACACTATGAATAGATCACGCATGAAGCATTCCGTCATACTAGAGGTCGTGGTACGCTGGTTCAAAATGGGCAATCATGTTCTGATAAGAACTACGTCACTCATAGCTTACCTATCACTAACTTGACCGCAAAGGATGTAGGTGTATACGTCCTGTTTGCCATTTACCTGTTCTTATTATATTTGTGTCAAATGTGTCACATACGTCAATCACCTGTCATGTACGTAATTCACTATACATAAATATTTGTGCTAAAGTGATAACAGTTTTATTAAGCCGTTTCCGAATAATGTATCAGTTTGAGGAACTTGTAATTAAGAGTCACTATGTCAATGAGATTTAATTTAATGACGCAGATGGTTGCGGATATTCCATATATTTTTTTGCTACGGAGATAAAATATATGAGATAATATTGAACGAAATATTACGTATACAGCACGAGTTTAATATGTAATACCGAAATTATTTGGACACAATTTGTATCAAAGCTTTGAATACGCCCGATGTATTTGGCAAGTTTTGTTATCACCAAGTTGATGTCGTTCGAGAAAAACATTCCCTACTATCATATCAATATGATGAAGCACCACATGAGTAAGTAGCAGTGTTCGTTAGTCCAGTATGTAGACCGACTCTTTCACACAGACAGGTTAGAGAGCGAGTGTAGCTCCTGTCAGATCATTTCACTTCTCAAACCCAGAAGCTAGAAGTTCGTTCAATTATTTAATTAATCGTTTTTTTAAGCAGTCCGTTGTGTTAACTTATTCTTATTAAATTTTAATAGTACCCAGTCAGCTTACCATCTCAATAAGATTCAGTAAGAGGCTTTTAAGAAATTATTTAATGTAACTGAAAATAAACTACAATGACAACAATTATGTATAAACACATGATATTGCATAGACGAGCACACTAACATACGGCGCACGCGCATACAATATTGCATAATTGTATTTTCCGCTTAACTTTGATAATGCAAACTAATAAAAATCAGGATTAATAATTGTTCATTCTAACGGGAAAACCTGTGCCACATGTATATGATATTACATAAATAAAATCTTATATTTATTTGACTATCCTGTTCGAGCTAGGTGATTTCAAACAATTGCTTTCCCCCGCATTGTTGTAGGTAATGTACGAGTGGGTACATCATTAGCAGTCGCTTATTTTTAGTATTACATATCAGTACAAACCTGCATGAAGCACCATTGTTCAGAAATATATAAAATACAAATTTGTTTTATTTATTATTAATTTAAAGCTTTGTCCTGAATGACTGAAGGATCAACGAACAGCCTAAACCGCTGATAGTAGAAATCTGAAACTTGGAGGGTGTGTTTTTTGTATGACGTAGGCATCACATAAGAAAGGTATTTCCGAAATTCTATATATATAATATTAATTATTTTGCATTGTGCATATATATGTAATTTAAAACATATAATTAATACATAATATTTTGCATGAGGAGCTTGTAGCTAAGAAACAGCCGCACGGGTCGACCGATCAAAGGTTAAGCTGCGCTTGGCGCGGTCGGTCCGTAGATGGGTGACCATCTTTGTCATAGCGAGACTTCTCCGTGCCTCGGAAAGCACGTTAAGCTGTTGGTCCCGGCTGTCGTTTGTAGATCTTTAACAGTCGTTACGGGTAGTCAGAAGCCAGAAAGTCTGACAACCAGTCTTGCCAAGGGGTATCGTGTTACCCGGTAAACTGGGTTGTGGAGGTCAGATTGGCAGTCGCTCCATGTAAAACACTGGTACTCAGCTGCATCCGGTTAGACTGGAAGCCGACCCCAACAACGCTGTGGGAAAAGGCTAGGCAGATGATGATTTATTATTTTGCATGTTAGTTCAAAGCTGTGTATCGTCCTGTCCTAAGTTGTCCACAGCTCTAGTTTTAAATCTATACTTAATATAATAAAGCTGAAGAGTTTGTTTGTTTGAACGCGCTAATCTCAGGAACTACTGCTATGATTTGAAAAATTCTTTCAGTGTTAGATAGCCCATTTATTGAGGAAGGCTATATATCATCACGCTAAAACAAATAGGAGCGGCGCACCATTATTCCACGCGTACGAAGTCGCGGGCAGAAGCTAGTTTTAAATAAGATGATAAAAACCATAACAAGGCGCTAGCTAAGTCTATGAGGTGTTTTTGAATTCAACATTTAAATTATCTCGTTCTTGTTTCTTTCTTACAGTTGTCTTAGTTACAGTTATCATATAAATTACATTACTATATTAATGTTCCTATGAGTCAATACGATCCGCCGGATCGTGTGTACTCGTTTAGCCTCATCTCGACACAATTAATCAGGATACTCTGCCGCTATTGTGGAATCCCTAATTAGTTAACTCGAATCGATTTTCCTTGTCATTTTAATATAAATTAGCGAGCGCACACTGATTGATTACATTCGTTGTTGACAGGCGGCAGCGCACAGCGGACCGGCCCGGCATGTCGTGCTGAGTGACTGATATGACGAGGAGCAGCCACCATGGCTCCAGACGCGGAACACTGCGAGACAGTGCGGCTGAACGTGGAGCAGGCTGTACCCATACACACTGGCAGGAGGATCTTGCCGGACGGACAGCCGCCTGCCACCGCCTGGACGGAGAATGAAGACGAGAGACCTGGGGACAACACCAACAGCCCCGGGGAGAACAGGCGCCTGCTGCCCACTGGGCCCCCAGCTAAGCACAAGTCGCGCCTGCAGGCAGGCCTCACGCTCGGGGTGCACCCCCAGGGGAAATACAAGTACCCTCAAGTTACCAAGTCACAAAAAGCTACCACGAAGAACAAATTTGAGAAGAGGAAAGACAAGCTCTTAGCTTTATTGAAACCACCGTACTTCATAGTCTCCATGATAATTTTACTTGTAAGTATATACATACATAGCTACATTACTCTATCCTAATCATATTAATTAAAATCATTTTTTTTGTGTTTAGCCCTTCCGAGTGAGTGTTGATTATAACCGTGTCTCTGTTCCCAGGTATGCATCCACCTGTGGGGCTCGGACGACATGCGCGCGCAGATGGAGTGGTCTCCGAACGCGTGGTGGCGGGAGCCGTGGCGGGTCTTCACGTACGGCTGCGTGCACGCCAGCGCCGCGCACTTGGCGCTCAACGCTCTCGTCGCACTCGCTGTAAGTATCTTATTTAGTAGTTATCAGTTGTAAAATATACGAGTACATGGAGCGGTAATTTTAAATGGATCTCTTATTAGAACAGTATATAATTCTTGATTTCCTCTCTGTTCCTCAGGTGGGCTGGCCCTTAGAGCGCGAGCAGGGCTGGTGGCGCGTGGTGGTGCTGTGGGCCGGCGGGGTGGGTGCCGGCGCGCTCGGCGCAGGCGTGCTGCAGTCTCGGGTGCGGGTGGTGGGCGCCTCGGCAGCTGTGTATGCTCTGCTCACTGCGCATATCTCTAACGTGTGCCTTAGGTGAGTTCTGTGTATTTCGAAACTTAACTATAAAGATCTGTATGTATTTATTTTAATTTAATTAATTGTCGTGTATATCATATGGCGATATCTAAGTGAGATGTTCTCTGGCAGGTTCGGTCACATCCCGCTGTGGTGGTTCCGTCCCCTGAGCGTGCTGGTGCTGGGCACGTCGGAGGCGTGCTGGGCGCTGGTGCGCGCGCCGCCAGCCGCGGGCGCGCCGGCCGCTGCGCACGCTCAAGCCTCCTACGAATACGTGGCCTGGGCTGCGCACATCTTCGGCGCAGCCGTCGGAGTACCGCTCGCCTTCCTTGTATTTACTGGTAAGTTATAATTTTTAAATCCTCCTAGTTCAACAAAAATGTTTCTTTTTTTACTAGATTGTTTCTCAATTATTTTAAAGCCGTTCATCGATTCCAAATTTATTGAATGCCACAAATTCATGTCGTTAATGTTAGGTTTTTTGATTATTAACAGGCGAAAATTACAAAAAGCCATATGTGGTGGCGAGTCGCCTGATCTCCGGCGCCTTGCTGGGCGCCGGCGTGGTGCTGGCGACCATCTACTACGGCTGGTACGCCGACGTGGACCAGACCTGAAGCCTGGACCGCGGAACATTCGCGTCTCATTGAAAAGTGCAATTCGTACTCATCCGTCCGCTATTCGTGACTTAGAATAGCTTTTGATGGGAATTTTACACCTTTGTACAGTTTATTGTACAAAGCTAGCGCCCAGTAGCGGTGAACACGTAGCATAGTCGATTTATGGATCTTTTTCACGTTCTAGGAGTAAGCGTTACGTACAAACATGTTCGTTGGAGAGGTTACGGGAAATGTAAAATAAATGTCAAATTCTAAATTGTAAGTCCGCCGCACCTCGATATCTGCTAGATGTTCGCGACACGTGTACATGTGCGGGACTAGCGCACGAGCCTGCTGGACTGCAGTTCCTCGCTTGCGTGTTGTTGCGGTGACGGCGGAATATTTATATTGATTTCTGTGAAATCACACTTTCGATTGTTTTGCATCAAAACGTTGTACTAAACGGCTAGTGATAATTTATAAGCTTTGTACCTAAGCAACGATTTTATAATGTTAGCGACCAAGTGCAATTGTAATTAACTACCTTCCAAGATTAAATATAAACATAATTATTAACTTTGAAATGTCATCCATATCTCCATCTACTTGATTTTTTGTTTTGTGTTAATAAACCTCATTACAATACCTATACGTAATTGGCATAAAAGTAATTAAACTTCGGACTATTACCGTACTATCGAGTGACTGGACAATGTTAACTAAACATGCAAGTTGTTCAAGCGTCTATTATCTGTGAATAATAACATTGATAAACACTGACACCCAGGTCACTAAAATAACAATGTAATTTATCTATTCTCTTACAAACAAACTGTACTTCAATCTTAATTAACCTTAATGAGTTAATGAACGTTAAAATTGTTAGTAAATAGATACCGCATTATGTGAGTGCAACCAAAGAGATTATGTATTCTAGTCCAATCTGACTTAAGTTGTAATACATGACTTAACTGAACTTGTCTTTGTTTTAATATAATCATTAATTATTATAAAGATATTATGTGTACAAACATGCACCTACAATACCTGGCTACTAAGCTAACACATGTTACAAATGATGTGAATGATCAATGACAAAGGTGGTCATCGTCAAAGAATAAACTCACGATTTAATCAATATAATACAGTTGATCTGATCTGTGAGTTATTTTATTCTTATAAAAACTGTGTTGATTATCAAAAGTGTAGAGGTTTTATATCATCACTCCTAATCAACTCATCAAGATGTTGGCAGACACTAGATCTAGTCACATGCAATGGCAGAACAGGATAATAGGTAATCAATATAAACTGGAACCCACTGGCTTGAATTTGTTTGGCTGCCTTACTGCTGCATATACCCGAGTGAATACTTACTGCATATGGACGAGAGACAGCCGCGCAATAGTACTTTCCTATATAACATGAAATAAAAACTACCTATTAACTTCAAGCGGGTCGACGGCCATCTGTTCGTGCGCTATCTGTACTCTCAGTAAATACTCTCGCAAATCCAAAAGCACTGCCTAATTAAAAGCTTTAATAAGTACAGAGCTAGCAAGAGTATGACGTATTCAACAATCAAAGTTTTAACTTTTTAACTCAGTGTTGGGTGCGGCTGTGGTACGATGTTGATTAGCATATGACGTCATGCGGTACCGTGTCCGAACAGCCTCAGTCAGTCAGCTTCAGTCCATGGCAGCTAGTCAAAACATCTGTCCTCCACACACATCATTACGATTCGAGCTTACGCCTCTATTGTGGTTGTGTGAAAAGATCACGTGCCATATCAAGTGGTGAAAAAGAAAAAGAAAATTACATATCATTAATTAATAAAAAAGTTTTTGTGTCATGAAATCGTCCAAGCAAACTTATTTATTAAAGCAAATGTGTTTGTTTCGAAACGGTACTTAATATTGTAAATTTACTACAAATCTACAGTTATGTACGATTACACAAAGTGGCTTATATCGCTTATGTGACTATTGTGATCTTATAAAAATTCATTTGCATATTTTCTTGTTTCATTTCAACCTTTGATTCCTACAGTGTCGTGTTAAAAAAAACAAAAATGTTTAATAATGTTTATTTGCTTAAATAATACTAGATTATTATTATATTTACTGTCATATAAATCTACAATACGATTCTTAAGTACATTGAGGCTATCATGTAACGTTGTTAAGGCAGTACGGTTTATGGCGCGTCCAATCCGCAAGAGACGCCGAAGATAAAAGACATGGAGTATAAAGAAATGGAGCACCATGCAGAATGTTGCAGTCATTCCGCATAACAGGAGTCCTATACTCCATGTGTCCACTACTCCGAGTACTAAATATTCAAGTCTATGATAGTCTATGTCGTATGAGATCATTGCCGGCCATTTTGTATAAATAAATATTTTACCTAAAGCTCATATAAGAATACAAACAATCACTACCGGACACAGATTTATTTCGTGAATTTAAACGTACACACGTATTCATTTATTGGAAGGCACTGATTCCACGGCATATATTTTTTTTAGATATCAGTCTACGGCTCAACAAAATCAATCTTTAACAGGGGTGGCCAACACAATTGCAAAGTTTCAGGGTCCGAACACGTCTAGTAGTGAGTGTATATTCCCCGAGCTATTGTATAACCAACCGCTCAATCACACGCTGTACACTAAATGCATCTTCCTGGATCCTCAGCAATCCAGCGGTTTGCACTGGACTCCCAGCTCCGTGCACCAGCACTCCTGGCATGGAGTAGACAACTCCGTAATGATCCTCCCCACCCTATACATCCTCCCATAGATATTACAGCCGGCTAACTTCAAAAGACCCGGGCCTACACCGGGCAAGGCTCCCAGGCTAGGAGGTCGAGGCCCTCCATTGGCCACGGACGTGAATGGAACAGATTCCTCCTGAATCATCACCGGTCTTCTCTCTGTGGTGGCGTACGTCTGTGGTATCGGCCGTTTGGTGGTCTTATTGGGGATCGGTCTTTGAGTTGTTCGTTTTATAGCAGTCGCCTCTCCCAGTACTAGATGATCTATCCGATTAACTGTGTTTGGAGACAATTGAGGGGGGAAATCGTAGTGATGCGGTGGGAGAGGTTTAAAGAATGACTCTGGTCTGCTTGTCCCGGGGCCGTTGGTAGCAGGTAAGCTAATGGAAGGGCTGCGGACAGGAGGTGCTGGCGGGGATGAGCGCGTGGGAGGCTTGCTCGCGATCTTCTTATTCGAGACAGTCGTTGTTTCGTAGTTATCACTGAGTAGAAGCTTCAGTACACTACCGAACGAGAATTCATCATCATCTTCGTCTTCATCTTCATGAGAAATATCATCAACCTGTTTATTTGGCTCAGGCGTAGTCGTAGTCGTCACTTTAGGAGTAACTTTTGTAGAAGTGGATGTGGGAGCGGCAGTCGTTGTAGTAGTAGTAGTAGACGTAGTCTGAACAGATTCACTTTTAGCATTTGCCGGTGTTGTTCTGTTTACTGTGCCTTTCTCATTTTGCTCTAAATCAGTTTTGGCTGAGTTTGTTTTATTACTTAGAGGGACATCTGCAGAAGACTCGGCGGAGTTGTTGTGAACTTCAACTTTGGTTTCATTTTGTTTATTATCCTTTTTCGCTAATACGGGTGCGGAAGTACGGTTGTCTGTAAAGAAATAAATTCTGTAGGTAGCTAGTTCAAAAACTAAATTTAAATTTAAAATCAGTTCAGTCACGGATTGCTTCTAAGTTCATTAGATGGGGTTATTGTTGATTATAGTTGAACAGTCATATCTAGCTAAAGTTAGAGACTTAACGAGAAGACTTAACGCCGACCACACAATACAAATTGGACGCGGTAACAATCTGGGTATGATATAGGAATTGTTGTATCAGTAATAATTACGGCGAAAGCAAGTACACAAGCTACTTCTAAGTGGATAAATTCATATAGTTACCGTAGCACTTTACCTGCGTGGCAGTCGAAGTCCCCGCAGCAGGGGTCGTGCGAATGGTTGGTGGCTGGCAGACGGCGGCAGCCAGGCTTCGAGGGGCATGGCCGCCGCTCGCAGGTCAGCTCCACCCACGAGCACGTGCATAGCTGGCAGCCCATCACAATGCTTTGCCCTCCGGGCACGTGCCGTCCATCCGTCGCTATACATTCACCTGCAAAGTAATAAATATGTTTGAGAACATAGTTCACAATATCTTTGATAACTGAATCATCTATATTTAATGATAGTACTAGAAGGAGCTCGTGGCTAAGTAACAGCCGCGCGGGTCGACCGATCAAAGGTAGAGCTGAGCTCGGCGCAGTTGGTCCGTGGATAGGTGACCATCTATGTCATACCGAGACTCCACCGTGCCTTGGAAAGCACGTTAAGCTGTTGGTCCCGGTTTTCATTCGTAGATCTTTGACAGTCGTTACGGGTAGTCAGAAGCCAGAAAGTCTGACAACCAGTCTTACCATGGGGTACCATGTTACCCGGTAACTGGGTTATGGAGGTCAGATAGGCAGTCACTCCATGTAATACAGTGGTACTCAGCTGCATCCGGCTAAGACTGGAAGCCGACCCCGACATAGTTGGGAAAAGGCTAGGCAGATGATGATTTAATGATAGTACTATATTTAATGGTAATTCAGAAAAGAAAGCTTAAAAAACATTTTGAAGCTTTATTTTTGTTTGAACTTTGGACGTTTAGATTTTGAAAGATCACTTCTTGTTCTACGTCTTATTTTAAAATCTCACCTTGAATACCTTTAAGGACATCTAGCTGCATGGATGTGGTGAGGTCAGGCACAGCCGGTCCTGCCGGCGTGCTGGGGTATACCGCGAAGTACTCGTCTATGACACCAGAACCCTTCGGGATAAAACCACCTGAAAATCGTTTCATACAAAATTAATAATATGTAGAAAAATAAATTTAAAAACTTCTTAAATAAAAAAAATAGGATCTCAAATTTAATGTATTATTATTAGTTTAAGAAGATTGGTGCTACCTTCAGTTTCTACTGGCGGAGAGAACAAGTTCACAGCTGGCGTTTCTACAGCAAACGTAGTACTTGTAGTAGGGAGCTTCGTCACACTCTTCATATCAGACCCATGACTGCCTAGCGAAGCTGACACTGTATACTCCTGAATTCCGACGTTGTTGCGCTCAGGATATCTGTCTCTTGTCAAATCTACTTTGTGAGTTATGGGAGGATATGATGGTTCTACTTTTCCAAGTACGAAGACGGGGTACTGCGTCGGTTGGTAGGTATCTTCTCGTCTATTGGGGAACGTGGGGTCCTTGGTGTCAGCAGTAGGGTAGTATACCGGGAACTTATCTTCTCTCTCCAGGATTGGATACGTGATGGTGTCTTTTATCGGCTCATCATCAACCACCGCGTCAGCCGCTACAAATGGAATGATCCTGTAAATAGCAAAAAAAGAAGATATCACAACAGTACGATTTAATATTGGAGATAACTTTGCTCGATAAAGATCGCAGTAAATTAATGCTTACTTTAAGTTCGGTAACGACGGCGGCAGTGTCGGCTCAGTGTAGTCGTAATCATATTCTCCCTTTTTCTTCTTAGAACTGTTGAGCGCTTCAGCTAGATCGTCAGGAATTGGTATCTTAGGACCGGTCATAACAGGCCTCGAGGTCGAGTGACTGGTGTTGGTCATCAGAGAGCTGGTCACGTTTATGGTAAATGTATCGTCCTCATCAAAACCAACATTGACATTTCTATCGGTAATGATATCGTTGGGTGAATACGTTTGTGCTTCCACATTGAGGATAGGTACTCTCGGCATTGCTTCCATTTGAATCCTGTCGGTGTCATTAGCACTAATGCTGAGAGGTAAGGAGGTTGATGATAGTTCAGCTGTACAGTTTATGGTTCCATTAATGACGATTTTGACTGTACCTTCCGGTTGTTCT
Organism: Pyrrhia umbra; assembly: GCA_963891755.1. Lineage (NCBI taxonomy): Eukaryota > Metazoa > Arthropoda > Insecta > Lepidoptera > Noctuidae > Pyrrhia > Pyrrhia umbra. Next base: position 15,563,590 of record OY982923.1, on the reverse strand, counting down.
GTAGTCTTTTCTAATAAAGTGTCAGCGTCAATTGTCTGAGCGGACTCAAGCATAGCAATGAGTTTAGCGGCACTCGACGGCTTCTGAGTTGTCGTAATATTAGAAGATGTAGTATTAGTTGTTTGAGTTGGTTCTTCGCTAGAGTTTAAAGATGGTTCATCAGTTTTTCTTTTAACCTTGGTAGTAGTGATAAGGTGGTTTTTAGTGGCTGATGCGAAAGATGTGTGTTTCAAAGTATACAGGCTGGTTATTATCTTCATCGTTGTACTTTCCAGTTTGCTTGACTTTGACGAATGGAAAGTCCTCTCGTCGTATCTCATAGATGCTGGGGAGCTTTCCGGTCCCGTTATGGCGGGTGACTGATGTTCTGAAAATAATAAAGAGATACGTCAGTTTAGTTTCAGTTTACGAGTATTGAAAACTCGGTATTAGCAGTGTCATAACTATGTGAATACTTTGAGTTAAATAAATAATATTTGTTCACTTTATATGATCAAATACTTGTGATGAGTGCTACTAGTCATTACAGAGTGCGGCAAGTGATGTGAGGCCACGCTGAACATCCCCACCATTTCGTATTTGTTCGGTGATCGGTTGTATCTACTGGTTATCCATGAGTACTATCGCATGAGTGCAATTCGTGTTTAGTTCTAAGCTCCGAACACTCCAATATTTTAATAAATCTATTTAAATAGATTTCGATACTTCTACCTAATTCTTCGCCCTGGCGCGTGTTTTTTCACAACATCTTTCGTCGGCTTTTCTATTGCGGCATCTTGCCCGTATATTACGAGCGCCGCTCTCGCGACTGAGTACAAATACAAGTATGGGTAAATGTATTTGACAATAAGAATTATAATAAGCCCCTAGTCATACAAGCCTGAAGAGAAGGTTTGTTAATTTTATTTTCAATAAATATTGAAATTATTGTTAAAGCAATTTATCTTAATCAGGTCACTACCACTTCTCCGACCCACAGATATCCTGGCTGGCTCAGTTTTTTCCATTTGTTTTAAAATTTAAACAAAACAATTTACCAGGATTGTTTTGTATCGTACGAGCTATATACAAGAAGTAGGAACATTACACATTGGCATGCTCAACAAGTACAAGTGGATACAACTACACATTATTATCAAAAACGCCCCAATAATTTACCGTTTAATATTAAAAGCGTCCATAAGAGAGTAGTGGCGGCGCCGAGCTTTACGGACGCGCTTCTTAAGCTGCAGGTAGCTGGTTCGTCATCTGGCAAGTACCAATATGACTCCTTCAAATGTCTTTAATTTCTACGTTACCTGGACACCAGACAGTCAACGGGTTCTACATCGCGCACTGAGCAAGTGTAGTGATTAATGCACGTATCGTTTCATTTTCATCACAGATATTTGGTGTTTCATATCGCTATTATGATAAGAAGACGAAGAAAATCTAGTAAATGAGCTAAATGCCACTGTAACTTATATCACGTTGTTCTACTAAAATTATAAGTTTGTTGAGTTATTCCGTTATCATGAATATAACTAAGCATGTATAAAAGGATGTTTTTTGCAGTTGCTCTTCTATCTAGGTACTCAAAAGGTTCCTGCGGAAGTATGATGATAGAATTGAAGATTATCTAATAGTACCTTGATTGTCATGGTCGCAAATGTACTGGTTCGCGCAGCAGTCACCCAGTGCCAGCAGCGGCCGACAGCCGGCAAGCGCGGGCGCGCAGCCCAGAGCCTGGCAGCGCACTTCACCGCGCAGACAAAAGCACGCCGAGCAGTTGCTTCGCGTCGGTACTGGAGACCCCTCGGTCACCAGCTTACCATCCACTAAACAGTCTGACAGACGACATATACATCAGTGATGATCAGGTACTACTGTAACGTCTGTAACTGAATAACGTGTTATTGACTGTCAAGTCCGAGCTCTAACCGTAGTGGTTGCGGTGCTGGTTGGGCTTGTCGGAGGAGGTGTCGCAGTAGTAGCGCTGTGGGCAGCAGGCGCCGGGCGCCGGGCGCGGCGCGCAGTGCGGCGGCGGCGGCAGGCAGCTGGGCCGCACGCAGTGCCGGGCGCCGCGCAGGCAGAAGCACTGCTCGCACGCCACGCGCGACCCCAGCGCCGAGCCCGCCGCGAACACGCTGCCGCCCTCCACGCACGCTGGGAACACTCCAGTATCATCAGCCGTCAGCGACGCCACCACACACACACAGTAACATCCAAAGTCAAAAAGTACAACTAGTGGAAGCGCTCTAGTACATTCTTAGGGTTTACATCGCACAACACGTTTGATTAGAATTCATTGTTAACAGATCTGCTAGTGGCTTTACTTGTCTCCAACGGATTCTTTTAGTTATAAAAAGTTGAAAGTGAAGTGAGGACCGTTTTAAAGGCCACCTCCACCACGATCGGGAACGCAACCTACCGTTGTTGACGGAGGCTGGCGTTGCCGTCGGGAGTTCTGCTTCTGTCGCAAAGTCCACGTTTTCAAATCTCGCCATTGCCCCGTGTTCCATGAGCTGCACCCCATCTGGAAAGTTTCATATTTTCAGTTACAAAAACAGAACGTGAAAATAAAAGAAAGATTATGAAATTCCGTAATTATCTACTTATACTAATATAATAAACCTGAAGAGTTTGTTTGTTTGAACGCGCTAATCTCAGGAACTACTGGTACGATTTGGAAAATTCTTTCAGTGTTAGATAGCCCATTTATTGAGGAAGGCTATAGGCTATATATCATCACGTTAAAACCAATAGGAGCGGAGCACCACTTTTCCACGCGGACGAAGTCGCGGGCAGAAGCTATTGTAAATACTCGTAGTACAATGTTTACCAGGACAGTGCAGCTCGGGGCAGCAGATGCCGCGGCGGTGGCGCACGTGGCAGCGCGGCGGCAGCGGGTCGGGCAGCGGTGCGCAGGCGCGGCGCCGGCAGGACAGCGCGCCGCGGGCGCACACGCACCGCAGGCAGTCCTCGACAGTGCTGACGACGGCGCCGTCGTTGTGCCACCGCCCCTCGTACAGGCAGGCGGATGGCAGCTCCTTCTTGCCTGGAGCTGAAATGTACAATTTACTACTATTATAATACTTAATCAAACTGTTATTAAAAGCAAGATTGTCACATTTGATATTCAATTTGTATTACTATCGTACTACGTACTACGTCTATGTACCTAGGTAACGTAGGTGAAGTCACGCAATTCTTATTTTTTCAATTATATGTCCAAACGGGTTATGGCATACAAAAGTTCAGCATAGATAAATCGTGGAACTTACGTTTGCATCTAAGTAAGATATATGTACTTTTTTTTGCATGGGAAATCATCAAATGACTACTCCCGCCGTAGATGGGGCGGGAGGGAGTGTCAGACTCTTACTGACTAAAACCCATCCATGTTCCTTTCTGAGCCGTTTGCGTTCCGGAGGCGCGGTTACTGTTTCGTACGTCCCGCGGCACGTCAGAATGGGTCAATTGTTTCAATACTCACAGTATGCTTTGTCGTGGCGCTCATTTGGAAGTGTCTTCTGCGCTACAGTATCTTTCTGTTCTGAAAAATAATATAATTAATTGTTATTTTGTGAGGCAATAAGACTAAATTAAATAAAAATTTAAGTACAACTTCATTCGGTATCATTATAGTTGCCCAATTTTCAGTTTTAAAATATTACTAACTGTATGCCTTTGCTCGGCGGTCACTTGGTAATAAATTCTGTGGCTCGTTAGCTTTCTGTTTTTGTGAATCTGTAAAGAAAATTATTTTGCGTTTGGGTTTCGTCCAGCAAGTACACTTGTATCAGACAAGTACTTGCTGGACGAAACCCTAAACTGCCACATGAATAGGTACCTACCACCCAACTTGTATGCCTCTGTTCGTTCTTTATTTTACGTAACAGTGATAATACTTTTGAAGTATTGAAAATTGGCAGTCTGGCTTTGAATAGGTAGCAAAGAATGAAATAGTGGGTCGTCAACTTGCTGACTGTAATTTGTTGAATGTACTGGTTCAGAAGATGATAGTGATACAATAGTTACATACTCAGTAGCTATGTTAAAATTATATTGGACATTTATTATCGACTAACCAGAAACGAACCCATGGCTAATTAACAGATTATGTGAACTACTCACCAAGGACTTTGTCTTCGAGTGCAAACAGTTTATGTATCCCATTTCCTTTCAACGCATCTGAAAATAAAGTGAGGTAGTATATGATCTCAAAAAACTTCAGCTGATAAATACAATATTAATTAATTTTTATCATCATCCTTCAATGAGTTCAGTGGATATCCATCCATAGGTTAAAGATTTTGATCCTTTTTAGGCTACTCAGGGTATCGGGCATGGAAAACAGGGCCACCAACTAGTATATGAGTATGACGTTAGTCTCTTTTTGTATGTTTTCCATAGTATCTTATTACTTCTTTGACTGAGCTAATCTTAGTTGTTACGTGCCATCCGATAAAACGACCCAAAAACTGTAACTTTTTGAAAAATTATAATATTTCAATATTTACGAGTATTAACACATATTAATGCTAGGTATATTTAAATATTGTTATTAATACTCACTGTATATGAGTTCTTGTTCATTGTTAGGGAATAGGCTCTCTTTGTCATTATCTCTTTGTGTATCTGCAAAGCAAATTGTTTTGTCTTTAAACAATACTGGTTTGATTGATATGTCACACCCCAAATATTTATAAAAATGGTCAATTCAGCCAAGCAAGCATACATATTATTACTGCCTAAAATGTCAATATCACCAAATATTTTATACAGCTCAACACGGTTTAGATATAAAATCTAACGCCACCCTTCTCAGGTCTTGTTTAAAATCGAAATCATCAGTTTTACCATGAAAAGCAGGAGTAGTAATATTCAAGCCCTTTGCACTTTATAAAACCTTATTCTACAATAAATCAATCCTTTCTATGATACTTCTTCAGCCATGATTAAACTCGGCTATCCCACATGATATGGCTGGACAAGGAGACCAACGATATAAATGTCATGGCACTTACTGTATGTTTTGTCTTGTACACCTGGAAACATCTTATGGCTGAAGCTCTCTCCTTGTGAATCTGAACAAAAGGTAATTCGTTAGCTAAAAGTTTATGTGAAAAAATATAAAAAAAAATCTCACCGAGTTGACGCCGCTAGTGAATAAGCAAACATTCGGCCACAGTTTACTAATATTATTTAGAGGCTTAAGTACCCTAAATTTAATAGGGAGGACTAGAATTAATTAAGTAAAATTATTGGTCCTTCGAGACACGAAAATTATTTCTGGCATAATAAATTACGTTTTGAAATTCTTTTAATGTGTATTTAATATAATCAGTTTTAAAATAATGTTTTCACTCTCTAATCAGTTTTTTCTTTCACATATATAAAATATATATAAATTCAAATCAACAAATCTGCAAGCGTGTGGTTTATCATAACGTATACGCGTATAGTTAGATCGCGCATGCGCCGGATGATGCGCGGGCGCAATAAAAACCAGGACCAGTCGGCGCGGGGGCCGTTGCCGACCTGTATTATACGATTTAAACCGATACCCACGTCCTCTATCGCGGTTCATTCTTATGAAAATCAGTTCTGTTATCCCTTATATGTTACGATTAATTACGTATTCATCGCTAATAACCGTCAGGGTCCACAAATACGGTCGTTATAAATACTGATTAATTCGCTGCCTTTTATCCTAAAATTATTAATAAAAATAATCTTCATTTTTCCAGCTTTTATAGTACAAAACAAATACTAAGTCAATGTTTACTCAATATCTCTGGGATCTTTGCCTACATAAGAAAAACAATATTCTTTAAACGAGAAATATATACTTGCTATGCCAATAAAAACAAACCGATTAGAATAAATACACCAGCAACCTATACCATCATCTAAACTCAATGCTAACAAATCTCAACCGATATCTAAATATAAAGAAGGCAGTGACCCTCCGCCATTGAAAACAGAGCCATAACAATACAGTTTACGCCACGCGGAGATGTCTACAGATAGCACGAGAACCTGTATTGCGATGACCAGGAAAACAGCGAGCTGCCGCGTGGGAAACGCGCAGCTGAATGAGCCACCCACGACACGCCGCGCCTGCTGCACGCTGGCTCCACGGCAGCGTACAGGCGCGCTGGCTTCATTGGGGACTTTGATCCCTCTCAGATACCAATCGAGATTTCAACGATTATAATTGGACTGTTTGAATTATTATTTAGTTAGATACAGTTGAATCTTTTGTATCAATTAAATCAATCTCAAAGAAGCTAAGAAAAGTTATTCTTCGGTGTTACTGTAATATTTTATTAACTAGCCAATCTTCTTTTTTGCAGTTCAGAATTAAATGAAGAATAAAACTAATATTAACGGAGGAAGTCCCTGCCACTGCGTATTCCGTCACATATTTATTTTCCACGTCCGTAAGCATTATGAATGCATTATTATGTCAACACGAGTAAAGCAACAAAAAAGAACAAAACATGCTTATGTAAAATATCGTCAACGACATTCTTATATCAGGTCCAATTTGAAACAACGGTAAACAATCCCTCGGCTATTACATCAAATACGAATGATATCGTAAACAATGATTACTATTGTATTGAATCGAATTAAAATCAACATTAGCTCACACGTCAAACACAATACACTTAGTAGTAACTATTACAGGAGATATTATCCTAGAAAGTATTATTTGAAACCCCATTGTATCATGATTTGAAACCCATTGTGAGGAGGCAGAAAGTAATTTGTGTGTGAGGTTAAGTCCCTGAGGCTTGGGGTATAATTTGGAGGCTGCAAGCCCTTCGCATGAATCACTCTGCGGTAAGACGGTTCCTATGGTACGGAGTGAAATTAACACAAAACACTTACATTTAGGTAGGTATATAATACACTACTTTAATGTGGATATCCATCTGGATTTTAAAACCAATTATTCTGTATTCATTTTGAAATGATACGAGTAGACTGCCTCAAATCTCAGAGCTAACAAACAAGTCATGATTTCCAATTAAATGCAGTTTGCTAGTCCCTAAATAAAAAGAAATGATTACGGCATAAATATTGGCACCTGATGATAACTGATCAAGGAATCAAACCTACGAGCCTGCTCTATTTAGTATTTGCACAAAGGCAAGTGACGACTGACGAGCGCGATGTCGCCCGAGCGTTCATTCAGGTACGTGGGTGGTCCTTTGACCCCGAGCCCTGATCTTCGCTAAACGTGTTGTGGCTGGCAACTACTACGGTCGGCTATTTTTGCGGTCATGAGCAAGCAATAAAACTGACAGGAATTGCATATAGGTAGATTAACATTGATATGTATCTACATTCTACAGTAAGTAAATAAGCATTTTTTAATTTATAAAAAAAAATACAGTTTCACCAACATAAACTCACTTTTTTATAAGTCGTTAAGTTTTGTATTATTGGAACTGGGTCGTGGGAGCATATGACGATGAATGAGTAATATACGAAATGATTTTCCTCAGTACCATTTCTCATCTAATTTGGCGAAGTTTTCGGACTCTTTCTCACCATTATTATCGCGGTGAGCATACTTTCCCATAGCCGTCACAGTCGCTAGTTCTAATGTAATGTGATACTCATATCAAAAAGTAAAGGCAAGTACAGTTATCTACTTACGAATTAATTTTCAATGCGAAACGCAGTAAAAAAGTAGATTGACTGTATAAAAAAACAACTTTTTGTTATTATTTGTTGATTTAATAGCTTATTGTTAATTAAAGTCTGTACTATGGAAATGATTATATGTTCGAATTATGAGTCCATGTACCATTAAACATTGCAAAACACACTAAAACTTCATTAGTTCTTATGTATTTTATTTATAACCTTTGTTAACTGAACCTGACTCCTATGTATTGCATTTTAGCCAAGTTTTAATAATTATTAAACTCAGTATCCAAATTCATATTTGAAGAAGTTGTATTCTACCAGTCAAAAATAAGTCCACAATATAATAGTAATACGACAGTAATAACTGTAGCTATGAGACAATGGGGGTTCCCATGGAGTTGCGATGGGAAGTAAGACAGACGTGTTCCGCTCCGCGGACCAGCTCGGGAGCAGACAGACAGACTGTACAGGGCTGCTAGATTAAACCAAAATATATTTAAAATTTCGTCATTATTTGGAGATTAAATAAATATATTTTTTATTTAAGCTCATAAGCTATGGTCTTGTAGTGATGAAACTGACTTAGGGGACTTATTAATTTTCACTCTAATCTGCATGAGTAATAAAAAGATTAGTAATAAAAATTAACATGGTTTAAATTTAAGAAAATGCTTATAACTTAGTTATTTAATGAATATTACTCATGTGTAAATAAAAATATTTAAAGTGACAATACGAAGTACGAAGGACCATTTTATTAATAATCTTGTTTTTAGTCCTTGCGTCCATTACAAGCGTGGCAGCCCTGGCCGCTGTGGCTGCGACTCATCCGAGATCGTCTGACCATTGTCTCACAACCAGATCTGTATCTCTTTACCGAGGTCCGCCAACAATCGCCACTCTAACTGTACCGCCACTTTTTATAGCCACTCATTAAATTATATTGTTGATTACATTTAACTTAGCCATCGCAAGCTAGCATTACATTTCCTTTTTTGCAAAGAATCTCTAACTTAATATTATTTTGTAACTGTCAGCATTTGCCTAAAAGCTGAATGAACATTACTAAAAGCCTGACAGAATTCCCCTGGAAATTAAAAATATAAATCGCAGTTATGGTTCAATATTTATCGCGCGAACAGGCCGGAGCAACCTTTGATCACAATATTTAATCGAATACATGTTTTACGATAGGTACTATCGAGAAAAGTAATCAAACATTTTATTTTTTGAGTCAACATATTAGATTTATAGAGAGGATAGTAATAGTCAAGTTTTCCCAACAGCTTTCTAGCATTAGTATAATGCCTTCGTTAGTCAATAATAAAACATTACCAACTGATAAAAAGTGAAAAAAGTTGTATTAATGTGAATTCGCTTTTGATTTTATTCTAGAAATCACTTGTTCAGTATGTCGCCACAGTGCGCATCACGACAATAAGCTTGAACTTGGCACAGGCAGACAAGTAAACTATGTGTTGAACAAACGGCACTCGCCTCGCATCGCATTACGTATTCCGGTTGGCGCTGCGCCTGCGCATCGAACACACGACGTTTGTATTGGCGCTCATTCATTGCACATACACCACAAATAGTACCAGGTACAGAAGGATCAGGTTGTTAAAAAAATATCAATAACATACCTTTCTTAAAATAACTAATAAATAATGAACTGTACCGCTATTCTGAATGAATAAAAAAAAATAACGAAGTAAACTTCTATCTACACGATTTTCTCCAATTACTTATTTTTTAGGAAAGCTTACAGACTAATAACAACATTGTATATCAAAAGATAGTAATCAAATTGCTAAATACTACCCTTCACCGATACATAAAATTACAATCGAAAGACAACATACAACACGTACAGTCTAAGTGTCTAAAAAATCGTTTCTTACTTTTATCAAGTAGATAAAGTTCAGGCCTACCTCTGCACAATATTTATGAAGAACTAAAATTATATCTATAATTTTCTGGCAATCATCATCATGTACGGTGCTACAGTCCTGGGTGGGCATTTTCTTGAATAGTCTACTTTTAAATTGAATCTTCCAGCTCGACTCTGTCAATTTTGCGGCAATCCCTAAGATACATATAAAATGCTTTGTCCTGAATGACCGACGGATCAACGCAAAGCCTAAACCGCTGATCGTAGAGACCTGAAACTTGGAGGGCAATTTCTTTATATGATGTAGGCAAGATAAGAACGGATTTTCCGAAATTATACCCCTATGAGGGTGAGAAAGGGGAGCAAAGTTTGTATGAAACTCTATCATTTTCCCACGTCATTGGCCGCTGTCGGAAAGCTAGTTTACGATAAAAGGTCAGTTAGAAATGTCCAACATAAATGACTCGTTTCAGGTGATGATAAATATATATATATATGTATCCACTAATTTGTGGTTGTCCTCATTACTTTTTTTCTTGTTCGTGAATAGTTATCCATACATTCGTTTCTTAGTGGACTCACTCAATCTACCTACTCAGTGGTTTACTGGTATACCACCGATAACCTGTCAACTGACACCTCTGTATACCACCCACTGTTCTTATTGTGAGGTCACAAGGTTCAGTATTCAGTGGCACAAGTGATTACTGAGAGAATAATGTTGTCACTGGCATAGCGGGCCCTCACATTAGCATAGATTAAGTCGCGGGCGAACTTCAAATATCCTCTCTAAGTAATTTATGAATGGCACGGCTGACGTGAGATTCCACGAATGTATGTATAATACTTTAATTTACAACCAGTTGAGTGCGTTGTCAGTGTACCTGTCCACTGAGACAGTTTTGTAAAGGCAGACTCGGAGAAATGCTAATCTACAAAAAATCTAAAATATTTAGCTCTGCCTAAAAACAAATACTGGATATTTTTCATACTTTTTTGAATCCTCATCCGCTTAGGTTTGGGTGACCATACTATATTTCAGCCTAAGTAATGCTTTGTTCACTCGATATCAAAACTCAATCTTATAACAAAAAATACGGAAGTAATTTCTTATTCTATGCGATTTAAGAAATTAACTTAATTAAATATAAAAAAAGTATTTCAGGCATTCGGCTAACAGAATAAAAATACTTAATTTAAATTTAGAAACAATAGATCGATAAAAATCTAAACCGGCCGATCCCACGGGCTGTCTCAAATTCTGCGTATACTCCAAGGTAAAAGTGTTTCGATGACGAAGCTGTTGCCAAGCCAACGGGTCTGCAATGTGACCCACACGAGGACACGCGGATTGCTTTGATATAACAAGAAGAAGATCGTTAATTTAAGCTTAACTTTATACAACGCCACAGAACAATTAATTGCGTTAATGATAGGATAACTTCACGGTTGACTAGAGGTGGTATAGTCTAGAATTTGCACTGGGAAAAACCCAACAACCTTTTGACTGAATCATTCCCAGGACCACATACAGTGGTCGGGTTGAGGAGTACCAGAACAACGAGGTTAATATTACATTTATTATCTTCCAATTAAGAATTTAAAAAGATGGTAAAACAACAGCCTCGTGAGACGCACTAAGTAGCGCCAGGTCCAGGTGACTGTATTGTGCCTTTGTAATGCTAATGAGTAGTCCTGCCTCCCATTGTGCCTGCTCCAGTGACACACTCCGCATGAAGTGACGTGTATCTGTAGCACTTCATTGCCAACTACACTCGTTATAAGTATTACTTACTGCGAGAAAAATACCACTCAAGATAAATAATTATAAAAAAAAATATTTATAGTAATTAAAAAACTTATAAATTTAAACGATTGAAACTATTCCATCAATGATGCACGCGCCAAATGCACGTAATAATTAAAAAGCAATTAGCGAAATTAAGCTAGCATTCTTGATTTCAATTGCAAAACATCAGTCAATTAAGTTTATGATTGCCAGATATTATATACATTAATTACCTAAACAAGTACCTAGAATATCATAAAGTAATTTTAAGTAGGTAGTTTTAGGTAGGTAGGTAGTAACCTACCAAAAACTTAAATTTACAGAAGTTAATTATAAAAAACACTGTTACACTCAAAGCGAAGTAGAGTTCAAAGCACACTCAATCGCGCGTTGAACTCTTCGGTAAGGAGAGACGATGTACAGCTTTTGCGGATGTCAAAAATTAGCTTTAACGAGATAACATCGCCGCAATAATGTGCCAACGAAGGTTCTGAAGACAGGTTTAAATTATGCTAATTTAATTAATACAAAGGTGGAATGTGAATTATTATTTCCGAAAAAAAACGATAGAAAATACGTTACGATTTTCAATAAAGTTGAATTAGAAATACCTAGTATTTCACTAAGAGTAGCATTAAAAATGAAACGTGTTTTAGTGAATGAACTTGTAGAGATAGTGATTAACTTAATTTTGGTTAGGTACACAACTCAAACCGCTGAGCAAACACATGGAGTCTACCCATCCAAACTCGTTAGAACATCAACGGCGCAACTTGGACACCCGTACATAAATTTACAAAATCAACTGAGTCCGAAGCAGAATCGAATCTGTTCAAATTAATCATTTAAATAAAAAGGACTATAAAACTTAAACTGGGCAGAATATCGTTCGCATATATCACTGGGGTCGTCGACCGGTGGATTTGCATGGAGGTACAAAGGACCTGCGCGTGCGCAGACGAGCAGCGCGGCGGCCGCGGCAAGCGCGAGGTGCGCGGGAGTCATGCTCGCGGGCGACGGCGACGGAGCACAGCACTGCACTGGCGCGCCGCAGCGCGCGCGCACCGCCGCCAGCGCGCCTCCTCGCGCCCGGGCCTCGCGCGCGGCTAGAGGAGGCCTCACTACTACATAATGCAGCCAACACAATATATTTTTCAATTCTAGCACATACGAACATCTTTCGATTTTTTCTTGCCTTCAATGATAATCTTTAAGATAAATCGTCAATAGTTAACGATTAATAAAAATTAGACAATTTCCGCACCCATGAATCGGGATAAAGACTTATGAAACTTATAAAAAGTAAAATCTCAAAAATCCTGTTTTAGACTAGATTAGTACAGATATTGAGAATACGAGGGGTTCACTCAGGAAAATTCTTACATCGAGAAACATTAAGAAATGTTCGGCTTATAAATATAGTTATAAACGTTATTTTTAAATGAGCTACATTACTAACATATTTTGTACCAATAGATAAATAGTTTTGTTGCCAATTTGTACCAAACTGTCAGTTACATATGAATAACATTCAAACCATACGTTGCGAATACATATAGAGTACCTATGTAAGTACTTATTAAGTATCTAGGTACATGTCTAGATGTTCATAGGTCTGCAGGGCGCCCAAATCGCCGCCCGCCGCAGGGTGCGCGAGATTAATGATACATCCTTGTGACACGGCCTGCAGTTTATTGTCCATAATGACGAAAATATTTAAGGGTTTCATTTTACATACTATATTTGTGGCCAAAATGAGGCACCTACTGGGCCAAAGGTTATTTCATTATTTTTTTCGTACCTCTTCTGCTTTGTCTTTGCCTATGCCTATCAACTTCAATACGCACTGCGAATCATTGACAACTTCCTGTTATGTTTCATGCAATTTTGACTTGGCCAGTTTTACTTACTCGTAGTTTTTAAGTTAAACAGAATCAATGTTCAGTAATTTGCAAAAGTTTTATTAAAGCTTTAAATGACATACTTGATACAGGAAGTCAACCCCTGGCCACTGGCAACTGGTGGTACGCAGTATGATTGCCCACTCCCCCGAGCTGAGCGGCACTCTGTCTAGTCATGCCGTCCAGGTGGAGTCAACGACCCAGGTGTCGGGTGTCCTCGGCGAGCGGCGCCCTCACCTGGGACCAGCTCTGACAGACAGCCCACTGTATTTTCCGCCCGTTTGCCATATTTTGCTATGTTGGCATATGCGTATTTGCACCGACCACTGACACTACGAACTTGGGGAATATCTTCCGCCACCACACGCTTACATTAGACGTACAAATGCAACCTATATTTTGTTATAATCTACATTACGCCTGTTTTTTTTACAAAATTTAATTTAAATATTAACTGGCAACCGTTGGACTCACAGGGATGGTCAAGCAAAAGGCAGTCTACATTATTAGGATGGTAATATAATTAATCAAGATCACTTGTAAGTTTAAGACCAAGAGCTGCTCACACTTCTAGTAAGGCACTCACTTGACACCGTTGTTTAAACCACAGACATTGTGTAAACATAGGTTTTAACAGTTTTTCGTCTGATTTTAATGATACACGCAATTAGAATATTAGACTAGTATCGGCATGTGATGACATCGCACTTTCTAGTGTCCTGTTAAATACACTGTTACCGTAAACATTAGCGATCACTTGTGGTTTTCACATAGGTAACCGAATGATTTATTGGACTTTAGAAACCACAACTAATGAAATATGGTGAATAAAAAAAATGAAATTTGTTGACTTTCAATACTAAAAGAATGTACTTTACTAAGATTCCGTTTTTCCTATCGTTTCCGCACAACCTCTCCGCAAGGGTCATGTCGTGACATTACCCTGTAACTTCAGTCGAACAGCAACCGCTGCTATCTCGGGGAGTTTGGATATATTTTGATGACCTCGTTGGCACTAACAATCATATTTGCATAAATTATATTAAAATAGGACAGTACTGACTCAAGCCATTGAAAATCTCTAGAAATCTAATATTTTCCAACAGTTCCGCGAATGAGTCATTGTTTTAGTATACTAAAGTGGAAATACGTCACGTGAGCCAGATTACCTCACGCTTTGTACTCTTATAGTGAGTGTGCAGGTGATGCAGCGCTCATTGATCTATTGATTACAACTTTTGTTTATTATCGTTTTACCTTTGAAATAAAATGGGAAATTAAACATTGGATGAGGCGACTGGGCTCTGGTTTTTGCCCAGAATTGTTAAACGGCTTAAAACATTCTGAAACTATAATTAAGCGAGACAGTTAACGACAAAATGAGTTTAAAATATAGAATACACAAATGAAGGACATAATGACACCCTAATCGAACATCGCATGACGAGCACGACACAAAAACAATGTAACATTATATTCCCGCTCACTTATTACGTTCTACTCAGAGATCCTGTTTTTGTTTGTCTCTTGTGAACAAGTTCGCAGCTTCTCAGTGCGGTGGCGGCACGATGAGTATAATTAAGTATGTGTCGGTAATTAGCTTATTTCCAGGAGGGTACGTGACCACGCGCGGCGCGCTCATGTCCGCGCAAAAACCGAGCGCTCCCAGGCGACGCGCCGCCGCCACAGCGAAGCCTACATCCTTACATTGTAACGTGTGTACTGCGGAGGCTCCGTGTACGCCTCGTGGGGACAGCCTATGTCGTGATGAATTTGCTACAGTTTCATGACTGCAGTTTATTGAAATCACAATATTTTGTTAATGCTAGAATATTAATTTACGTAAACTGATATAATAAGGCGATAAACATAGACGGTACTAGCGGTACTACGGTAATTGGGTATGGTACGTAGGTCATGAATATACTATTGATTTCTAAATGCAACGCGCCAAAAACTGCTCGTTCTATGTTTTAAATCATACATTTTCTACTAACTGTACTAGATACTGTCAGCATAACAATCGTGAAAGTGCCGATAACACATAGTTAAGCGTTAACCAGCAGTGACACGACGGGTAGGATTGGGTGATGCGGGCCGCACACGCAGCGGTCCAGCTGCGGCAGTCGCACGAGGCGACCGACGTGGTCCTGCGTCGGACACGTATCGGTCTCATCTCATCTTTTATGGACGAGGCGGATCCCCTAAGAACATAATCGTTCGTAGATGCTTCTAGCGAGAGGAAAATCAGGAAAATTAATGATATAACAAATGTGTGGATTCACTTGCATTAAATGAATGACAGTCTGTAACACTGAATTAGTTGAACAAAGTATCTACTAATATGATTAGGATACAAATGTAAGCAACATAATTTTCAGCTCGTTGTTAATCAACGTCAAAATTTTTCTTACGCTAATTTGATTAAAATCAACAGTCATCGTAAGGTTAAACCGCTATGAACTTTCCATGAACGCAGCCAAACACGATTACTAACAAGATAATTATAATATGACGTAACTGGCCCATACGGTGTAAAAAACATGTCAAAAAAAGAAAAATGACTACTTCCAGTTAATATTCAATATCCCATAACAATGGAGTATGTACAGATAAAGCCCACATCTGTAGGTACGTACCTGCGCATGGGCAACAAGCCGCCCACCGCGACTGTACCGCAAGCAGCGCAGGAATGCCCGCTATCCTCACACCCGGTGCGTCAAATGGGAACAATTAAAAATGATAGATTTTTTTGTTTTAATTAAAAGCGCATAACGCTTAAGGCAGGACACACACCGCGCCGCCACCGTTAGTTCCCGCGACGCGGCCGCGATCTGCGACATTCTAACCACCAATTAAGATCACCTAAACGGCAAAAAGCGCGTTGAAATATTTAACTCACTTAGTAATCTTATACTTAGTACCTATTAAATTAAGTGTCGCGTGTCTTTGAGGATGATTTCAAGAACTGTACAAGTTATTCGTACCGCGTCACTGTTCGCTCGCTGCTTTATGTGGATTAAATTGGTCTTTGCTAAATTCTTTGATAATTTAATGGAATCTGTCGGCTCTGTACAGTTTCTACTTTGTACGAGTTCAGTTCTCATGGTTTGTTGAGCTTTTATCTGAAGTGGTTAATATATTTCTTTATGCTAGTTATTATCTAGGATCATAACAATAATATTATCATACGGCATACATTACACATTGAAATTCAGATTGGCTTCCATATAACTGAATTTTGAATCACTGATCGAGCCAACATCTTAAGAAGCCAGATTAAGGGTCAGTTTTGTGATCCGTAGTTAACTGTGCTAATTTTTAAATCTCGACCAAAATGCGGCGAGATTTAATTCTATTTATAATCAATAGTAGAATTATTTAGGATCTAAAAACTGGCCCTTATTCAGTCTTACGTTTCACTGAATTATCGAGGAAATCAGACAAGTATCAACTACTTCAGTATCGTCCGTACGATTGATGCGAGTCACCTGACCTTCGCGTTTGATAACATATTGAAGTTCCGATGATCGTGATAATGAAAAGGGTACTTTACAGCCGTAACCCAAACACTTTTAAAACAAATTGGTCAAATTTTCAGTAGAAAACTGGCCAAATTAGAAACCCGAGTTCAATGTAGGCTCTCAAACAAACTGTTCTGTAACTCGCATAATATCACAAGAGGTGTAATATCAGGATCATAACACGTACCTACCTACGTGTGCAATGGATCGTTGTGCTCGCTCGCCACTAATTAACTTGGGAATGAACGAGCAATTACCGTGTGAGCACATTAACACGCCTGCTGGCATGCCGTGACATGGCGCCAGGTAATTGCACCTGCTGTGAGCGACAGACCTCTTTGTTTTTTAGTTATTTTTAATATTTTAAATTTAGAAGTTGTCATGGTAATATGTACGGATTGATTTGACTTTTGGTTTTGACGGTGAACAATTATTTTTTCTTCTCAAATAAATATTCTTTTAATACTGCACAACTAGTCGTATCTTTTTGCTCTGGCGGGAATACTGGTCCTTCGAGCCGGATCTGTTATTGAAATTCAGCTAAATGTTCCACACGCCACCTCAAGGAAAAAGCATAATGGTACATACTCGCAGTGCTATGAAGAAACTACAAGAGGGTTCCCTAGCGCCACCGCCACCGCCGCCTACGCCCATGGAAAAAGTCGATGAACCTTATGGTAAAAAAACAAAAGTGCCGTCATCAAAAAAGTCATCATCGACGACGCGCGAACGTCGACGGAGGCAGCTTGAAATTGAGGCGGCACAAGCGAGGGCGCGCATTGAGGAGAAACTGGCTGCCGATTTGGCGGCACTTGATGGAAGATACAGTCCACACTCATCGGAGACTGATGCTGAGGGTAGGAACATTGAAGAATGGCTCGAACACAGCGAACTTGAGAAGCAGAAGGTCAGCTACAAGGGTAAAAACGACGACCCGCTGTTTCCACCGCCGCACCAGGATAGCGGCACTAATGTTGCTGTACAACAGTTAGCCAATGCACTAAAGGATTTAGTCACTTCATCTATACCCACCACCAGCAATCACTCCAACCTACTTAGTCGGCTTAGTACGCCACGAGAGCTACCCCCATTCTCAGGGGACTATATGGAATGGCTGGCATTTAAAAGCGCTTACCAGGAGTCTACCACCTTGTGCCAGTTCAGTGCACAAGAGAACCTTTGGCGTCTTCGAAAATGTCTACGGGGGGCTGCAAGAGAGTCAGTTACCGCTCTACTTATAAGCAGCACATCACCAGACATAGTCATGTCTACATTGGAGTTACAGTTCGGAAATCCTGATATCATTTTGTCACGCATATTGTATGATCTGAAAAAGCTGAACCCATTACCACAAGAATATCACAGAGAGATAGTGCAATTTTCAATTAAAGTTAAAAACTATGTGGCCTCTGTCCGACAACTTGGCAGAATTGAGTATCTACAGGGTGTGAGTGTTGTCAATATATTACTATCAAAGTTACCTACTACACTGCTGGCTAAATGGACCGATTACAGCTATCCACTGATCCAGCAAGGTGAGAAATATAGATTGGATATTCTTTCGGATTTCTTAAGTGAGGAAGCTGTGAAAATATCTATGTGTAGTGCGGGCCTACTCTGCGTACCTCGAGTTGACAAACGCAACAATTCACAACATTCCAAACATACTGTGCTACTACAAACAGACAAAAATAAATCTGATGACAAGTGCCACTATTGCCGTGCTGCAAAACACGATCTGACCGAGTGTAAACGATTCAGAAAATCACTAAGAAAGGATAGATGGGCCTTTGTAAAACGATCAGGCATATGCTATAAGTGTCTTGTATTTCGTCACGACAGACAGACGTGTCCAGCCGCCGCATGTGACGTTGATGGCTGTGGGGAGGCTCATCATCGCTTGCTACACTTTCCTACTCCGCGCACAGTTTATGGTACGACCGACGACGCCGCCCGGCCAGCCGCCGCCGCCGCCCAGCCAGCCGCCGCCGCCGCGCTTACAGTCGACGCGCAGCTTAATGTTACAAATGAAAGTGATACACAAAGTGAGATAGTCACCTATGTAAATACAAACAACTGGTCAGTATTGCTGAAGGTAGTTCCCATAAACATTCATGGACCTAATGGTGTGTTCCAGACAAGCGCCTTACTTGATGACGGCTCTACTGTTTCTCTTGTGAGTACGTCATTGGCCGCTCGCGCTGGATTGCAAGGTCAGAAACACTTGATGCGAGTACGAGGAGCATGGGACAGAACTGAACTATTGTGTGATACAGAAATACTCGACTTTACTATATCAAATAGACTTGGTGATAAATATAAGCTCAGCGCACGAAGTGTGAATGAACTCAATTTACCTAAACAAAACTCATCTGTAAAATGTGAAAGTTTTACCTACCTACATGGACTTAAAGAACAGTTATGTACCAGCCCACAAAAGCCGGAAGTGCTAATAGGTCAAGATAATTACCATTTAATCTTACCTCTAGAGACTATTATAGGAAGACCTAACCAGCCGTGTGCCACCCGTACGCCCATGGGTTGGTGCCTTCATGGACGAGTGCCGCGCAAGTCGCTATCCGCGCGCGAGCACCACTCTACACTCTTCATCACCGGTGACACCGCTGAAGGTAAAGGGGATATTGACCTTGACCTCCGTGAACTTCATGATGACGTACGCCGCTACTTCTCGATCGAGTCCATGGGTGTATCCGCCTCTCAACCCCGGCAGAACTTAGAGGAGGAACGAGCATGGAACCATCTAAAACAGACCTCTTCCCTCATCGATGGCAGGTGGTATATTGGTGTGCCCTGGAAGGATGAAAACTGCACAACGCCTGACTCACTGCCTGCAGCTATGGTTCGCCTGCGAGGCGTAGAACAAAAGATGAGGAAGAATGAACAGTATGCCCAGAGGTACCACGAACGCGTACAACATTTGATTCAAAATGATTATGCAGAGGAACTGAAAGACCCTGAGAAAACTAAAAGGACCTGGTACATACCGCATTTTGGAGTTGATAATCCAAACAAAAAGAAACTGCGACTCGTGTTTGACGCCGCTGCCAAGTGTGCAGGTACTTCCCTCAACGACTACATTTTGAAAGGGCCTGACCTACTCAAGTCGCTATTCGGCATAATGCTCAGGTTCCGGGAGTGCAAAGTAGCGGTGACTGGGGACATCAAGGATATGTTTCTGCGAGTTAAAGTTCGTCCTGAGGATAGAGATGCTTTTCGTTTTATCTACCGAGGCAATCCTGCAGAAATATACAACCCCAAGATGTTACATGAGCCAATAAAAACTTATGTCATGACATCATTAATATTTGGTGCCAACTGTTCACCATTTGTGGCACAATTTGTGAAAAATAAGAATGCCCAACGCTTTGAGTCAACTATGCCAGATGCCGCTGCTGCTGTACATTCACAACATTATATGGATGATTATATCCACAGCCTACCTGATGAACAGACAACGATTCAATTGGTGAAAGAAGTCACACATATTTACGCTGAAGGAGGTTTTGAGATACGCAACTGGAACAGCAACAGTCAAGCCGTATTGGACACTATTCCAAAAGAGATTCTCGGTGATGCTGCAGTAAAGTTTAAGACTGGCGAACAACACGAAGGTGAACGGACGCTTGGCCTCATATGGCAGACCAAAGAAGATATTCTAAGATTTGATATGTCATTTAAAAAGATTCCTAAACAAATTATCGATGGAGAAAAAAGACCCACGAAAAGGGAAATGCTACGCGTCGTTATGTCTATTTTTGACGTGTTTGGCTACTTATCACCAGTTACTATAAATGGAAAAATTATTCTACAAGAAACATGGCGTTTAAATGTCAATTGGGATGATCCTGTCAGTGATGAAATATACACCAAATGGTTGAATTGGGTTTCTCTACTGAAATCTTTACGAAATGTAAAACTCCCGAGGCATTACGCAGCTGTAACGAGAGTGAGTGATGCTCAAACAAACACAGCAACGTCATGTTATAAGCACCTAGAGATGCATATATTTTGTGATGCATCCACGAAGGCCTTCTGCGCAGTCGCTTACTGGAGATGGATTAATGATGCTTCCAATGTTCACGTCGCATTTATTGCAAGCAAATGTAGAGTCGCTGGGACTAAAACCATCACCGTGCCACGCTTAGAACTGCAGGCTGCTCTACTAGCTGCTCGATTAGCGGACTCGATAACTAAAGAACACAAAATTAAGCCTGAGCGTCGAGTCTTCTGGAGCGACTCAACAACGGTTCTTCATTGGATCAGGAATAATTCTCGAAATTACAAAGTTTATGTAGCTAATCGTCTTGGCGAGATTGATGACCTCACTAATATCAGCGAATGGCGTTATGTACCTACGCGACTGAATGTGGCTGATATAGCAACGCGAGAATGCACCAGCAGTGGTGGCGATGCCCCTTGCTCTATTTTGGAAGGAGAATGGGCACATGGACCCGCATTTTTGTATGAGAGTAGTGAAGGCTGGCCTAGAGATGTGATTCAACCTGAAAATGAAGAGTCGACATTAGAATGTTTAACAATCACAGTCATGGACAATACCGTTTTACCTGTGCCGGAGCCCAATCGCTTTTCTTCTTGGCTGCGCTTAATAAGGACTACAGCAAGAGTACTCACCTTTATTGAAAATGCAATAAAAGCTATAAAGCGCAAGTTGAGTGTTTACACACAGGAGGGTGACGTCATGGAGAGAGCTGAGCGCCTACTACTTAGATACTCACAAGCTCAATCTTTCAGCGAAGAGATAAGCCTACTTAGGAAATCAAAATCTATACCTACTTCTAGTAAGTTACTTACCTTGTCACCATACCTCGACGAACACGGCATCCTGCGGGCTGGTGGCCGAATCGATGCTGCAACTGATGTGGTACCTGAAATGAGAAGACATGCATGTTTTGCCGGTTAAAGAAATGTAAACCGGAAGTACCAAGAATTGGAGACTTACCCCATGGTAGGATGGCTCACCATTATAGACCGTTTACTCACTGCGGCGTTGACCTGTTCGGCCCGATGAAGGTCACAGTTGGAAGACGACACGAGCTAAGGTACGGCGTTTTGTTTACGTGTATGACGGTCAGGGCAATTCACATTGAGACTGTTGCATCCTTGACGACCGATTCTTTCATCATGGCCCTGAGACGCATGGCCGCAAGACGCGGATGGCCCCGTGAAATGTACTCAGACAACGGGACCAATTTGAGAGGAGCGGACGCTGAGTTGAAAAGGTCTATTCTTGAGCTGGACGAGGACGCCTTGAGTAGAGAGGCTGAAAATCATGGAATGTCTTGGACTTTTATACCCCCCGCTAGCCCACACTGGGGTGGGGCATGGGAGAGATTAATCCGGAGTGTCAAGAAATCATTATATGTCATCTTGAAAGAACATGCCCCACGTGACGAGTGCTTCAACACGCTACTAGCTGAAGTTGAACAAATGGTGAATAGTCGTCCACTCACCCATGTATCTGTGGAACCCGGCAGCGTGGAGACCTTGACACCAAACCATTTTTTAATTGGAACATCCTCCAGTTGTCCACTTATTGGAAAGTTTGACAACTCTGACCTGTGCCTTAGAAAACAGTGGAGATTATCACAACGCCTCGCCGACATGTACTGGAACAGATGGGTAAAGGAAGTTCTGCCTAATCTGATACCTAGGAAGAAATGGAGGACAGAGCAGAGACTCTTGCAAGTGGGAGATCTCGTTTTTATTGTTGACCCGGATGGACCTAGGAACTTGTGGTTGAAAGGACTGATTACACAAGTCTATCCTGGAAAAGATGGTCGAGTAAGAGTGGTCAAGGTAAAGACCAAGTCCGGAGAACTAACCCGCTCGGTCACACGTGTCGCTCGAATACCAATGAGTGAGGAGTGCTGCTAGCAGCACTGGGGTGGGGAATGTGAGCGACAGACCTCTTTGTTTTTTAGTTATTTTTAATATTTTAAATTTAGAAGTTGTCATGGTAATATGTACGGATTGATTTGACTTTTGGTTTTGACGGTGAACAATTATTTTTTCTTCTCAAATAAATATTCTTTTAATACTGCACAACTAGTCGTATCTTTTTGCTCTGGCGGGAATACCTGCTTAGTAAAAAACCTTTCAGATTTTCATTTAAAGTATATAGGTATATTATTTAATTCTCTAACACAAATTACTCATAGAAAAAATTTAAACGATTAAATATTATTTTACAACTAACGCCATCTGTGAAGTGCTAACAACAACTCTAGAATACGAAACTCCAACCTCCTTGATGCGCTACGTGCTAAACCAAGAAGGTGGAGCCACAGTACCTGATTGCTTAAAAAGTGGACAAGTGGAAAATCCGATGAGATAGCAGACACTCCCTACTATACGTATATTTTGAAGTCAAGGATTGTATGTTACCTATAACAAGAATACCTATAGCTACCTACAGGATTTCTGTGAGTCATGCTAGATTAGGACCTCATAGTGTTTGACCATTAGGAGATAAAGCAGCAGACGAAGAGAGATGCTCCCTAGAACATTCTCAAGCAGTCCATGCAACACGATGATATCACATCACACATCAATAAGCCATACTTTCTATTGGTGACGCGTTATGAATGATTACTATTCGGCCGGCGCCGGCTGGCGTAATGTGGTGGTGTCGCGTAACACTTGGCCCGGGCCGCGCACGTGCCCTCCACTAGCGGGAAATAAACCCTTTGGGGATGAGCAGCTCTAGAGCAAAGCAGGAGTGCAGGAATTTCTCCAATTAAGTGTAAATTGAATATCCACAACTGGTGACTATACATAGTAGGTGCTTAAACTCATCATGCCATCAACTAATTTTCGGTTGTACAGCACACTAACATAGTTTTGTTGTGGGAATCGAACCCGCGACTTGAGGCACAGCTGTTGTGCCAACATTTACATTGCCAATTACTCAACCTATGTCCTTGCCATTAACTTACCCTTAAGGCCTTGGCTAGGGTTCGATATGAGAAGTTCCTTTTCCGGAATCTAGTATAGGGTAGAGTGAAACTGCTGCCTCATTGGCATTGTTGTGAAAGCGTTTGTTTTTGATTTTAACATAATCAGTAGTTGTTACGTTGTGAGAATATTAGGACATGAACAATTGCAGTGTTACGCAACGTGGTGCATTGTATTACCTTGCTCAATCATCTCATATTGGACATTTTAAGCTAAACTCCTGCATGACGATTAGCTTTATCTACCTCTCTATCAAGATTATAAACTAAAAATCAGTATCTTCATAACTTTCAACAATTTTCTGTAAACGTGACGACATTAAACTGAAGCACCTAAATCAGTCATACAACTTTACACATAAGTGAGGGGTAGCCTGGGTCCCAAACTCGTTAACTGCGACGGTTAAGTCATTAAGAGCCATTAATTGTGGAAGTTAAGATAAACACGTTAACTCGTTGGTTATGAGCGCGAGATGTAACAGCCAATTATGTTGTTATGTTATTAGAAAGGTGTTGGGGCAAATTATATTAGGATTAATATGGGCGCGACCCCCTACATAAACATGTAAGAATAAAAAAAGTGCGACATATTTAAACTAATATAATATTATGTTAGTTTGTATGTAACGTAAGTTTCTTTGGAACGATTGTAAGTTTCACCACAGATTACTAAATAGTTATTCACTGATAGAAAGCTATATTATCCCCCGGTTTTATAGGCGCCCTACTATACTATACGCATACAGCACGAGCTACTCCGGGACAGAAGCTATTTCATAATAGAAGAGAAAGAAAGAAGAACACATATGACTGTCTATTTTCACCATTCACTCATGTCGATAAATAATAAAATAGCAGCGACTAGTAAATTCCTTAAACACGTATAGAAGATCTGATTATAAAACTAACTTAGTTCAACAGTTGAATAGTCGTAACCTGTATTTAAATAGTTATACCTAATACCATATTTATCGAATCCACGTTATAAAACTTGGGTCAAAAACCTCATTCGTGTGTTTGTGATTCCCATAATGGGGAAAACCAGATTGGCCAGTAACGACAATAATTAATTTGACGCGGGAATGTTGCGAGACTGCCTACCGTGCTTTATTTACATCACTCTGCACACAAACAATCATACCGACAGTTTTGGGTACTATATTTAAATTAGACGGTAAAAAGAAACTAGTGTTTAAAAGTTCAAACACTAATCTTCGTCAAAGAATAAGATGTATTTTTTGCTGTTGTAGCTGTCTGTATACTCTTTGCCTGTGACTAGCTTTTAAGCGTCACGAACATTTGACATGACAAAGTTTTTATTATAAAACTAGCTGTTACCCGCGGTTTCAGCTACGTTCTGAAAAAAATACTTAATGCACCCGGATAGAAACTAACCTATGTCCTTATCCTATATCCGTTCTGATGTTTTCCCATGAATGCAAAACAGACCGACAGAGTTACTTTCACGTTTAAAATATAAGTAAGGAATATGCGAAACGTCTGTTCGTCTGTTACGCTTTTAGATGAAATTTGGTATGGTATTATATACTTGAACCGTGGGTATGGATAGGTACTAGGTTAGTTTTATTCGGTTGCATCGAGTAACTATTTCAGGACTCGGGTCACCGCGAGCAGCAGCTAGTCCTATAAAATACTGGTAGTAGTCACATGGTGAATGTAGTGTCATGTTTTAAATGGTTAGTTTTTATAACATTTTACCTCTGACCAACAATAAATGTGGAAATATTATATTTATATCAACGGTCTAGTTCGCACCTGTAGTAGCTACTAGACATGTTAGATACGTACCTACTATATACGAACTTATTAAATACCAGTGTCGTGTTGAAACAGGCCCTTAATTTTTTACTGCAAATATTTTCCACTAACTTATAACACGAACATTAAAATTCATTATTTTTTTATTGCTAGGTCGCTAATTCTATTCGTCAACAAACAACTTTCAAATCGATTTACTTATCAATGAGCTGTTTTTAGGATTCCGAACCAAAATGATATAAAACTTTATAGCAAAAATAGAACCGACTTCAAAAACACTACAAATTGAAAAATAAATAATACATCGTTCTAGAAGTCGGCATCTCCAATTAGGTATTGTTTTGTGTGGTTTCACCACCGACTTCTAGAACGATGTATTATTTATTTTTCAGTTTGTAGTGTTATTGAAATCGGTTAAATTTTGGCAAAAAAATAATATTTCTCGCTTTTCAGTGGATCGGTTTGTAATTTATCAAAATAATAATATGTCTAGTGCTCATCACCTTACATAAGGGTGTGGTAGGTACACCCATCACCACGCTGACAATAACCCCGACGTGATATACAGAACAAACGGATTTTGATCAATTTTAAAAGCAAAAGTTACATATTTAATTTCTATGTCTAGGAAAGCGCTTATGAAGTGTACAAAGTAATAATCTGTGCGGTGTGACGTCACAGCGTCAGAGATGTTAGAGGCAACATTAGTGATACCGCATTATTATGAAATGTAATGAACTTTGGCGAGCTTTCAGTTCCGCGACAGGTTACGTGGCTAATGGCGGGACGTTACTGCTATAAATTATAATGCGTTCGTTTGAAAGAACCAGTACATTGGAACAATGCTATCGTTAAATTCAATGTTTTCATGTTTGCCCAAAGATAATTTTTAACTACTTGATCAAATATACATGTATCGTATACGCTAGCGCTATTTATATGAATGAGTAAATCTTTATAAAACTATTAAGGATGAAAATTTAAGCCTAGATGCTGATTAAACGGAAGAATAAATTTTTATCTAGTTTTTTTTTGCTTGTCAGGGGACATATTTATCATCATCGGCCTCACGGCTTGGGCACAGGCTTCTTCTACTACGCTTGCTTGGCGATTTTAGACATTTTAATTCCACTTTTCCTGACGATGTTTTCCTTCACCGTTAGTCAGTGGTGTCCAAAATACATTAGAAAGTACATAAAACTTTCAAAAAGTCACATTGGTACTTGAATCAATTGAGAGAGTTCTTTTTAATTCGTTTAAACTTACACCAGGATAGACTCTTCAACATCGCATTCTAGATCATATCCATGTACGTACTAAAATGTCTGATTTGGATTAGAGTTAATTTCCACATGTCTAGGACAGTCGGTATGTTGTCGATAATGTTCCAGTGGCCGCAGAAGGCGCGATGGCCCAATGGCCAGGCTCACTTAAATGTCACGCTAGTTAAATGCACTCCAGTGATCGAACACCACTCACTGGAATATTCACAAGTACGTAGGTAGTAGGTACTTGAGATTAACATAATATTTATGTGAACTTCCAATGCAAAGGTATTAAAAGATAGATTTCACTATAAATCCTCAGAGCCGTACATCACCTTGAAGTATATGTTATCAAGTCAATAAAATAATACTTTGCCCGCAAGGTTTTCAGCTCAGAAAAGAAAGGAGTATTTTTAAGCATCATTTATGTCTAGAAAGTTATAATGAGCTAATATTCTATTTTGATACGATGACTATGTGGTAAGGCGAGTATACCAGGGGGGTTAGACAAGTGGCAAAACGCTAACGCTAACGCTCAATGTATGGGAATGACATTCGTTTACGACTAGCTATATGTCATTCCCATACATTGAGCGTTAGCGTTAGCGTTAGCGTTTTGCCACTTGTCTAACCCCCCAGAGTTTTGATGGCACATCGCCGTGTACGTAAGAATTACATGCGAAAGTAAGTTAGATTTTTTATTTGTTACAGTTTTATGGTAAAACGGACAACAACACAATTTGGTATGAATATACATTGAGGAAGGTTAAAGAATACTTTTTATCAGGATGCGTTAAGTAGTTTCCTCAGTGCGAGTGAATCCACGGGAAAGAGCTAGTTGATTTTCTCATCGTTCTTTACGGGAACCTACATATAATTTAAAATACTCCAAAAATAAATGTAATTTATGTATTATTAAATTAATTTAAGCTGTAGGTACTAATGACGACATTGTCACTGACTTTGCCTGCAGTATCATAGCCGTACTAGTGTGTAACACTGCACTTAAGAACTGACGAGCTTACATTAGCCTCGTTTGTGAACCGAGGTACACCATTTACATGGCTTTGACCAAATACGGCGGGTATTATGTTACAATAATTGATTTCGTTGAGATAATTCCATTAAGTAAAATTTGGATAATTCAGGATTTACATAATTTCAGCTAACGATGGGCTTATAGTGATGATTGTAAATAAGGGTAAGCCTTTTCATTTTAAGGGTCCAGTTATCGGCCAGCAACTTGTGAGCTTAAATTACCTTTTATGGCGTTATAAGGGATGATAGCGAGTGCTCTTTCAGTCTTTCAAGAATTAAACAAATATTTTTTTAGGTTCACTACTGGAATACTTACCCAAGTAATATCTCCTTCAAATTTCAAATATCTAGCTTCAAGTTGTGTGTAAGTTTGTATTGTCTGGCAGCAGATAGAGGACATGAAAAAATACCAGAAGTAATTAGGTAGAGCAAAAGGAAGGAACCTGCGATAGTGCTATTTGATTGTAACAGACTTTAAATGCATTTTTATTCGGATTGTCAAAGAATAACATTTTAGTAGATCTGACATTTTGATTGACATTATTAAATAATTATTCGTGCATTTTAAAACTTTGGTTTTCATTTCATCATTATTCAGTATTATTATGATGTATAGGTAGGTATGTTTTTGCTATACCAAATGTCAAAAATCTTGAAGGCCATGCATCATCTTCATACCTATTGTTCTCAACATACGTAATATTTTTATAATGACGATATTATACTCTACGAATTATCATCATACTAAGAAAAATTGTTAAAGATTTTTCCAGTTGGCAAACTTGTCATTTGACCCTCGGGCTAATATTTGTCCATTACGATGATATTGACCTTACGTGCCGATGATACCGCGGAGTTGCCAGAAATTCAGTGTGTTCAAATGGTTTGTTTGCCGCGGACCGGATCGAGATCCGCTCTAGTCGTTCATAAAATGTAAAACGTTCGTATTTCACACCTAGATGAAAGTCTATGAATATTCAGTACATAATCATACATTATGTCATTCCCGGCGATAACGCACGGCCGTAATATCAAACGATCTTCCACCTTATATAACCGAGATACGGATCACATCCGCGTCACGGCATTGTCCCTACGGGTTACGTAAAACAAAACCAGCCGGTTGGACATCGCACGACCAATTTATTTTTTAACATTATTTATGTACAAACGTATAAAACGGTGATGTTGCACAATATCACATCCACTGTCTCGTACTCGACTTGCGTCACCAATAAATTAAAATATAACTCGACGGTGTCTTCACTGGGGACCAGTAGCGGTTGCAACAGCCAAGGGTGCGCTGCGCAACTCACAGCCGCGCGTGGCGTCACAGCGCGCCGACAAACATTATCATCCATAATCCTCCATTTGTAAGCGACCTTTTAAAAAACAACTCTTAATCTATCAGTTTTCCCCACATCTTCTATGATAAGGTCGTTCCACCCGCTACTGGCGTCGTCATGAAGCACTGCTTCTAAGGAGGTTGGTTACTGGTGGCCGATCTGGTCGATCTGTCCCTGGAGGTTGTTGATGACCTCGGAGGGTACCTGGTCGCCCAGGATCTCGTACAAGTTAATCCTCTGGTTCACGGGGATCGACTCGTACGCCGCCAGCTCGATACCTTCTTGTACCTGGTGACGAAGAATTATCATAAATATGCGTAATAGAGGTATTGCTAGTAAGAGATGATATGCCACAATTTATTTTATAAGGAAACCAGAAACTGAGGTGTGGGCCAATATAACTCTCTGCTTCAGATATTATTGGAGGCAATGACCAAGCTATTGGAATGTCAAAGGTGTAATTTGTAAAGCCTCAGCTTCCGCAGTAAGGAATAATGATTGACGAGGAAGTTATCCAACAATGTACAGAAATGTCACAGTGTTGCTAATGAGACGCTTAACTCAATTGTTTGTATGTGCACGCGCATGCTTTAGTGGCGCCGCGCTTAACATACACACTTTGTTTACTACTTAGATACACTTCCACGGGTTGTATTCAAGACTAGAATGCTTTACATTATTCGTTATGATATTTAATTATGTAAATATGACATTTGAATTTCAATAAAAACATACTTATACATAGGTCATTGCTGCTTAAAAATATAAAGAATATAACACTCTGAATTTGCTAACAATAGAAAACTGTTTTAAAATTAAAATGCATAAACTTTATAATTCTCAATAATATGAAACTGAGTACCTACTTCGAAATTTTATTTATCAATTTTCTACCTACTGTATACTAACAACGTGATTGCAGGCCCCCTCCTATATTTCCCCATTGGCTGGTACATACCTTCTGGATCTCTGCATCCTTGGGGATGAGGTGTGTGCTCTGTGCCTGTTTGATGGCCTCCCGCGTGTAGGCGGCCCCCTCGCGCTGCGGCGCCGCGGCCACCGCCGCCACCACCAGCAGGACGCACAGCACCACGGACTTCATTGTGAGGGAGAGAAGAGAACTTCGCTGACGACACGAACAAAACTGTGGAACATAAGGAATTATATCATACAGTCTTTTAAAACTTAGTGCGTAAAATGTTAGGACAGTCTTAAGTGCGTTGGTAAATCATAAAGCTCCCTTAACGAAGCTTCATCAGCATTAGCTTGTGGACTTGCGACCGAAAGTCCATAGACCTATGATGATTACATCTTCTTTTTTCACTAAATATGAATAAAGTTAAATGACTTGAGTTAGTTCTAGAAGCACAGATCTCTTCCTAAATCGTTACATAAACGCGGACGAGATGCGTATCAATGCGCGTGCGCCGCGAAAGCCGCTAATCAGTACAACACACACTTTTACCACTTTTTCAACACATTTCACTAGTGAAGGGTTTGTCATCCTAATTAGCACTAAACTATAAGGTACAGAAGGCTTACAATATGTGTCTCACTGATAAAAGGTCAACGATAAAACGAATGATCTGGAATCACTGCAGTTGCGCTCGCGAGTGTTGTGCGATGATATTGGCTCGTGAGCTGATACCGCGGCTTGTATGGCCTTCTGTACCCTGTAGCCTATGGTACAAGTGTCCATATCTCACCTGTGAGGTTGCGGAGTGGTGCGCGCGAGCACACGGCGCCTGATATAGGCGCCCCCTCCCCGCGCACAACTTTCACCGCGAGGAGCGCCTGCGCAACCATCCTGACGATCTACGCGTGGCCACGAGGTAAGCTCATCATTTTGTGATTATGTTTCATTAGCGGGGCAGCGACTTTGTTTGTATGCTTTCAAATCTTTCCATCAGCTGTGATGTAAGATGCAACCGTGGTACTGTGGAGTTGCTGAATTGCTTCTGTAAGATTTAAATTAAGACAAAAAATTATATCACCGACTAAATATAACTTTTAGAATATCATGTCAAAGAAAATTTAGACCTTTATCCAGAAAGGAGAATAATCTAAAACTCAATGCTACATAAATTCAGAATTGCCAAATGTAAAATTTCAACAAAAAATTCTACCCATGTTTATTTCAGTTAATCGCTCTTACTTGTCGGCCGCTATTTGCATGGCCCCAATCTTGCAGAGGATTAAGCCAACATTCAGAATAAAAATATCGGCGCAGAAAAAAACTCAAAACTTGAAGTCACATCCGGATCACGATCTAATCTAACCACTTAAATGATAAGCGTCCATCAAATATAGAAAGCTTTATTTTAGACCAATCAGTTCGGAGCCGGTAGACGAACCGTTGAGGAGATTATAGGGATCTCCGAAAATGATGGGATCAAGGGCTTCGAAATTACGTACTCAAGTTTTTAATGCGATAATGGACATCAAACTAGAAACTCCACCCTTTAGTGAGCTTTATCTGAGAACAATTGTCATCAGGGTCCAAAGCTGTTACTAATAAGTAATAAATAATTACTTAAACTATTCTGTTTGGTTCATTGCGGCAGTATACAAATGATCCCGAGACCTCATAACTAAGCCCCATGAGATACCTAGATGTTTATATTACTCCGTATCTAATGTTTTATGTACATTTAGATTGCGTCCTTAGCGAAACAGATGTTTATACATTTAGAAAGGTTTACTGGGCAATAGTTACATCGTTAACACGTTATATAAATAACTATAAATAAAAATGGATTCTGATAAAAACCAATTTGAGTCAACCTACTAGAGGCAGTTCAGGGTGATATCGTGTTATTTAGAGTCCAATGCTTTCACAACATTTATATCATAACATCTCTTTTATCTTTTAAAGGGTATAAATTGAGAATATCCTCGAAGGTTCTTCCTGCAAATGCTTGTGATTCCAACATTTGAGGAAGTTTTTTTTTGCCCCAGAGAATTTGGTATTGTTATGAGATCGTATTGTTTGTATACAATCCTGGCGAATATTTCAGTCTACAGTCTGACCTGCACAACCGACAGGGAAGGTGCTTGATGTTTATAGGTGCGGATGTGGCTTCCTACATTATATAACCCGAGCTGCAGTACGGGAAGCCTCAGTACCCTGCTGATTGATTACCATAACTGATCTGCTTCTTTCTACATCCTATTCCGGCTCGTACAAGTCACGATTAATATTTTTCCTTTAATCTTTGCTATGGTCTTTGCTAACTTTAATTTCAAAAGATGTATGTATGTGTACTAGACTTATAATTTCAATAGCTACTCTATTGATTAATGGTCATTGCTTATGTAACACGTATGTACATTTATGTAACGAATGTGCCCCATAGTCATAGTAGCCGCCTACATCAGGGTTGCCAGATGACTAAACTATCCCAGTTTGTAAATATTTTTAGAAAATTTTTGTACAATCATAATTTGATCTAGATTTGATTTCTAAGTGAGGTAAGTAAAAGGAGTTATTTTGTGATTATTCTAAATCATTCCACTGAAGTGTTTGTAAATATGTATGGTAGTGTTCCTGGCAACCCTACCAGGGTAGTTGAACCAGTTGTTCTCGCGGTCAGCTTCCTGCCGCGGAAGCTATCGAGTGTCGCGATTATATCATAACCACCGATAGCCGTACCTTGTTGCTCTAATGGTTCAAGTTTTGTTTGCTGCAAATAATGTTTACCTAAAAACTTATTATGCAAATCCTTAAAAATATTATAATTATTTGTAAATATGCAGACTTTGGTGCGTTTTTATTTAAAAATACTGGTTTTATGTTCAAAATGTTTGTCAACTGGTTTGGGGTATCGTCACAATCAAAAATAAAACCTAGAATTCTTAAAACAGGGAGCAGCATTAAAACAGGTCACAAAACCACCTTTAATCAGATTCCCGTCCCTTACACATTCTGCGTTAAACTTTCTTCGTAACAAAGGCATAATTTAGGCAAATGTCTAAACGTCTGTCGGAGACAAACAAACATGTTAATTTGATTGACTAATTACTTCCTTACGCACGTTCACGATTTGTTCACAGAATTTTTAACTTTACACAAGACTTAGACATATAGGTAATTATAGATCGACGTTCCTTTTGAAAGTAAAAAATCTATATTGGTAAGGAAAATTCAGAATTCATAATTGAAAGAGTATTAATACGAATTCATATGAGAACTTAACACAACACTTCCGAAATATTATCGGATCAGCACGAATCAGACCACCGCAATATTTCACGCTGAAATCACTGAGGGAATTTATTACTAGCTGTAGGTATCTATCTGCAGCTGCTTCACGCATCAGGGTAAAGTTACAAGATATTCTCCATACCAAATGTCATCCATCGGATCAACAGCTTTGTCGTGAACGCGTAACAGTCAGACAGACAGAGTTACTTTCCGATTTATTATATTAGTAATTATAACTACGCTTTCAAGTCTCCTACACTTGCGACTGCTACATTGATCAGGCAGTCAATTGAGACATAAATACCATTAAAGTTATTAAGAAGGACTTAATTAAAAGCATATTTATTAGTGTGACCCCGTATATCTCGGGTAGGTAATATTTGTTAAAACTGAGTTATTAAATTATTCGCTCTATTGTATCGGATTCGGCACAACTCGCACGCATCCCACGCATGCGCTCGCGCCGCTATTGTGCCCAACTTTTGTGCAACTTTAGACATTCGTACTCTAAGTAAGTAGCTCGCCGTGACTTTGCTCACGTCGTCATTATTACCATACTTACGTAACTGATTTAATCTACAGTTAGCGCTGGCTCGCAGGCTAAGTGGATCAAGTTTCGTTTGTTTGCTGTAGGATCAGGAAAATATTGACTTATAGAAGTAACAAATAGTTACAGCTACAAGAAACCTCCAGAAATAATTCATATAGGTATTCCATTTCATTGATCCGTGAATCTTTAACAAGATGCAGCTCTACAATACTCGATCCTGTAGCACATATATCACAATAACACAATAATAACATATAGCACAAATAATATCTAGCTCCTAATGATATTAGCTTATTGGAGATTTTTATAATTTTCAACTATGTAAATATTATACCGTATTGTTTAATATTCATTAGCAGTTATAGCAGGTATAAATAATAAATATGTATTTTTAAACATCGTTGTCGTTCAACTGCTAATTAGGCATTGCGTCAGAATGCAATATTTCACGTATATCTCAAGGCATTCTCATATAATTAAGTGTGGAACTCATGTAAATCCATCGATTATCTCATCGCCGATTCTCTCATCTCAGTGTTCCAGTGATTGTCATAAAAAACCGTACATTTACTTCTTTATGCAATGTGAAAGTATTACTTTATTTAACATTGTTGCAGCAACGCGTGGAATCTTACAGCATCATATCAATACTTTAAATGAATTATTATCAGGTCCAAATGAAAAAAACATTCGATTCATTCATGTTCATTAATCATTGTAGATAACATAGGTACTAGTACTTCAATCTCAATATACGAATGGATGTAGTCAAAGTCTATTATTCCCAAGTAGGTACATTTATAGTCAAAGATATATCATGCGGTCCTCCGAGGGACAGCTAAAACGAAAGTATTCAGTATCGGTGCAATACATTGGAACATTGCCAATGTTTTGCATTCAATGCCAATATAATGCGTTTCTACAAAAGTAGCCCATTGCAACTCATCCCAACTGTATACAATATGTGAATAATTTGAAGTTACTTAAATTTCGAAGTGTAAGTTTTATTGGGTATGACACGTACCTAAAATGCCTATAAAGTTGTGTTAATACTTACTCATTGCTATAAAATATACCGTCCACACACGTAATGAATTAACAAGTACCCTATAATTAGCCAGGCACGCAGAGATCTTCAAATGTGTGCAACACTAAGATGCGTGTCGCAACACAGTGCAGCTCAGTGCTGCATCCGCGACTGTTGTCGTAAGCACAATGCTTATGACGAACACTTTATGGCCACAGTTACACATCATAGCTGAATTTCATGCTTCCGTAATCTGTTATTATGTCTGCAATCATACGAATTATTTCTCGTTTTTAGAGGAAAATAGTAATGATACAGCAACATAAGCACGGCCGTGCAAGAATACATAGACAGACTTGACTAAGATAACTTCTGTGTCATGCATTTATGGGCCCTGAAAAGGCCTTTCATTCTATTGACACCAAGTTCATTCTGCCCCTGCTGTTAAGTCTACTTTTTCCTAATACTTCTATCTAAATGCTTAGATATCTCCATGATAACGTGGTGGTGACCGTTCACACAAATAAGATTTACAATACATCTTACACTAGAAATTCACAATTTCATCCCCTTCTTTTTTCGCCTTCCTTGTCCCATCGTCTATTGCTATAGCAATGATGATTCAAATAATAATTATTATAATATAATCAGTAAATAAACAGAAATTCAAATGTTTATTTGTTTTTTTTTTCAATTTAATAACTAAATATAAGCTGCGCAACATTGAGAATAAAATTTGAAAAAAATAATGAGTTGCCTTTCCTGCAGTGAAATGAGCCGAGAATATAGTCACTTCTATCGTATTATGGAATGGTACATCAACTTACAAGTTATGTATAATTTTTATTTAAAAAAAAACAGATTTCAGTATACACAGACCGATATTGTGCTTTCTACTCATTTAATAGGCCAAAACAAATGTTTGCAGAGTATTCAAACTTTTTTCCGAAACAATGTTTTACAGTAGTTGCGCTGAGAAACAGAAAGGTAAACTTGCAATTGCACATACAAAACATACTTTCTTGGCCTCAATTTTTAAAACCACAAACAACTATTCACCGACTCAAAAAGGTAATAAAATATTTCACAACCAAAATATCTCGAAATAGTCAATAAATACTTGGGTCGTAAAGTAAAAAGCATAATGTATCTACAAAATGAAGCAGTAATCACAAAGAGAGTGAACCGGCGAGGAGGGCAGAGGTCGCGTGCGCCTGCGCAACAGACGCGCTTGAGTAACTGTGCCCTCTTCACGCGTCATAACACCCTCAAGTGACGAGCGTAAGCGGCAGCGGTTGTTACAGTGCATTAGAAATATAGTTAACGGTTAGCGTTTTTGGTTTCGGTTCAAATTATTCCACCATTAAGACGTGATTATTCGAATAACTACACTTCTCCATTTTATTGCAATGCATAAAACTTTATTCAAAAAATAAATTGAGTGTGCCACTGTCTCATATTATTTAGTGACACATCGTTGCGTAAAATCAAATCAATATTTGCTTATTTACTTCAGACATTACTAAATGTTTAGGTCTCTGTAGTCGCTGTCGCATCCGCCTGTACCTTGTGGCCGCACTTACAATTTGGCATAATTTTTCAAAATCATTGTTATGTTCGACACCATTGTTCAATTACTCCACACCCTTTCCTAAGTTGTTGTTCTAAATTTGTATTCCTCACGTACCAGGTACCAGCTTAAAGTGCCTAGGATGTGACTAGAAATGTAGTCTTGAAATTTATCTTATTGGTAACTGGGCTACTTATCTGGATGATTTTCTCCATATTGAGTTGGTATTCTACTTATGTACTCTTCTACTTATGTTTTTGAAAAATTATGAAAATATCATCAATTCTCAAACCATCTTTAAGCCTTCTCATGAGGATTGTTGAGAAAAAAATCCGAAACGATACCCTTGATTCGAAGTGCAGAAGTATATCACAAGTGACCAATGCCAACCTTTTCGAAAACTACTTGTTGACCCAACCGCGGTCCACAAGCATCAGCACCAGCCTCTTGAAGACATCTTCAAAGAGCTTGACATTGGGGCGTGTTGCGCTATCTTCATCAATGCCAATATCATGTGTGTCACGAGCGGTTGCGTCACTGAATTAGATGTCCTTTCTCTTCGGGCTATAATTCTCACGTCCACCGCAGACTTTCAAAACTCGGATATTGTAATAAACAATCCGCTTTT
This sequence comes from Pyrrhia umbra, assembly GCA_963891755.1. Lineage (NCBI taxonomy): Eukaryota > Metazoa > Arthropoda > Insecta > Lepidoptera > Noctuidae > Pyrrhia > Pyrrhia umbra. Next base: position 15,526,433 of record OY982923.1, on the reverse strand, counting down.
TATTGCGTTCAAGTTATAAGAGACTAGAATTCATTAATATGTTTATTGGAATTCGCCCGCGTTTTGTTAGGAAATACAATTAAAAAATGTGAATACTAAATTAATCACTATTCAACCGTTTTTAATACATCACAGCAATGGAAATAAATTCCACTGCCTTGGTGCATTATCTTCACGCTACCAACGTCATCAATCAACGATCATCAAATAAATCCGTCGTAGATTTAATTTTCGTAAATCACATAGTAACAAGTTGTCACAACCAGTTGTGGGCAGTGCGTCGGTCTGTGCCAACACGACTTTATTTGAAGAAGCTCATGTATTTGATGAGCAAACCGACGTATTTGCTAAATAAAACCGTTTCAAACAAACTGCTTATAAATGATTTAAGCTAATTTGTGTTGCTAAATACTGTCATATTTTTCTTTTCATATATGGATTTATGTTTGCTCTCATAATCCTAATATTTTAAATGCGCATGTGAAACTCACTTGGAGAGAGATGGGACCTTGGAGACCGTCAGGATACGGTTAGAAGAACCTCGGGAAGCAGAGAGATCATCAAATATGAGTAGGTATCTACCATATTCAATGATCACTAAGACCAGCAATGTTTTCATGAAATAGGTATCAAACATTATAGCATCAACTAGGCCCAGCCGGGCTACTATTGAGAAACTCCCGAAGCAAAACGCCTATCGTCGGAATTGAACCCACTTCCAAGGGGGACGTATACAAAGAATACAAAGTGGACTGGCTTAAAATATATAAAGAAAGAAAGAAAGAAAGTAAAATATATATTTCTGGCCACGCATAAGAAATAGACAATTATATAGATCACAAGTAAGAAAGACGATTAAATTAAACCTGTGAATGGGCAGAAAAGGCTCCTATCCAGCATAATACTGAGACAAAATGCTGCAGCGCTGGTCTCTCGGTAGGAGCCCTATATAGGTGTATATAGGTGGTGCCACGTGCAACAACCAATGAAAATAATGTAGATTTTAGAATACAACAAACCTGATATTTGCTCTTAGTGCAACAACTTGCTCTCCAAGTGAGATCAGGCGGCAGGCATCGGCCGGTCATTTGTTGAGAGCTAGATTAGCACTAGACAACAGACAACTACAATCAAAATATCTGAGAATATGATGCTGTTTATAATTATTATAAAGGTGGATGCATTATTAAGGGTTCAGTCAGGGTTAGGTTCTAAGTGATTCTGCAAAGTAAAGTATTCTAAAACCTTTCAAGTAATCCGATTGGCGGTTTAAGTATTTATTTAATAAACTGTTTTGGTCAGACATGGTAAACGGGACTGCATCTTCAACCCATAGCATATTCTCTTTAAAGAACTGTTGTAAAATTATTTAGAACTTAACAAGTCATAAAATCATTCCTCATTTGAATTGGTAGGTATACATGTTGAAGCTCATTACTGCCATCAAGCGATGGTCGTGCGCAAGTGGGTCAGGTGTACTCCTAACAAGGTTCTCGGCCTTCCAACAGTGAAGCAACTCCGGCCATACTGGGAGCCGCGAGAGCATCGCACTCGCTTCCAAGTGGACTCATTACATGTGAATGTTTCGTGACTCTATATATCATAAGGTCGTTAGTGTCGCCATCTATGATTTACTAGCTGTACCCCCGATTTGATTCGCGTTCTATTCAAACTTTACTGTTTAAAGCTAAGATTTAAAAATCTTTTGGAAATCCTTTCGAGCATTCCTAGGGGAACCATGATTTTCTGTGAGTGGCTGGAAATCAATCAGTCAAGTTCCTATTTTTTATAGGTATAGATTACTGTAGTGTTGACACTCTACAGTCTAATCTATTTATACTGTAATTACTTCTTTATGATTATTTTATTTTATTATTCTTATTTCTTGTTTTACTTCACAATATAATCTATATATTTGTACTTCTACCCATCTACAAATACCTTCCACTGGAAGATTTCTGATTCATCCTCGAAAGTTGTTAAAAATAAAACAATAACATCAGTCTAGGTTTCTTTTATTTGTAAAAAAAACAATAATTATTAATTAAATAATACATGAGCACGTGCGCTTATTGCCCGGGAAAAGTGACAGTCTTCCGGAGCAAGAAGCCGCACTACAGTGCCCGCGCACACGGACCTCCGGCGCAGCGGCCTGCGGCGGCGGCCCGTCTGCGCGGGAACTCACAGGAGTCACAACTAATGAACCGACCGTAGCAGACAATAGAACCGAACGAACTTATGAAAAGTAATCATAACATTCATTACATCGTACGTAGATTACAATAAATTATTCTTACGCTACGCTTGAGCCTTCCGTTAGAATCCCTCGCGATACATCGCCGCTAAGTGCAATAAATAAAGTGTACGTGCGATCACATATAACTAACTCGACTACACCTAAACATTATCTTTGCATAAGGTAGACAATATGCTAAATATCAAATTCGTTTTGTACCAAATTTAGTTATGATATATGTAGTGTTGCGCTGCTGACGCGGGACGCTACAGTTTGTTCTTACACAAATTAGAGGAACTAAATCTATTCGCGGTATGCTTACGTTAATGTCTGCGTTTGTCATGTTCTTGTTAAATACAGCTAGCAGTAATGGCAACGTGGCGTCGAGGTGCGGGCGGCCGGGCGGCCGGGCGGCGCGCCTGCCTGCACTGTCACATGTTGACTAGCTTGGTTGCTTACTTATCGATCACTCTACTCACGATCTCTCACTAAACAAATAAATAACTTATCCGCTAACGCGAGGAGCTGCCGAATCGCCTCGCTGTAATTTGACACATCGCGGGCAGCGGCCGCACCGGCCACGCTCGCTCCTTAACGCTAAACTATTATAAATAATTTGTCCAGCTAATACACATAAATTCGGCCAGCCGGCCCCGACCGTCTACTTACATTACAAAATACAAACAGCCGTTGACGGATGTCCCATCATCGGCCATCAATTGACGAGGAATATGATCGATTCCGAAAGGGTCGCATACACCTATAAACCTAGTAGTCTCTACGTTAACTTACAGTTTCAAGAACGAAACTTACTCTCTATAAAATGCTAATTAGCTGAGGTTCCATGCGGGTGATGCCGCGCGGCTCACTGCGCCGTGCTCAGGGGAGCGGTGGTAGTGGTAGCTGCTGATCCTCTCTCGGGAGCAAGCGTGGTCGTGGCATCAGAACCGCTCACCTGAGCGGGAGTAGTGCTATCAGAGACAATAGCGGGAGCACCTGAAGTGCCGGCATCAGATCTGCCCGTCGGAGCACCCGTAGTGATGGCTTCAATGTTCGAGGGAGCAGCAGTGCTCAAAGGCGAACGCGTTGTTATGCTCGGTAGCAATTCCAGTCCATCAGTTTCACTTGAACCACTAACGAGAGTTTCGTTGGAGGCACTGGAATCAGTGGAAGTCTCAGCAGAGGCCGACACCCCAAATGACTCGTCAGATGTTGCCGGTTTCTCATTACTCTTCTTCATCACAACTTTGGTAGGTCGCCGGTGGTTGATCGTGGGTACGTATGATCGCGTGATGATTTCAATGTCCTTTTTGTCGGTCTTGTTTTCAGCGATGTTGACGTCATCCGAAACGTTATCGATAATCGGTCGCCGCGTAGTGGGCTCCACCTTGTCGAAGGGTGGTAGAGAGTCTGTGACGCTCTCCGCCTCATCGTCTTCGATCTCTACCTTTTGCTTGCTCACTGCATTAGGAATTTTACTCTTAAGAGGTACCTCGGTGATGGAGTTTTGATTGAAGTTTTTGTTTTTGCTCTTGTATCCTGCGTTAACTGGAATAAGCTCTTCAGAATCAGAAATACTTGCAGCAGTAGTCGTATGCTGTACCGTATCTGGTTGCTCTGTGTTATCGCTTATGGATGCTACGTCACGTACAAGATTTATAAGGTCTGTTAGGTCATTCGATTTCTTGCCATCTGCAGATTCAATAATAGCGGCGTTTTTCTCCGGATTTGCGGATATTTTGATCAACTCAACGGCGTCTGTTGCTGTTTCCGACGAGCCAAATGATGATACGATAAATTCCGTTGTTTCAACGTTTTCATAGCCAGAGTTTTCGTTCAAAGCTGATCTTGATACAGTTATAACTTCTGAACTGGTTGCTGGTATTTTAGAACTGATATCTAAAGGATCTATAGTCGAAGTAAGTTCTTTATCATTTGTAGTATTCTCGGATACTTCTGGTGGATTCTGATCACTAGTTTCGATAGGCAGTGAACTAAGCTCTGTCTGCGATGTGACTTCAGTGGCAACATTAGACTTTGCTATAGAGCTGGTAGTTTGTTCTTGTTCTTTTGTGCTCGGTTCTAACTCAGTTTCTGTTACCTTACGTATGGTAGAAGTCTCAAATTCGGGTGCCAGAGACGTTATTAGTTCACTTGATGTTTTAGTATTAACGGTAGTTTCTACTTTTTCAGTGACTATTTCTTCCAATTTCTTGGGCACTTCAGTTGTTGTAGTTACTTCTGTAATAACATCAGCAAACATTGTTGTCTCGTACAATTCCCCAGAGACATCTTCAGATATTATTGATGGAGCATTGAGTATTTCTGTAGGTATTGCTGACCTCAAATTAAGCATAGGACTTTCTTTAAAGGTAGGAGCTTCAGTGCGGGTTGGGATATCTGCTTGCGCAGCGGTTACATCAGTCGAGGTTTTGGGCTGCTCAGTAGTTGTTATTGCAGAGGTATCAGGGAGATCCCTAGGTGTAGTTGTCAATGGCTCTTTCACTTCTGGTAAAGCTGTCGGAGCTATATTTGCCACAGTAATATCATGACTAGATACGTGCTCGTTATCGACAACTTGCTCGGGTACAATTTCATCCTCGTGATTTCTCAGCACGGCTAAATCGTCTGGAAGCGGAGGGAATGCAGGATTGTGGTCAAAATCTTCTTCTTCGATGATTGGGGCTTTAGTTGTGGCGATGGGTTGCGGCTCTGGGGTCACAGGTGGAATTCCCATAGTTGCTACTATCGGAACATTTGATGGGTAAATAGCGCTATGTATGGAATCTTGAGTAGAAAAACTGATCTTTGATGGGGGCGTGTCCTCATTTTTATTTTCGGCTTCAGTAAACTGTATTGCGTCTGGAGATGAAACTACTACTGGTAATGATGAGTGAACTTCTACAACGCTGGGGGTCTCAGTTTTAGACTCAGTATCTTTAACGCTTTTTTCAGAGGTAGCCTCGCGTGGGATAAGAGGGGACTTAGACGAAGAATATTCGGCCACTTCAATGCTCGGTGAAGGCAAAATTTCCTTGATCTTTACATCTGTAATCACTGGTATTTCGGATACAGGTGTGATTTCCTTGATGGTGATCTCTTGTTTGATATTTTCTTTTGGCGGTGCCGGTTGGGATTCAAAATTTTCAGATGCAGAAACACTTGAGATTGAAGATGATACGCCCGGTAAGCTAGTTACACCTGGAAACAAGAAAAACAAAATCTCTAGAATGTCACATTAATTGTCATGTATTAAGAGAGCATGCGATCAAAACATATTCAAGTTGACCTATTTGTGGTGTACCTCACCTCTTAGTGGGCAGTTGTCGTATTCCGGGCAGCAGCGGCCGGGCACGAGACGCGGCGAGCAGTCGTCGCGCACGAAGCACGCGATGCGCCGGCACACCACCTCGCCGCCCTGGCAGTAGCACACACGGCATGGATCTGCAGGGTCTACCAGCTTCTCGCCGTTGCCGTACACGCGACCTTCTTGCTCACATTCTGTAAACATTATAGGGAAAAAAAAGATAAAAATAACGAGGCTGGTGACAATCAAATATGCGCAAATGTGGGATTAATAAAATTTTTGATTTTTATTTAAATAATTTTGCATAATTATCCTTTATAAATAGTGATCTTAAAAGATCTTTTGTTATGTTGCCATCTAAGTGGATATAGTATGTGCCAGTACTCACCGCACTGGTAGGTCGGGCAGCAGTGGTCGGGGCGGTGCAGCGCCTTGCAGCCGGGGCGCGGCTCGCAGCGCTGGCGCACGCACTGCACGTCGCCGCCCGCGCACCGGCAGCTCTCGCATGGACTTGTCCCCGGCAGCTCATCACCCGGCATGTATACCACGTCACCTAGCGCACAGCTTCCTGGAAAATCATTTGATACTTTTGTTAAATACAGCTTCAGCTCATCATTACAAATTTGATTTAATGAACCCTAATCAAAGTCAGTGTGAACAGGCTTCTACTGGGTAAGCTCGCTCTATCGTCGACTTTTTCTATGTCATCTCTGACCTAATCTAGAGTGAAGATCAAACTCATATCAAATAAAATAAAAAAAAACTTTAAAACAAAGCAAATATTATTTTTACTTTAGCTTCAATAGTGTTTACTTTCACATAACATCTATCTTAATTATGCACCTACTGTTATTGAAAAAAAAACCTATAATTGAATTATTTTATGCATCATATTTTGACTACAAGCTCAGTAAACAATAGTATTGATTTAAACCATTTGTCATAATGAACTTCTTTAAAAAAATGCTTGTCTACTTAGTGTATTCCCAAAACTCTGTAGCTTCCACTCAATCATCAGCAAGCAATACAATACAAGAGTACAAGTGAGCTCACCTTCTTTCAAGCCGACGTCAGCGCTGGTCACGTTCGGCAGCGGGCCCAGGGGACCTGCCACAAAAGAACAACCCTTAATACAATCATCCTGCGCCACAGGGTTGGCTCACGGGAAATATGAAAGTCTATTTACGTCAGCTGAACAAAATATTCACAAATTACATTTTATGTAAACTAAGTTAACATAGCGAATAAATTTTCAGGATATTGTTATTATAAGGGGGGTGTTATTAAAATAGTGAGATGCCTCCCTATGTTGTTGACTACACTACCACATCTTCTATCTATATCTTCTTCTATATCTATATCTTCTTCTATACTTATAATAAATCTGTAGAGAGGTCAATTCTGTACATGAAATATATTTCCAAAATAACTATCAGGGGGTGATTAGGGATCGATACTGATGCCAAAAATCCAATCAGTAAAATTTTTGTCTGTCTGTCTGTCTGTCTGTATAAACTCTATAGAAACAAAAACTACTCGACGGATTTTAACGAAACTTGGTACAATTATTTGTCATACTCCTGAGATGGTTATAGTATACTTTTCATCACGCTACAATCAATAGGAGCAGAGCAGTGAAGGGAAATGTTGTCATTTTGTTTAAACGCACTAATCTCAGGAACCGCTGGTCCGATTTAAATAATTCTATCAGTGTTAGATAGTCCATTTATTGAGGAGGGCTAAAGGCTATATATCATCACGCTAAGACCAATAGGAGCGGAGCACCACTATTCCACGCGGACGAAGTCGCTGGCAGAAGCTAGTATCTAATAAAAAAAGAAAAGAGAGAAATTCAGAAACTTCTAGACGATCCGGTAAAGTCATCCGGCAAGCCAACGACACGGCGACGGCGCAGCAACGACTCACAAATCCAATTCCGACGGCAATTGTATTTGATTGAGGCCTCTCGGCTCCCGACAATTTGCATGTAGTTCCGTAATCCCGGCTCCGAGCCCCGGCAGCCGCAGATAAATGAATTAGAAACAAAATTTCTCTTGGATAACATAATTACTATCGATTCTCTCTTCTACCCCAGGCGTTGATTGTAAATAGTTAATGAGTTGAGTTTGGTAACTGGTGAGATAGTTACTTCGTGTCAGAAATATTCTGTAGATTTTATTTTTTCATTAGGTTTCACGAGTAAAGAAAGCTTGCAAGAAAATTATAGATTCCAACACGATCCTTGGGACTATTGTGCATCTACTTACAGACCGTCATCGTAGATGTGTTTCGTAAAACTGGTTAAATTACTGTTATAATATAGGAACTAGTCACTTAATATTTTATTCAATCTTTTTGTTCCATCACTTTCCCCACAGTAAAATGCTTGCAAAAGAAAGAAGATCAAGTACTGCTTGCTATTAAGCAACATTTGAACGCTCCCCGACCCTCGAGCCCTCTCTAGAGCCACTCGCGCTTGTCGCTCAGAGTTGCTAACTTCAAATCAACGCGACTAATTACTCTTTGAAAAACTTTTGTTTTTCTTAAGCACCGGGGGGTAGAGATCCCTTGAACGGCTCCAATATTGGTAAAACGTACTATACAGAGTACAGTTTTTTTTTAATTCATATTAGATATATTGACTGTAACATCGAACTTTAAGTTGGAAACTGGTCGCAAGTGTAAAGTTTCCGTAATCTTTGCTATGTAAAGTGCTGGCAGACAGAGGTTGTGTGGCATGCATTACGTAGATAATAAACGAATACGATTATGCACTTATTTCATAAAAGCAACTGCGGCGTTACAAGATTGCAACGTTGCAACTGGCTTCAATTCTGCTTAGTAATTTTACGGCTGTTTACTGCAATATCAGATATCACTGTCTTGCGATATATCTGCACAATAACAAAATACTAGATACAGTCAGTTCATAACGTACCGGTAAATAGGAAACGGATTTCTTTTATTTTTATTATATCAGTCACCAACGGACTAACTAAATATTTACACAATTATCAAGAAAACCTTTCTTAAATTTTAACAAAAAAACTTTTTATGTGTAAAATGTCAGCGAGCTTTTACAACAAGCTCATAAGGGCATCCAGTCACTCACATAATTGAACAGAGCGTGTCGTACAGCGTACAGCATTCGCGACTACCCTTTCAGCGCGACTGTGAATGGGCGCCCCGCGCGGCGCCCGCCCCCCCATTACGGAGCTCTTTGATTTATGTGCCGAATCCCGCTGAATGCGACTCTCGCTATTTTTATGTCGCCTTACTCTAGAGAAAAAACTCTGCTTCACTTTTGTATGTCTTACAAAATATGAATTACTCCAAGGATTTGCATCTATCTTGTCAAGCCATTGTGTGGGGTAACGTTATTAAAAGACATCGTATTTTGCTTGTGCGACATCGACAAACCTAATGACCAATTATTATGACAATTTATATTTGCGATCAGTACTAACAAGTAAGTTGGCAGAAGTAACACCAAACTATTTGAGAAAGTTAATAGGTAATTAATTTTACTTTCCAGTCAAAACGTTGAATTATCTAAATGCACCAAGTACAACAATTCAATACTGAAAATGATGAAACTGCAGCCAGTGTTAGGTTCGGTTGTTATCGTCCCGAGTGGCACGTGAAGCAATCCTTTCAAATTCGCTCAGCCACCTCCGGCTTATTATTTATCAACAGAATGTTTGGTATTATATCACAGCGTCACGTAATAAACTGCACTTTCTCAATCAAACTCACCATTTATATCATAAATCTAGTAAATGATTGCAACACTAATGAATGAGCGAGACGCTGCGCAGCATCTGAAATTTATAATTTCTAACGCATTATTGCTACGTGACGCAGTGCCGCTCCACGTAGGCATTGAAAGATTTCCCTTCGACGCAGTAGTTCAAATGTTTACAATATTTTATGACAAAGGCAAGATAATCTATTGTTATTTTTTTAAAGAAATCTATATCTATACTTCAATCAATTCATAACGATACATACCTATTATGATTGTAAAGTTATTTTCCTGTTAGTCAGTTTACCACTTATTTTTTGTATGAAAATTAAAAAATTAAAGCCTTCAGTTTAAACAGCAAGGAAAAAATGTGCGAATAAGTCGCAAGTGACGTCCCAGCATATGGCGTACTGCGATGACGTCAACTCAAATATTTAACGACGGCCGGCACGTCACATTCATTAAAAACATCTCAACTCGTAAATATTTTTACAAGCAAGTTGTAGGTTGCACGAGTTTTACTTACATAATTCTAAGATTCGCTTACTCCTTGAACTTTTATGTGAAAAATAAAAATATATTTTATCGGTTTATGCACCTTAGCACTACTAAATCTCAGTTCAAGATGAGCCTAAACTGACGTTAACAACTTTAAACTCAGCTAAGTAGGTGTTGGAAGACAAAACGTCCTAATTGTAAATAGGTACGAGTAAATGTAGGCACTTTACAGGTGCCAGAATAGACTCCAGGAATCAATTTATTATTCTAATAACGAATATGGGATTTCACTATGTACTCACTATGGGATGTCACTGATCATCTAAAATACATTTAAGATGTTATTACATATTTTTTACAATATAGGCGAAACGAAAAACGCTCGGAAAAGTTTTTCAGCAATAGACAATAATATTTACCCAAGACATGACGTCACTGTACAGTGAACATACACGTAGTGAGTTTAGAGTTCATTACACACGAAAGTATCATAATTGCTTTACCGTGTTCAGCCTATAATGGGACGTTCATTAATTAAGTTTTCTTAATAGAGCGAGTACCTGCGCGCTTACGTGTGCCGAATTAGGACGGGTGCCATTGTTGTCATTAACATTATGTAAGTACATATTTATCGGCAGTTATACTGTAGTATCGTATCGTGTTAGATACTGTAATAGATAATGCAGCAAATGTTAAAAAATCTTAAATAACTTTATTCTCTCGAATCTACCTAAATAACTTTATTCACCAACTGTCAAGGAAGGGAGGATATTAATGTATGGATGTCGGTTTATGGTAAGCCCTGTAGCTGTTTTTTAGAATCTGCGTCTGAAGCAAAATAAGATAGAAATAAACATTCAGTCGGTATCAAAACTATTATTATTAGAACATAACAGTAATAACTACGGATCCCAAACGCAATGTGGATATCTTGCTTTGTTTCATTTTAGCGCTGTTTCTTTTTGTTATTAATTATTGTTATTCATCATTCATTAATGATACCCCTATTTAACACGGTTATATAGAATAATTCAAAAGACATACAAAGTAAACAAGATTATGCAAATGGTGTCGTCGCTGAACATGCACTGTTTGAGCGCTTAATTCTGCAGCACTTGTGTTTGCTTGCAAATATTAGTGCTTATAATATACATTTTTACATCTCATACGCTGTCCAGAGTCTATTTTTATCATATTTTCTACATCAAGTGGTATGATCAAAAAGTGGTCCTAGCCAAGCAGATGACATGTTAACGAAAGCTAAATTGTTCATATATTTATTACTAGCTGTTTCCCGCGGTTTCACCCGCATCCCGAGGGAACTACTTAGCACACCCGGGTAAAAAGTAGCCTATGTTGTTCCTCAGGGTCTATTCTATCTCTGTACCGATATAAATTTCATTTATATCGGTCATATCGGTATAGTAGTTTTGGCGTGAAAGCGTAACAGACAGACAGACAGACAGAGTTACTTTCGCATTTATAATATTAGTAAGGATTACTTCAACATCTGCATGCAGAGACAAACATATATGTTTTAATGAACAGAATATGAGATTTTTTGTCCCCGTATTTTATTTCCGTTGCGAGCATCAATAGTAACTATCGCTAATCGATTAATATTATAACGATATGACCGCTGACCGCACAACATTCGTCTGACTACCCGCTAATAACTTCACCGACTCATTAAGTTATGTAAACCGTTTCAAATTAATGCGTTCTTTAGAAAATATGCGGATATTTTAGTAAATATTATATAAACCAATAATGCTAAATAGTGTCAATATATTTATGATATTATGTTTTTTACATACATCATTAAAAATATTTAAAGTGTTCTAGATTGTGAACCCACGACCCAAAGCTTCACGGTCCTTATAAGCCTCTGTGCACGTTACATAGATATAAAGATAAAATTACCGAAAATAAATGGGAGCAACATAATTTACACAATCAAAGGCGGCTGTAATTTTCCGTGTACAAAGGTTATGGACGACCTTAGCGAAGGCTGCTAGGCCGCAGTCAGTGACTCGCGGCGGCCTCGCGAAGGGCGGGCGGCTGAACTGTAAGTAGGGCGGACGATACGGGTTGAATTACTCGGACATGGTACTCAACTTACTACGTACTCGTGCGTTACCTCTCATAGTGCTAAATATTCGAATTCAGTATTTTTTATCGAAAGTTTTAAATGTAGGTTATAAATAATTAGTTTCCGTGTGCATTCATTTAAGTGAGTTTATAAATCTTGCGCTCAGTTCGAGTTCTCGTTAATTCTGAATGAGATTGAAATCACGATCTTTTGCTCTCTAGACTCATAACTGTTTCAAGAGGATCGTGACAATATTTCGCCTTTTCTACAAGCTTGTCTAAACTTGATGCTACTTGTGTCCCTGGTGGTATCTTTTTATGATAGAGAAGAGACCTTAAATAATTATAGATATTTTAAAATAATTATCAATTGTACCTGTTGATAGTTTTCATTAATTTGTAATTATTTTTAATTTCCCTATTTTCCAAAATGTTAGCAGTTGTTATTATGTGCGCTCGACATGCGACAAATGTAGGAACTACTTTATCCGTGAAACGGATGAGCCGCGACCTCGCGAAGGGCGGGCGGCTGAACTGTAAGTAGGGCGGTGATCAGGAACTGCCGCTGCGAGAGTATTAACCTTATAACCGCCGCCCCAGTTCACTGATGGAGGCAGTCGAGTTATCTAGCGCAGGATGTTCGTAATGAATGTCGCGGAGGTCAATGTATCAGATCACGGTGGACCTCGTTGCTATACTCACCTAAATCTCACTGTGACGGGAAACATAAACAAAACATAACATATTGATGACTTTGATAAGAAAAAACATTACTTTCATTACGTTTTTAAAGATACGTATTATTAATCTAAACTTGGTACATTCTCTTTTGATCTACTTTGAGACAGCTCATCTGTTTATGACGAACGTGACATCGCGCATTCACACCGCACTAGCACACAACACACAACTACCCTCGTGCAGCGAGTGACACTAGCACGTAGGTATGATACCGTCTTATTACCATTAGAAGCTATAACCTTATTCACAAATCCGAGCTCCACAATATTAATTAGTGCACTCTGCCGCGGTACGTAATAAGCCGGCTCGCATCCCGGGCGTTCATTACCAGTAGCCAGACATAGCCCGTAGCCGTATAGCCAGACGAAGCCGACGGCTTTAATTAAAACATATGCTAGCCGCTGTAGCCGCTCACCTCTCTAGTGACACAGCTTTCTTTGTCATACAAGTTAATTAACCTCCGCGAGTATACCTATTCGCGTCAGTCTTTGAGCGCGGCTGGTTAATGAGACTGTCGTAGACACTCAGATTTTCATACTAACTTGTGGAAAGGAATATATATTTTTTTTTTTAATCTTTGTAGGTATGCTTGTGATTTCAACAGACTTTCTTATTATTTCTCTTATAAAGCTAGGAAAAGGCTGGCTATCTGACTCGACTAGAAAAAGATCTTGACACGTCTTTCACGTCTTTTATAAATCCGCTAAGTACATGACATATTCTAATAAAAAGTCCTAAAACAACAATTAACAGAGCCAGATAATCTGGCCTTGTCAAACAGAGGGTTTGTCATACACAAGGCGTAAAATGCGTAGGTTTTCAACTAGCGCAAAAATGTAAAAAAATGTTTTTAAGGCTTATTAAAAAACATTTTTTTTTGCAATAATTCTTCAAGTTTCGTGCTACGCCGAGACAGCGACAGATATCTGCTGATCCCGTTAATGAGCACCGTTAAGATAAGCAATCGTGTCATCGATCACGTCTCCCGACGGACTACAAACTCCGGGCCCCGAGCTATGTTTGCTGAACGTCTGTTCTGTTTGAGTTTGCGATCAACGAACAGATATGTGCAGAAGAACAATTACCAATAGTATAGAATATACAGGCTGAGTCCTTTATAGTGAACATGAAAGTTGGGGAAACGAAAGACTTCTGAAGAAATAGAAGTTGGTTTTAATGCGTATACGCTTTGCCAGTTGTTAAATACAGAAAATGAAAAACAGCCGATGAAAACCATAAGCCAAAGGCGAAAATCTAATTACTTATAAGCATTAACACTTTCACGGTGCACCGTGGACCTTCTGGGCTCTTTTATGTTTGGTGAGAATATAAGTAAACCCAGTATCTGACTGATCTATTGAACATGTATATTTTATTTACACGCGAACTTTTGAAGACAATCGCGTATTGCTTTAATGTTTTTGTGACTCCATTGTTTAATTATGTTTAATGGAGCTTTTTTAGTTTGAAAAAGATTATATTGATCTTTAGAAAACGAACTATACAATGTATGAGCACAAAGGACAATCGATAAAGATTGCATTGCGTGTCGCAATGCCCGGCTGCGTCGCGTCGCCTGCTGAAAACTCATAGCTTATAATTTTAAGTTTGTCGTTATGCCCCGCGAAAATAAACAAGGCCACCAATTCATTGCTACTTTATTTAAATTGTTTAAATATATACAATTACGTTTGGTTTTGATTTTGGAATTTCATTTGGAAAAAAGAAAATGCGGTTTTATAGCTGGTTGTAATAAAAAAAAAAATTGCAAATATAACATAACTGTAGTCGGCAGCTAAATCTGTCATATTGGATAATTCAGAAGGATAATTATTCAAACATAATTTTAACTTTCCATGTAATATCAACATGAGAAGCTTCATTAAACTCGTATGCATATTTTATTTATAAGTCCTTTGATCCTGTCACATATTACATTTTCTACAATAGCCTATTGTTTTTGTCGGCAAACAACAAGCAATGACATCAATCATTGACAACCAACATCTGTACCAACATTTGGATCACCTCCGTGTTTGCAATATTTAAGTACTCCAGAAGTACCCTTATTATGTCAATGTCTAAATTAAGTCCTACCCATCACTTGCCTTAGTTAATGGCTCTGAGACAACAAGCAGTGTACCCCGGTGCCAACTGCCAGCTGGCCTGCAGTCCGTCAGCGCGGGATGACGTGGCACGTGGCGCCGCCGGCTGACGTCGCGGACTACTTTGATTAACACCGTGTTATTAACTCGATTGCCGGCCATCGATTTATGAGCCATTGTTTCAACACTCGATTATAACGTTACACTGTAGACCTGATATTACTGAACATTCCTTTTTACACTTCTTCCTGTAATATTATGAGTGATGTTTCTTTGAGCAATTATTTTACACGTTTACGCTTTTAAAGTTAATTATCCTTCTCTTAGGATTTGCCGCAGTCGGATATAAAAAAAGAGTAATTGCTTATCACAAAGGATCGTCAGATATATCTTGTCAAAAATAAAAACATGTATGAATTTATTGACAACATGTGCGATACGTCTTTAAAATAAACATAGGAATGGAATCGATCCTCACAATTTCAGTCTTTGTAATTTGTTTGTATATTTAAATAATATTTTACTCATATTTTATGTTTGAAGTCGACTTAGCAACTAAGAAAGCAATGCTGAAACTTATCCTTAACAACCACCCGCACCACTAAACTGAATAAAAAATATTTTACAACCATTGCTGCACCGACCTTCACCGAATTCCGTAAGTTTTTCACAGAGGGTTCGATGTAGAGGGAACAAATCGATAGTTTATCCCGTGGTCGGAGCTCCTAGGGACTAGATACGGCGTGTCACGGGCGCGATCGATACCAACCCACGCCCTTGTCACGACTTTCATCAGGCACGAGACTTCATTCACGATAATGAGGGAGAGGAATAAAATCAGACGGAACTCACGTCAAGCAATCCTTTACAATTACTGTACATTTCCACTGAGAAGTAAGGTAGTCCTTGTCATGGCATCGCATCAGCAGACGTGTAGTAAGTATACGTAGCAGGAACTAAATATATTCAAATTACTTGAGTAGTGGTAGCAAAAATAATTCATTTTTCACAAAAAAATAACCAAACTACCACAACAACACAACACTCTCGTGGGACAAGTGAACAAAATGGCAATCAATCAAACGCGACCTGCCGCTGATTAGTTCTGAGGCCGACGACTACACGGGCCTGCATTGTGCACTACACTTTACCACACAAATTATATTACTTATCGCGCATTTTTCACTCAACTTTTCTAACTATGTTTTATCAAACATCATGCCTATATGAGTTATTAATAACGTTTTAAATTCAATCAATTCGATCTCCTTGAAGTTTAGACTTGTTATATTCAACCATATAACTAAGAGCACAAGTGTATCACCATTGTCTAACTTTCTCAAATTCTTTTCGTATTCTGTATTAGAAAGAGTTTTAGCTTTATGTAAAATTAATTCTTTGTTAATTCGAATCTAATCCAAACAAGAAGTTTCTTGAACGCGTCTAGACGTACAAAGGTCACAAACACACTTATACAACAACAACTTGAGTTTTAATATATGATATGATAACTGAAACTATCCACATATCTTTGAAACAGCGCTTATGAGTATATAACTATTCTATCGTTTCGTAGATTTAAAAATGATCCGTCCGTCCCTAAACCCTTCGTTTTTCTCATTCGCCGTCAAACTGTGACAAACTGCTGTGTCAAACTCCGATTCCCTCGCTTGTTCTCAAGTGAAAGATTATCAAAGTTCTTGACTAGCCTAAAAGTTTGCGATTCCAATAAATTAGCCGCGCCCTTTAGCTTCACCAAAGGGTTATACAAAAGTCACTACTAGGCGCTAATCAATCAAATGAGCCTATTCTAGTCCTCTGGGGTATCTAATACCATTTTAATTTTGTTTTATCGAAAATAAACGTATAGTAAACATGCTTATCATCCATCAATGCCTTTCCCTTTTCGTTACAAAGCCCCTTTACATGACTTTCCAAATGATATAATCTATTACGGTTTGTGTCATGGACCCGAAAATGCACTATAAATATATTCGCTAGTATTAATAGCAAGTTTAAAGGTTCGTCCCTTGCCACATGGGAGCACACAGCGCTATCAGTAAATTGTACTTGTATGACATAACACCTCCCTTTACCCTTCGGTACGATACCTTTACCTTACCGGGGTCCCAAAGTATTAGACTTACCAAGTGGTTTGGGATACCTCGTAATGTATCTGTTGGATAAGATGAGCTGTGAGAAGGTACTTAATGATACGCAATTCAAAGTTAGGTATAGGTAAGCGATTTCCTATCCTAACTAAAAATGCGAAAGTGAGTTTATTGTATGTTTGTTTATTTGGATAAAATTTGCTACGGAAATAAATATATTCTGGAGACAGTTATAATCTACTTTTCTTCTTGATGCGTTAAGTAGTTCCCGCCGGTTCGGCCGTTCCAGGGTGACCGCGGGAAACTGCTAGTTTCCCATAAAAGATAAAATCAACAAACTGTACATTTTGAAGTTCAAGTTCGCTTACATTCCTTCTCCGCTGCATTCCAAAACAATAGCATTATATACCTATCTCCAACTGAGCTATCGTCGAACAAAAGACGTCCCCTGCAAAGCATATGTCATCCTCTCACCGTTCGTGTAATCCGTCGAACGTGTCAACCAAAGATGAGCAATATGTGCTATGCAATTCCCATGGCTAGGCTCAGTATAGACACTGACACTGGACCTCACCAGGGGGAGGGGGCGGGCAGGCGGGGAGGAGGGGGCCGCCGGCCGGACCGACGGCATTCCGAGCGTGACTCAGCCGGACGCGCGGCAGTAAGTAATAGTCTCGTAATTTTATTAATTTTAGCATGTTATCTCATGGTGTCATCTTTGAGGAAGTATGCGCTTTTGGTGGGGAGTAAGAATTATGGAGACCGGTAGTATGTTCTGCTATTACTGAATTCATTGACTGAATTTTGTCTTACACAACCAACTTGCCTCTCACGGCCGAACCGAGCGACTGCACTGCTTCATTGACACCATTGACATATTGGGGGATCGTAGTTATTTACGAGTATATTAATTAAAAAATATTTTTTTTCACAGCAGGGTAAGAACTTATAATGATCATCAAACCTTCAACTTTTAGATGTAATTCTAACACGCACGTCACGTCAGTTTCCCACAGTGGACAGCTACGTACCGTGCGGCGGGCGCAGGCTGTAATGACCGCGCATCACTATCTGCCGGAATGTGTTAACGACGCTACTCATACCACTAGGTGTGCGATCCTCAGGCTTCAACATGTAATCTAGACTTCTAGCCTAACTAGGTACCTGACATACGTGTATAAAGTTGATTAAAGCTGGATAGCCTGATGATCTCGATGAAATTTGCTGTACATAATATTTATACATAAAATCCCTATTTCTTTTGGTCACACCATAACTTGAGAACGATTTAACTGATTTGTATGAAATTTGGTACGAAGATAGAGGGGACAGTTATAGGCTACTTTTTATCAGGGTGCGTAGTCTCCCGGGACGCGGGTGAACCGCCAGACAGATAGTAATTAATAATTGCTAATAACGCGGTAAGAAGCTTATTCTGCGAAGAGGTAACGAGGCTGACTCCTTAAGTATATTCTTGTAAAAGCGTAAAAAAATCTAATAAAGCTCTGAAGTAAATTTTGCCAAGGGCGTGCCCACTGGCAATACAACTTCTGAGCTCTTTTAACCAAGGATAACGATAATGCTACAAATGCCTAAATATATATGACGGCGCGCGACGAAATCAGTTATTAGTTTGAGAGTTTGATTGTGCTGAAGCGTATTAAAACCTTATTTGCTATTTTGAAATAATAACGACTATTTAAAGAGCGGGTAACTCCGAATAGAGTAGTACGCATGCGCATACGGAGTGACAGGGATGACAGATATAACTTGACTGGTGACAGACTGCGCCCGTGCTAACCTATTGGCTCTTGAATTTAATCTTGATATTATCTTGTTATGTTTCGTATCTTTGCGTAATTAAACACGTACAAACGGTTACAGTTATAATCGTGATATTATTATTTGAAGTTTTCACCATATCAACGCCCACGATGGAAAACAAATGCCAAGACCCTTCTGATGGCCGCTCTGACGCTTCGACATCAGAAGTGGGATTACCCGAGACCTTCAAAGTACAACATAATGGTCAGACCGTAAATATTTCACGGAATAAAGAGTGCGTGAAACCCTAAGATGACCCACCGACCAAAAAGTCTTTTTGAAATGCAGCAATGTGACATGGCTGAATTGATACGTATGTTACAAGAATTGCGTCTGTGAATCCAAAATGTCATTGCCTGAATTTAATCCTGATCGCCTGGATAGCGACGCTCATGCTTGGTGTGAAACTGCGGATTTATGTTTGCTCTGTAACTTGATAATTACAATAAGTGCCTACTACTCAAAGTACTGCAGCATCATGGTTGGCCCGGTTGAGATTTTCTAGTATGATTTGGCTGCAATTAAAAGACCTAATCTTAACAACATTTGATTTTGTGGAAACTACTACGAAAATCTTTATCTAAAGAATGGATTGCGATTGCGGCTATCCTAGCATATGCGATGATGATCGAGCCACGACTTTAAGGAATAGCTTTTACCTCAACACAACAAATTACAACAAGGACTAACGGTCTTTCGGAAAAGAGGATATCCGGTTTATGAAATGAATGCTACAATAGATGAATCAAAGAAACCAAGTATTGACAACTCTCAGCGATGCCTTGAATGTGGCAAACTGTAACAGTGCCCAATGTATGTCGAGAGAAAAGCAGTCGCGATAGCGGCGCTTACTTCTAAGTTTTCAGGTACCTGTGCACCCTATTAGCCGATAGAAGTGAGCACCCAGAAGAACGAAACCAACTTCCTCCAATTGTGCTTTGAAAGGGACCACATCGCGAAGCGATGCCCCATTAAAGCTGGAACGATACGAGGTCCGAACGATGGAGTAAATGTCGATTAAACAAACAGTCGACTAACTGGTAAATGAACCCGGTGAGAAGTTTTCATTCTGTTTTGATGTTGGTTCTGAGTAGTCTCTGATAAAGCAAAGTTGAGCTGATAGATTTCCTGGTAAACGAAATTACAATGCGTTGACATTATTAGGATGATGTCTTAATGTGAGTATAAATTCCTTTTCACAGTTTTGTACAGGATTACACAATGCAGTTGTTTCACATAATAGCACAATGAGTTTGACTGCGCTTGCCGCGGTCGGTTTGTGGATTGGTGACTATCTGTACCCTGCCGAGACTTCTCCGTGCCTCGGGGGGCTCGTTGGGCCGTTGGTCTCGGTTGTTATTTGTGGAGCTTTGACGTTCCTTACTAGTAGGTGGAGGCCGGAGGGTCTGACAGCTAATCTTGCCAAATATTATTCAGCTTCCATACGGCAGTACCTTAACCGGTTACGCGGACGATGGCCTGCTCATACAGTCAAGTACTCTGGCTGGACTAGAGGCTTTGGCTGACACATGTCTACGTCTAATATCGGTGATCGAAATCATTTAACCTTTTCACCGCAAAAAAAAAAACCTATCAGATTTTACTAAAAGGAAATCTTAAACCGTGGCCTTCTATTAAACTTAACAACGTTCCTGTGAAACGAAATGAGTCAGTGTGCTATCTCGGTCTGATTCTAGAAAGAAATTTAACATTTATTGACCATATAAATACCATCGGTGAAAAGCTAAAAAGAAATTTTATGCTTTAACGCGAATATCTAAAGCTACTTGGGGCCTGTCATTTCTAACATTAAAAACGATCTATGGGGCTACTTACCTAGATTGTATATGCTACGGGGCACCTGTTTGGGCCGATAGGGCCACCATAGGGGCGGAACGACGTAAATTACTTCAAAGCCCGCGCTTGGCATTGATATTTCTTTGTAAAGCGTATAGAACAGTTAGTACTGAAGCCCTACCGGTGTGCTCTTTGGCAAAATGAACATAACATTATGTTAAATAGTATACAGGTTACATCTAGAGTTGTTCACTACACGGACCTTGTGGAAGCTAGAACAAATTTCCGTGCGATCAAACGTTTTTGTCATATCTATTACTGGAATCAAGTGTAACAGCTCACTAGGACCTATTAAATGTAAATTATAATCCGTGGTGCTAGGCAACTGGGTTTCACCCAGTTGTAAAAAGTCCCTTTGTGGTAATGGCCTAACTCTTTACATCTGTCTCCTGCTTGATATAGTTGGGAAATGGCTAGACAGTAATGATGAATGATTTATTGGCACGTGAGAGATAACAATTACTTTGGTTACTAGTAAAGAATTATAGCTACTTTAGGGTAAGCACGCCTATTAGTAAGCTCAATACGGGTCCGCGTGAAATTACATTAATTGATCCCAATCACATAGTGCAGGTTAAGCCTTACTGATTAAGATCGGTGAAAACCTTGAGGTTCACAAAACAACAATAGAGAGAGTAGAAAAGTCAACCCGTGAAGTATAGAGTAGGGTAAATATCATAGAAGTAGAGCAAATGTAAAAATTACGTATTCGTATACGAAATTCTAAATTCCTGAATTACATTTTAATGAATTCAATCGAATTGAGACAGAATGTGCCGATGACGGCGATGATGAGTGAAGTTATATTTTCTATGTATGTCTATTACATTGGCATAACAACAAATGAAAACAACAAAAACAAAATAAAAAAGCTTACATTCAAATAAGACAAGGTGTGTAATTTCTGTTCGTTATTGTGCCAAAAGGGCAACAGCCCAGAGTGATGGCAGGAAGACCAAACTGTGAGGCTGGTCATTCGAGGCTGGTTCACAATTGCAACTCAACTCTGGTGTGGCATCGATTAGCCTGTGTGGCACTGACTGGCCTGTGTGGCATTAACTGGCCTGTGTGGCATTGACGAGCCTGTGTGGCATTGACGAGCCTGTGTGGCACTGATGAGCCTGTGTGGCATTGACGAGCTTGGGTTGGCACAGACGAGTCTGTTTTGCACAAACGAGTTTGTTTGGCACAAACGAGTCTGTTTGGCACAAACTGGTTTGTGTGGCACTAACAAGTCTGTGTGGCCCTAATATTGTTATAAAATTGATTCGCCTTTGTGGTACCGACTAATTTGAGAGCCGTGATGGCAGTTCTAATATGTGTGACATATGTTTTCATGATTTTCTTGTGAATCATAGTGCACTTATGTGGAGTTTTGTTATTGGTCAGGGTGACCGAGTAAAATAACGATGTAAGTCATTGTGTGTTTTGTTTCTTCGTAGTTACTGGTGATGAGACCAATGCACACGAGGACGTGTGACTATGCAGGACGGCCGTGACGGCGCGCGACGAAATCAGTTATTAGTTTGAGAGTTTGATTGTGCTGAAGCGTATTAAAACCTTATTTGCTATTTTGAAATAATAACGACTATTTAAAGAGCGGGTAACTCCGAATAGAGTAGTACGCATGCGCATACGGAGTGACAGGGATGACAGATATAACTTGACTGGTGACAGACTGCGCCCGTGCTAACCTATTGGCTCTTGAATTTAATCTTGATATTATCTTGTTATGTTTCGTATCTTTGCGTAATTAAACACGTACAAACGGTTACAGTTATAATCGTGATATTATTATTTGAAGTTTTCACCATATCAACGCCCACGATGGAAAACAAATGCCAAGACCCTTCTGATGGCCGCTCTGACGCTTCGACATATATATTAATTATCAACACGCAGTACATAACTCGCCCTTGGTGTATAATGAATTATAGTTAGATATAATTAGCCCTAGAGACTGTAGATTGGTGCTCGATACCGCTCGCTGTCAGCACGTAACGCATCAATTCTCATTAGCTCACTAATTGCAATTAAGTGTTTGACGCGCCGCTATTTATGAACTAGATAGCACTACGAACACTCCATAACACACTGTTAGTGTTATATATGTGTTTAATTACCTGTAAGTGGGTTAAAAGTCAGCTATACCCCAACTATGTATGTTCTGGATGGTTTCTAAACTAACTTCATGCATTTTTACACAAAGTCACTGTCATCTAATCTCCACAGTACAAGACCTGTGTTACACCCTTGTCATAGGATTAGGTCAGACTTTCAAAAGTTCTTATATCTCAAATCCACTGTCATCGTCAATATTTTGGCATCATTATTTATTTAAATTAAAGGCTATGGTTTTTATTTTATTTTAATTATATGAATCTTAAATCCTGCTAAATTTTTCAATGTATTGTTTTGTGTTATTTTCATAAACTGTACATTAATATCTTAACATACGTCGCACGGTAATATTTGCTGATAACCATCAAGAATTTGTTAATACAATTTGCATTATGTGTTAATTGGCATTGTTGATTTAATTAAGTAAAGTATTTATTTAAATTAAAGGATTATTAATAACTTTAGCAAATTTTTATACTTAATTGCCCAATAAAAACTGTACTATGTAGCGGTTTTCTGACGCACGCGTGTGACTGACCTATTCAGAATTCATATTCCACTGCACTGCCAGGCCCATAGCTTGCGATCACTAATTCCGAAAATTCTTCAGGAATTTGCTAACTGCTTCAAGTTCAGCGAGATATTTGACTAGATACGGCTGCTTTTCAGTGAGAGTTTTGAATCCTCGTATTGGATCCCAATGATATTTATTAGCACAGATATTAGTGGGAGCTTGAGATGAAATAACAACCCCGTCTGATTGTTGACTAAAGTGAGACTTTTATAGCCTAACCGCACAAAACTCAGCTAAAATCAAGTATGGTGATAAGTCTGCCGGGGCTAACCAAAGAGTAACCACAGCTCTGAAACGCAACGGGCAATAGAAAGGGTTTTAGTCAAAGTCTGACACCCCCTCTCGCTTATTCGATTTACCATCCAATAATCCGATATCCATAGAAAAAGGTATGTAGATAGGAAAAATAGATACTCCATAAATAGATACTATAGTATAGGAGATTCTTAAAAATATATACTTAATATCACTTGTGCTCTACTTATTTACGAAATAATATTAGGTTTGCGTTGGCAGTCGGGGCACGTATTAGATTGCTACTCCGCGTCAGCCCCCAGCAGCCTCCGAGATATGTCGCGCGTCGCGTGTGCGACCACGCTGACGCCGATACTGACTCGCGATACCACTTTGACTTGACGTCAACTGTCACGCTGTCAGGGAGGAAACATAATTTTACTAAATCTCAAAACTATAATATATGTAATTATGTAGAACTTAACTCAAAACCAGTAAAGTTTCATTGTGTACCTTATTTTCGATTGGAACAATAAGTGCCGCACATTCCTTGCAAACTACACCATCAATTTAGATAGGCCGATAATACTACAGCTAATATCAATAAAAATACCAGGAAAGCCCGAACCCTGGAAGGGTATATTTAATAACATTAAGATAGGCCCGCATTCCGCCGGCCGCCGGCTACAGGAAAATAAGGCTGCACTTTCTCAGGCGCCGGGAAATACCGCACTCCATCAAATTATCAGTATCAGGCGCTGCGATCTCACGGCGTGCGTCCGCACACGCGCGAGTGGGCTCGCCCTTATCGCGGGTGTCGCCGCAGCGGCCTGCTGCGTGAGGTGTGGGAAGTACTACTTGCGGCAATTCTGATATTTTACCTCCAGACATTGGTCCAAAATTGAAAAAGTAAAGAAAATTAAATGAATCTAAACCTAAAATAAATCTGCGAGATTATTAAAATTATCTGATATATTATGTATATATTATGGGCGTGTTCTATACGCATTAATAAATTTGAGCTTATAATAGATATGTTACATTTAAGACTTTAAAAATGGAAAGCTCACTAAAGTGCGATCCCAAATCCAAGCATGCCTATTCGTATAATGTAATAACCGTCGCGAATCAACGTGAAGATGTAAATCTATATCCTGATCAAAGTTGAGTGAGACGTGAGAACTGGGTGACGTCACCGCCATGACCTTCGATTTCGGCGTATGAGTCAGCTGAGTAAATAAAAAGCGGTGCGCCTGCGCCACACCGGCTGACATTGTCGGCTGATTGTTTATGAGGAAAAACAAACAAGTGGACACGGTTCAACTGTTTGCCTATAAATGATAAATTTTATTGCTTTTTGCGCATCAGTTTTTAAAATCAAATCAATTCGTTCTGTGAAGATTAACTTGTTCCAAAAAATTAAACTTATAAATATATTTTGCTTATTCTGTGTATGTATACTGATAAATTGACCTATTATCAATAGGTAGAAAAATAAATACTTAAGAATAGTATAGAATATCACAAAGATACATTGATGCTGTTGTACCTATGCGTATACAGTACCCATTGTTAACAAAATTTCATCCAAAATACATCCGTTCCGTCCTTACCAAGATGTATCGATGTGCCGCCTAAACGTCTTTAGCTATTAGTTAATAACGTAACAGAGCGTCACTTACCGGCGCGACAGAACGCAACAAAGTTGATTGTTGCCAGCAACAGGAACATTGGCCTCGGCGACGCCATGTCGCCTCGCGATCTGCAACAAACAACAAAACAATGTCATCTTACTATGTCACAAAAACTTAATGACTACAACATGGTTCCAAAAGGTTTTTGCTGATATTTTTCATTCACAATATTCTCTTTTTTACATATGTTTTTGCAAATAGGTACGTATTTTGACATGAAGATACGGACTTGAGTGGATAATTGTAAATTCTACCATTTCTTAACCGTTCTTAATG